>JARJHM010000126.1:0-554664 GCA_033356055.1 Carex pumila | reverse complement strand
GAATTCCGCGGTTTACGGTATTTCTGGCAGAAGAAATAAACCGCTCTCCGGTTAGTCCTGGTGGATAACCGATAGAGGTATCACACGTGTGATACTACGAGTCGATTCCTTCCTTGGTGTAGCTCTTCTCGCTTATTCTGCATTCCAACTGAGATTTGGAATTGAGGTATAAATTGTTATATTAATCTATTTAATTTGTAAATAGATTTAATGCTTTAGAAAATCAATTATGGAGTAGATCTGTAAATAAATTAAATGAGGTTTTGATGCCAAAGGAATACTGAAGGTGGACCGCCTTGGAAGGTTTCCTGACATACCTCGTTTAATTTTTAGCTTAACTTAACCGTAAAATTTTTGTTTTACACACTTTCGCTGTTAAGCTAAATCAATGGGTTTGAACCGTCAAAACCCCAACACCGTATCCATTGACACCCCTACTACTGGCGTCTTTGATTGAAATATAAGAAAGTGGCTCCTACATTTCTTTTCTTTTTTTCAAAAAAAAAAACCATTTTCTATATGTTTTAATTTTTTTAAATAATTTTTTTCATGATTTGTAAAAAATTCAGTTAGGAAGTTCAAAATATCCAAACCCTTAAAAAAAAGTTCAAAATATTGGAGTTCCAATAATCTAAACGCAGGTCACACTCAATGAACACAGGAGGTTGAGGTGTTTGGAAAGCAAAAAATTGTACAAATATATAAATATTAAACCGAACAATGCTAAAATAACATAAATAAGTGTTTAAATATTTTTGTTAGAAATAAATATTTTAATGTTAATAAGTCATACTTATCCAGTTATTTTTTTTAATATTATTATTTTTTAAACCTTGACAGTAATTGTCAAACATTAATTTTTTCAATATTGTTAAAGGCCATGTAAATAACTTTTTTCTTGAATGCAAATGTCAGTAGCACAGAGCCATTTAACCTTAAAAAATATTGTAAAAAACAACAAATTACTATTCAAAATAACTAATTAATTACATGTATTACATGTTTGTTAGAAGAAAACTAAGTACTGGACCCATGGACTCAACACGTTTCTCGGAAATTTTATGTCTTTATATTTTATATGTTGAAAATTGTTATGCTCTTTCAAAATTGGTCTTATAATCATCTGTACAAGTTTTACATATCATTTGAAGCATACTAATCTGATTTGGTGATATAATTTTTTGAGGCCTTGTTCGGCTTCATTATTATTCACATGAGAGAAAAAAAAATTCAGTTCAACAAATTTTTTTTTTCCACGTGAACAATAAAAAGCAATTCAAATTTTCACTTTTTCCATGTCCACACTCATTTCCACTGGCGCACTGAACAGGAACTCAGAATGTGTTCAGAGCTAAACGAAAAACTTTTAAGATGTGTGGAATTTGCTATATGTGCACTACTAAAGCTTTTGTTTGCATAAAAGTTGACGCATTTAATAATTATGTATTTATGTGTGCGTATATTATACAATATTTGAGTATAATTGCACATTTGGTAGTTTAATTGGTTGAAATGACTCTAGAATAATCTGAAAAATATTTACTTTGCATGAAATTTTGCAGTTTACGAGTTTTGACAAATTAATCTAATAAAATATATCAGAAATTAATACAAAATATCTAGTATATACTATATACGAATGTTATTTGTTGATGCATTATTAGAAATTTTGTTGGCTAAATTAGGAGGGTTAAAAAAATATACTAGTTTTTGTACTTTTTATCGTACTTCTAATTTTTAATTTTTTAATAATACAAAATTTACAATTTCTATATTAAAATAAAACAGTTAAATGTATTATATATTTTTACATGGATACATAAAATAATCATTTTTCGAAATTGGTTTTATATGAATCAATATATTGGTTTTATATGAATTAGTAAATTGAAAAATCAACAACTCAACGTTCATAATTTATCCATATTGTTGTATTTTTGCAAGTTCTTGATACTAATCAAAACAAATTTAAAATGTCGTAATCTTTTACACGTACATAGAAAAAAAAATATTAATCATATCTAACTGTTTTCTTTTAATACTTATATTTCAGGTTTTAAATTATTGGACATTTCAACCTTCCTCTTTATAAATTACTATAATAATTATTTTGGCATATTTTAAATATAATTTAAGATAAAACTGTCAATTTTGATTGTTAAATTTTTCAAACTTGATGAAATCTAGGCGTAAAAGAGAGACAATCGAACTCGGAATTAGGATAGAGATCGATGTCGTCTCTGTCACTGAGCTCTATTTAAATATATTTTTTCCAACTATCTATGTTAAACAATTTCCATAATTTGCCTTTCTTTCTTGCGTGCAAAAGTCACCTCTCTCTGTGTGTCTCTCTCTCAAGTCATACCCAAAAGAGCGATCGCTTCTCTCTCTTCTGCAGTTCTCGCACAAAGATGGAGCTCTCCTTCTCTCTTCTTGCACCTCTGCTCCTTCTGTCGAACTTCTTTCTACCAAAAGCTGCAATAGCGCTTCAATTCCACCAAGGTAAAGGTCTTTTTTTTTTTTACCTTTTGATTTCTCTCAATTTCCTCCTTTTTATCCCAATCCATGCTGACTGGAACAAAATCTTCATATCCTATTATCCTCAAATACGCCACAATTAAGCACATGACAAATAATCAAATGAAAGAAACATGTTAATTTGATCAGTACCAGATTATTCATCCTGGATTAATTAAATTTGTGGTATTCATTATCATATTCTCAGTCGATGTTGGTATTCAGCTTAGAAAAAAAAACACACACACACAAGGTATTGCTTAATTAAATAGTTAGTCAGCCAAATCAAACTTCTTTTGGAAATCTTTAGAAATTTTGATTTCTCAGTGAAGTTGGATCCTTACTTTGATTTCTTAACAAATGTTTTTTTTTATTTTTTTTAACAAAGCATTTATTTTTCACTGTTTATCTGAGTCTTTCATTGTTTTTCCTGATCTAACTATTCAGTTGAGATTGACAAGGGTTAATCATCAAATACAAGGCAATGAAAAGAACATAAATGAAACAAAACAAAAAAATTCATAATTTTAAATTTTCAAAATTATAGCTGAAGGTGAGCCCCACTTGCTTGCACGAACACGTACCAAGATCTTCCACCCTCCGACCGGGCTTTGCATCCTGCGCAACAGACTGACAGACCCACTGACATTGGGCCCGTGCGACGAATCAGACTCATGGTACTATACCCCACAAAATTTCCTAACTGTCAAAGGTACCTACTTTTGTCTCCAGGCTGTCGGGCCCCACCATCCAGCGAAACTCAGCATCAATTGCGTGCCGTCCAACTCAGCATGGCACATTTTATCATCTTATGGTAAGTCGTATTTTTCGACCGTGTTGGAGGATGGTACAAAGGTTTGCTTAGACATCGATGGCGACGACACGGTGACTACAAACCCGTGCAATGGAGTTGGAATTGCGGCGAATGACAGCCAGTGGTTCAAGTTTGTTAAAGAGCCTAGAGTTGGTGCTAATTAATTAGAATGTAGGGGTAATGTTGAACAATTGTTTCCTCTGGTGCTAAAGAGGAAATGATGGGGTGCTGTAATGTAAATAGCCTATTGACATATTGTACAAAGTATAGTGTGTTATTCTGGTGCCTAAATTAATTAAAGTGCGGGGCATGATTGTAATATTGTTGTACACTAAAGACGACTGTTTCAGATAATACGATCCGATTTGTGTATACAAAACATGTACATGTATTTAATTAAAGTGCGTGGCAGGATCTCACAAGCGCGTGATTTGGTTTATTAGCTCTGTTTCTGAAATTGTAAGAGATGATTTCTTTTATTAATATCAGACACTTTAGGAACTATTCTTCAATACATTTTATATTATCTCAATGCTTACAATTTCAATCGTGTTTAGTTGTAATTTTAAAATTTATATCTCCAGAATTGTTAATTGCAAATTGAGGTGATATTTTTAGAGATATTATTAATTTAGCAAGATTATTGAATTAATATTTATTCCAAAACCGAAAATAGTTGAAAATATTGCTCAATTCTCATTCGTTTTTATTTTCATAGAATTTGAATTTAAATATGCCCGGTATAGATCTTCAATAAATAGTGAATAATCATTCATCATATTAAATTATAAAATTAGAGACTAATTGATCATGTATTCAATAAACTACTAACTAAGGCCACAAGAAAAAGAACAAATCAAAATATTATATATCGCGAGTTTCAAATCAACCTGAGAAAATACATAAATGTTTTTTTTTTTTATTAAAGATCCTTATACACTCAACATCTTTTAAATGCTATTTTCGACAATTAAATATACGTAACTCATGCCATTGTACTAAGTTTACAGTTTGAGAAAATCAATAATAAGACAGTTACCACAGTTCATTAGTCTTGCAGTCACAATTCACATTTATTCAATATCCCCTACCCAACTGATACTGAGTTCAGTTGGGGCCATTCACTATATGCGCATAAGAGTCATGGAGTAAAGTCTAGTAACTAGCTAAACTTTACGACATTTTAATATTTTTTTCTCCAATATATAGAGGTTCAAGGATTATAGTATTCAATATTTAATCAATTCAATCACTGTGGTCTCAATCAATCATTTACAATAAAAACCAACCAATCAATAAATAATATCAACATGACAGTCAACAAATTTACTTGTAGTTCAGTTTCAATTGTATTGTGCTATGCATATAATGCAACAAGTACAATTAATGTAGTCAATAAATAATATTAATATGACAGTCAACAAACTTACCTGTAGGATAACAGATGAGATCACCAACATTATATTCTTCTTGACATTCTTTTTTATCAGTCTCTTTCATAATTACACCTACATTGAATACAATACATACATTCTAATCAATATTTATAACATTTTTGTATGACAGAGCAATTTACTTTTAGTAATATTGAAATCTCCTCATATGTATTTATTCAATCATTTAAATCAACATGTCTGTAAATTTCTTATATTTAAATTTGATGCCATATTATACTATGTGATATAATATATCCTCACGCATATATTTAAATATTTTTGTAATTAGATGATCTCTAATCAATACTTAATTATTTAATCTTCTTGATCCTTTTCAATTCAATTTAAATTACATTTCGGTTTCTGTACGATATACAATTGCCAACAATGTTTAATAGTCCAACAGTCTATTTATTTCCGAGTAGAAACTAACTATGACAAAATCACTTCAGTTTTCATATTAATATGTTTTATTTATTTTTAACCGAGACCAAAACCCAACTCATTTCTTTTTTCATTTATTAAGCCAAGTCCGACAATCGAAATCAATTTCCATTCTTTCCAACCGGTTCATATATATTTATTTGCACCAAGGCTCCTCTAATAGGTTTTATTTACCAATATGTTTAAACTTTGCAAATTATATCTTTTATTTCCTATTTTTGTTAGCTATCAAGTCCCTAATACATCATAACATATCAATACCAAGAAATGACTGGTATTTGTTTGTACCAGCGTTTAGAATATCCAACATCAATCAATAAGCCCAGTAAACACACACACACACACACACACACACACACACACACACAAAAACATCAAAGCGCAAGGAAAAAGGTACCAATATAATGGTACAGACCGGTTTGAGCTCGGTACCGACATGTGCAGTTTATGGTTGAGCTCTAATCATAAATCCACAGATTGAACCACATAGTCAACCTTATTACATACATAAAAAATATACCACAACAATTTTATTTTTGAATTCAATGCACATGAAAAGCACATAGTACTAGAAAGGAGGGGCCTTAGACATATCAATCGACACACTTTATGAAGCAATTTTCTAATTTGTTATAAGGTTTAGTTTGCATACTTAAATTCATACAATCGAAGTTTTCCAACACCTTTAATCAATTAAAAGAGAAATAGAACAGAGAAGGGGAAAGAAATTACTCCTATACATAGAGACAGACAGATTAATCACATAAACCATTCTACAATCAAATTATCCTCTAAAGTACTTGATCAACAAGAAATAAGCATTTTCTAAGATTGCCATACGAAGAGACTAGAGAGGAAACAGAGAAATATTTAGAAGAAAGAAATAAAAGGCCACGTGTAGCGGTGGACGTGGGGAAATAGAGAGAGAAATAAAAAGGGGATAAGAATTGGGGCGGGTCCCACCTGCCTAATTAATAAATTTATTTTAACAATTTCACCTTTTATTTTCTGATTTTAGCTATTATTCAATCTTAATATATTAATTGTTGTATACTTGTTCAAATAAATTGATTCATGTACATTACAAACCATTACATTCTTAATTTTCAGATTATATAATTTCTTAACATTTTAAAACTTCAATTAAAATTACACATATTCCATTTACCTCTCTTAAGTTCCTCATTTCAAGTTTCATCAAACTTTATATATTTCAAATTTTTTGAACTATTATTTCAATTAAATATATTTCGATAATTTGGTTATCGTATTCAACTTTAGTTCCACTTCATTATCTCACATGTTAAAAGAAATATATACTATTTGTTCGTTAAATACTATCTATTTGTTGCAAAATACCGTAGAGCTGAGATTTTATATTCTCAATTACTAATTTCATATTCATATTTTGCACAGTGTTACAGATGAGCTTAAAAATTCTGATAAGAAAGAAGTGTTCGGTAATAAAATTTTAACAAAATTAAAAAAAATAAAGCATTTTCTTTCTTAAGGTGACTTTAGCTTTAAGCTAGCATTAGACAAATGCTTAAATTATGTAGAATGGTAGCTTAAATTTTTTAGCAAAGTCCTGAGTGTATATATATATATTTTTTTCATAATACAATGAGAAATGGGTTCGAATTTTCTAAACTAACTCAAAATCTTAAGGTTGGATTAGGATCGTCCGATCAAAATCGGACCACCCTCTAACCTCTCAATAACATATTTATCCTTGGGATCATAATAAAATATTCTACATAGATTCTTATGGCATTACATTTCCAACACATTTCATGTAATGTATCATTGGATTGAAATTTTTTATACTAAATATAATAATTATCAAATAAAAATAGCCCAAGTATTAACATCAGAGAGAGAAAAAGAAATTAAAAGAAAATACAAAATTGAACATTAAGTTTAAAAAGTCACTAGTATATCAAGTTTAGAAATTAACAAAAAAAAGTTAACATAAACTTAGAAAAATACACTCTTGGTTATGCCGTTTATTTTATTATTATCACTAAGAAAAAATTAAACAAATTTGATTAAGATAAATTTTGAACAACAAATATAATACAGATAAAAATTGTCATATAAAATAAAAAATATCGTCCACAGAGAAATAAATGTTGTCTAAACCTGTCTGGCCAACTACCCGTTGGCAAGTCTTACACCAGGTCTTTTCAAACTCACCGAAGCACTACTGGCTGAACGTGGGGTCAAAACCTACAATATCATGTGGGGTTTACTTGTCAGCTAGGAAACTCTGTTGGACCATGTCTATATTATAATTTCTTTCTTCCTACCCTACGAGTCAAAGGGGAAGACTAAATAATACAAATACTAAAAAGAAACTTCATTTTCTTCTATTTTCTTAATTAAATATCTCTGTTCTCTCTCCCTCTCTCCCTCGCTTGTTTGCTCGCATTAGTTCTCTCTCTTAACGATCGTGTTTCCATGGCATCAACTTCGGAACAGCTCACCTCGACCTGTGCCCACTGGTAATTGCTCTAATTTGTGGTTGATCTTCTCTAAATTGTTGTTTAGCTGTTTGGATTTACTATGAATTATTGCAACTTGTTCTGATCTGTTTAGTTATCCAAGAAATTCACGATTTTTTTGCTCAATTGATAGAATTTGATATGATTAGAAGTACGGGCTCAATTAGAAAGGAAACTTGCTCGTTTGGTTCGATTAGATTTCGTTTATGTGATAATGTCAGCTGGAGCTGTATTGATTCTACATATGTTTTTCAACACTGAACATATCTCCCTATTAATTTTTTATTGGTACATTTACCCCTTTTCAATTAAAATGCCAAATGTTAGCAAGATATACCATCTAAAAAGCATTTCCCTTTTCAATATTAGCAGGTTCATTCTTTTCTAACAAATGTTAGAAACTAGTTGCTATCGTTCAGTACTAAAATAGATCCCTATTTATATCATCCTCCCCTTTAATTCTAATTTAGGTCAGTAACTTTATTTATTACTACTTATCTTTTAATATTACAACTGTGTGACAATTTAAATTTAGACTTTAAATAATTGTAACCAGAGCAACCTGTATTCTTAGCAGATGGTGCTTGTTGGTTTTAATGATGCCGGTTTTTTGTTTGGATCATTATCTTTTATGGAGAAAATTAGTAAGGAGAAAATATTATTTTCACAATATGCTTGCTAATCACATGGCAGGTTCTTAATATTATAAACTGCATGTTTTAGTGTTATTTTCAGTTAAAATCGAAATAGAACTGTTGCCCAATTGACATGAAGTTTGCAATGTTTTCAGTAGTATATAATTGAATGCTAATTTGGATTTTTAGTTCCCCAGTCTTTTTTTTAGCAGCGTCAAAATGCAAGGAAATAATTGAATGGATGCTTTGTTTGTTATCCTGTCTTTGCTTCTCATGTTATCTCTGATAACCACTTATATGCTATGATCAGATTAAAGAAATTGAAACATTGTGCCTGTATAGGTGTGTGGTAATTGGTAAAGGTGAAATATTGGTTGGCTTGTGAAACACCTTGCATTAAAATTTTACTTTTTTCTTCTCCAGCATGTTTAAGTTGCATAATTTCTCCCTTTATGTGTCGTATTTTTTTTTTTCTCATTCAAAAGCAAATATGCTTGTACATCCAAAAAGCAATTCAATAAGGCTGTTACTACACTTTTTGAAATCCCAGTTCAATTGGACTTAAAAAGGATAGTTCTGACTTCTGAGACCTCCCCATTCTACTTTAATTGCATTCTGCAGATTTCTTTCTGTTGTTTTGGAAAAACCAAAAAGCCAAAATACCCTTCCTTCCACTATATCTCTGAGACTGCCCCATTCTACTTTAATTGCATTCTGCAGATTTCTTTATGTTCTTTTGGAAAAACCAAAAAGCCAAAATATGCTTGTACATCTGAAAAACAATTCAATAAGGCTGTTACTACACTTTTTGAAATCCCAGTTCAATTGGACTTAAAAAGGATAGTTCTGAGACCTCCCCATTCTACTTTAATTGCATTCTGCAGATTTCTTTCTGTTGTTTTGAAAAAAAACCAAAAAGCCAAAATAAAAATACCCTTCCTTCCACTATATCTCTCTTCATTAATAACTTGAAAAGAACAATGATTTAGGTACTTGGGGAAAAGGTACAGGCGGCGCACATGGCTTACAGGATATATCATTCTAATGGCTTGTGTTGTCTAATATGACTTCTGGCAGTGGGTACATAGAAACTGTCGGCAACTAATTATATCTCTTTACCGTCAGAACTTGTATTGCCATACTGCATTTTTTAATCTGGCTGCGTATTATATAGTTCATAACCAAGGAGACATCCCTGTCACAAATAAATAATATGAACCAAGCATGCTTTCAGTAGTTTAGTGTTGCAAATTATCCAATATAATCAATCTATATATATATATACCATACTGGCAATATACTGGTGGTTACAGCAAGCTAATGGTAAATATGCAACCAACTTTCTTTTGTTTTATAATCATTTATATGCTTTAATTTGCCTCCCAAACATTGGATTGGATGAAACATTTTTTGGTTTATGGTTGCTAATATTTTTTTAAAATACTCCCCTGTTAAGTTTTCACTTTTCATTTTGAGCCTATCAAACCAATATGTTATGATGCTATCACTCTGATAGTTGCTTTCATTAAAAAAAAGGGATGTCTTTGGATGAACTAATTGTCTTTTACTTTTTTATTGGATTGACAATCAAATGATCGTTTTATTTTCAAATTCTTTTTGTTTGGTTGAAATGAAAGCCAAAGAGATATTCCAAGCTCAAATTTTGATCTGCATTTTGTGCACTGCTCTCGTAATCTTGAAAAATGTGTGCACTGTGGAGAGATGGTACCAATAAAGCATGTTGAAGATCATTACAATGAAGCACATGCACCAGTAAGTTGTTTTCTAAATGTTTTCAGGTATATGCTTATCTTCTATTGGATTTACGGCAAATACACATATAGTCAATCTGCAAAGACCATAACTAGCAGTAAAAGGCAGCCTGTATAGAGACAATATTATTATATATATTTCCTTTTTTTGTTTGTTAAAAGCTCTACATGACCAAAGTTTGGTATATCCTTCACCAAAACAGTATGCTTTACAAATGTAGGAGATACAAATTTGACATTGGTACATTTACAATAAATGGCAATTGCAATTTGCAAAATGTGGAGGATGATGTTCTATTTTCTATACAGATCACATGTTCCCTTTGCTCCGAGATAGTAGAGCGAGAGGCATGGACTCTTCACAATTATGAGCAGTGCCCAAAAAGGATGGTCTCTTGCAAATATTGTGAGCTGCCCTTACCTGCAGTCGATATTGTTGAACATGAGGTACCTCATCAAATCTTTTGTAGGATTTTTTTTTTCAGGTCAAATGATTGTAAGAAGTGCTGAGTTGTGTCGAGGATTTTTTTTTTTAGCACAACTGTGTGTACAACCTAAAAAACCTGAAAATAAATGTTATGCGAAATATCGAACAATGTCCACTCTTCCTTTCCCATTGACCCCCACCACACAATCACAGCTTCCTTTCTTCCTTTCCCCGATAGATTATGAGAAATCGAACAACGTCCAATATATTGGAGAGGCATACATGCTATTGATGGTTTTATAGGCATGTTCTTTTGGTTTGTTTTGTAGAGTACCCAAAAAAATTGCCTTTTTGTATTATAGTTGGTACACCCTCTTAGATTAGTTTGTCTCAATTTTAGGACCTTTGTGCAGATGCATCTCTGTAAAAACTTTTGGAATCATTTCCAAAGGCTAATTTGTTCCGTATTTGGGTACATCTAAACAATGAGTTGAGTTTCATATTCTCCCATATTTAAAATGGAGCATTTTTCTGGTAAATATACACCGATGTTCTTTGCAAGCCTGTTTTGGACTTTTACTGGACTTCATGTGGAATATCTAGATGTATATAGCTGTACTACCCGACAAATAGGCATTTGGGCCATGGGTCCAGAGTAGGATCCCTAGACAAGCCATTTCTTGACCACTGCTATCTGAAAGTTTGATGAGAGAAATAACATGTTAAAGAAACTGATATTTGTTTTTGAAATCTAGGATGTATGTGGAAACCGTACTGAATATTGTAACACATGCCGCAAATACATCAGGCTCCGTGAACTAGCTGATGGCCACCAATGCTCCATCCAAGATGTGTCGTCTCGTGTAAATTCAACTGGTTCATTAGGAGCAACAAGGTAGTTTCATATGATCCTTGTTATTTCCTTAATTATTTCCTAGCAGCTATTTTGGTTTAATTCTTGTTATTTTTTGAGTTGTTTTTTAACCAAAGGTTCAAAATCTCAGATGAATTTATTTTACGCCTAGGGCCTCTCAATTTTTGACTTTTTGTGGCTTTGTTTCCTTTGCTCCTTGTTATACTGTTTATAATCAGGTATTGGAGTCTGCCACATAAATCAAGGTCTTAGATAGACTTACCAGCTGGCACTTAACTTTACCTATATCTGCATAATCCTACAAAGCCAAGTATCTCAAGCACCATCAACTGCCTTAAACTAATCCTCCTTTCTTTGTAGTCCTTGAAGAGGGAAGTGAGAGGCAATTTGGGAGTCTCGTGAAAAAAATGCAGAACTATTTATATGGGATTAATTTTAGAATTTACAAGGGCATGAAATCTGTCGCTCTTGTTAGGGAATTTATGGCATTGCTGTATATAGAAATACTGATGACACCAACCTTTCGGAAAAGAGGGGAATAGTATTATCTTTTTAATCCGTTTATTGTTTACTTTTTTTTTTTTAATATTAAAAATGCCATGCGCTTCTTCAAATTTGAAGGGATAGGGGAAATGGTGCAAGAGATGAAAGGCCACCACCAAGACGGCCTCGCAACAACGGACCATTACACAGGCACCTTATCTTCACCATTGCAGTAACGGGCCTAGCAGTTCTAATTGGATCTATTCTTTTCCAAAGAGCATAGAAAAAGCTCTGTTCCATTACTACATAGTGAGTTACAATGAGCAAACGGAGAAGGCACAGTGGTACTTTTGTTTGTAAGACATCTATTTATATAACAGTATGCAGGGTGATTGATTTGTTCTTTCAGTTACCCTTATTAGATATAAATTATTATAATATCCATTTATCTTTGTAATGTATATTGGATCTAGTTATGAATCTCATATGTTGGTTGTTTTTAAGGTCTATAAAACCAAAGAGGGTGTCATGGTCTTAAACTTCTCAAAAACCCCCCGAATGCTATTTCTGAAGTAATTACGCTTAAGAAGTCAAATTGAATAGAGAATTTACCCAAACAATATTTGCTCTTAAGCTTGTGTTAATTAAAATAAATTTGTACAATGTCATCTTACCTTGGGTAAAGGCAAGACTCTCGGTGCAGTACAGTGCAGTTTAACTAGAATAAGGTTAATAAAATGATTACGATTTAATAGTAAAAGCAACAACAAACATGAAGGTCCCAATTAAGATTTAAACTAGTTATTAGGGGTTGTTTGGATTTAGTAAGTTGGAAATATTGTAGGTAACTCGAAATTGAGAATTCAAGCACAATTTAGGCAGAAACTTTGAAAGGATAGTTTCATATTTTATTTGCTTTGTAAAAATAAGTTTACTATACGTTATGTTAAGTGATAGATACTAAGCTAAAATTGTTCTTGCTTTGCCCCATCTTTAGTCAGCATGCGGTGCAATTCCGGTTCAAAATTCCCCGGTTATTATCGAGTAATTAAGAAGATAAAAACAGGGGAATATATATCTCCGTTAACTAAGCTAATTAACAACAGTCAAACTTTTTTTTATTAATCTATCTATAATCTATATTACAGAGGTTAAAATGTGGCAGCAGTAGATTATTATGTTGAGTCTGAGGCGGATTTAAATGGGCTTAGGGATGACCAAGTCCCTCTAAAGTTTAACAAGAGTGTAAATTTTATGTATATTTTTTTGTTATTTAAGTAAGATTATATATAGTTTATTTTCTATTAATAAAATATTTATAAAAATAAAACAATAAATATGTCTCTTCTAAAATATAATTTGTCGAATATTATTTTACATTAAATTCAGCTCCTGTTATAATAATTTTCTGATTCCGTTTTTGTATTGACTATAAAAAAAATCATTTTTTTACCACTTGATTTTGTACTTAATGAATTTGAAACTTTAAAAAATAATTATATTCAGTAGTGGTAAAATGCTTTAAAATTTAATCTTTTTTTTTATTTTAGTCGTTATATGATTTGAAAACTGAATAAGTTTTAATTTGAATATTATTATTCGGTTTAACCGATCCTAGGGGTGTTGATTGGATCGGTTAAAATCGAATTATAATATTCAAATTAAAACATATTCAGTTTTCAAAACATACAACCGAATCAAAATAATCAAATAAAATTTCAGCTTTTCTTTTGTTAAACATAATTAACAAGGATTAAATTTTCACATTAATTTTATATAAAGTTAAGTGATTAAGATAAAAAAAATATTAAAATTAATTTATAAATCTTATAATTTTGATCTCTTGACTTTATATTAAATTAATTTTAAAATTTCTAAATAATTATAGTAATAAAAAATATATATTAAAATTAATTTATAAATCTTATAATTTTGATTTTGTTTCACTTTATATTAAATTAATTTAAATTTTTTTGAATGTATCACTTCTAAGATTTATGGATTTCAACTTATTTATATTCGTCATTCTGATAGATTACAAAGAAATTGACGAACAATTCCTAGTTCTACTGAATACAATTAATTATATATATCCTTGGCTCTTGCCGAAATTTTTATTAATAGAAAAAATATTAATTAAATATCGAGATTAGAGGAAATTTTTGAATTTTTTTCAGAAATAGAGAAAACAGGATGGGAAATCACGGCCACTGGCCGTTATGCTTTATCCGGCCATAGTTAGTGCTTAATTATTCCTCCACTAAGCTCAATAACTGGTGAACTGGGAAAAAAACAAAAAAAAAACCGGTCCATTATGGCTTGAAACGGACAGTGTCCGTGATGGGGCGCTACGGCCAGGTGATACACAGCGAAAAAAATAAAAATCAAATCATGTCCGTGATGCGTAGTAACGGACGGAGAAAAAAAAAAAAAAAGGGTCGTGATGGGTCATCATGGATAAGTGAAAAACATAATTCGGTCCCTCCACCTCTTTCTCGCTCTCTCGCTATTTTGGATTTAATTTATAGTATGTCTACAAGGCCGTTATGGGGCATCACGGACATATGCCGTTATGAGGTATCATGGACACAGACCGTTATGAGGCATCACGGACATAGGCCGTTTTACTCCATAACGGACAGATTTTTTTCGGTTTTTTGTCCGTCCGATTCAGTTATTAATTAATAACCTGGCCGTGATTTTCCGTCCCATTTTTTCTATTTCTAAAAAAAATTCAAAAGCTTCCTCTAATCTCGATATTTAATTAATATTTTTTCTATTAATAAAAATTTCGGTTGGCTCTTGCCATCGGTAAATAGCCAAAAAAAATAATAGGACGAAAACACAAAAACAAAACCATCCTCCGCTCTCGAAATCCATTTTACTCGATAGAGGTTTCAATCGTTACCTCCCTCCCCTTAACACTTAACAGTGAACAAACCTAACAAAAACCCTAACCCTAGATCCGCCATGACAACCGAGGAATCGATCCTTGCCAACCAAGATGAAGAGTCGAGAAGCACCGTCACAGATTTAGCCTTGGAAGAAGGCGAGCTGGAGGAAGGAGAGATCGAAGGTGACTCCGCGTCAGCGGCCGGCGGCGGACTGGAGCCGGTGTTACACCCGCTGGAGCACTCCTGGACTCTCTGGTTCGACAATCCATCGACGAAGTCGAAGAATAGTGCCTGGGGAAGCTCCATCAGACCCGTCTATACCTTCTCTACCGTCGAGGATTTCTGGGGGTATGAATTTCTCTTAATTTTGACGTTAATTGTGTTGATTATTAGATTAATTTTAGGTGGGTTTTTTTTTTTTTTTACTTGTAACCTGTAAAAACCGTACCTAGACCGGTCATGATTTAATGAGGAATTCCTGGGTTTGAGGGTCTCTTAGATTTGAGATAATTATATGGGTGTTTAAGGTATCTTTCTCTTGAATTTCAGCTACCTGTAACTTGTGATTTTCCTATTTAGCTCTTTCCTAAACGTTTCTCAGATTTCAAGGTTATAATTATATTGTTTTATGCCATACCATACCGATTACAGACCTGACTGTAATGCTACCCTTGTTACTAGCATTTCATTGTAAAGTATTACTCTTGATGCATCAATGGGTTCTGTATGGCGATTAGCTAATTACCTTAGTAAAAAACTTGAATCATTATTTAATTCAAATATGATGTGTTATTATATTTGATATGATCAGTAATTATAATTATGTGTGTGCAGCCTGTACAACAACATAAACCACCCGACCAAGCTGGCAATAGGTGCAGATCTTCACTGCTTTAAGAACAAGATAGAGCCCAAGTGGGAAGACCCCATCTGTGCCAATGGGGGCAAATGGACCATCAACTGCTCCCGAGGAAAATCTGATACTCTCTGGCTCTACACTGTACACCCCCTTCTCTCTCTCTCTCTCTCTCTCTCTCTCTCCATATAAACGAAAATATTCATGTCTGCTTGTATATTGAGTTGGTTTGGGTTTTACTTCATTTCAATTATTATCCCAACTTAGTTGATTTGGACTGCCTATTGCCCTAGGAAGTTTCTTGCGTCCTTCAGGTTAGGTAGGTTTCTGATTTTGGGTCAGGTTTCACTTTGGGTTCTGGGTTTTTTGTTGACCAGGTTATCAGTACATCAAGTATGGACCTGGCCAGGTCAGGTTTCACTTCAGGTAAGGCTTGGGTTTTGGACTTTCTGAAATAAGCAGCTTGTATTCAGTTATAAATGGGTTATGTATTTTTCGATCTGGTCAAATTCTGGTAGCTTGTACGCTCCAAATTTGATTACAACCTTCAGAATGAAAATAAGAGCTGCCTTGGGATAAAACTGGGTTGGCTTTAAAATGGTAGCACTCCTTGGTTGCATTTTTGAGGGTTGATATTGCGTGTCCTCAAGAAATATGAAACCCAGGAGATGATTATAGTAGGGCTGTTCTTCATTTTTATCTTATTAATCTTTCTTTGTCAAGTTTCAAACCTGAGATTCCTGATCAGATTTGACATTACTTTGCAAATCTGATTTTGTTCATTTATTTCAATTTAGTTGCTGGCGATGATTGGTGAACAATTTGAGTATGGAGACGAAATATGTGGGGCTGTTGTCAGTGTGCGTGCCAAGCAGGAAAGAGTAGCCATCTGGACCAAGAATGCCAGCAATGAAGCTGCTCAGGTATTTATTATATTCAAGTACCATGCCTGACACCAGAACTGGTCAACTCTGGAATTCTATATTGGATATCAATAGTGATTTTTTCTAATTGTCTATTTTTCTGGGTGTAAAGTTGTACCATCTACCATGTTTGATTAATCTTTGGTTCAGGGATTTGAGTGTTGCTGCAATGGGTGGTACGTAGCCTTTGGTCTCGTTTATACCAGGTGTAGATTATAGATGTGTGATACTCATCTTTGGACCGCAGTTATCTAATTTTGATCAAAAACCTAAAAAAAAATTTGATCTTTATTTTTTCTGAGAAGTAATGGTCATAGAGGACCACCGAGTCCATTACTGAAAACCATGTAAATACATAAAAAAATATTATGATTGTAGTATTGTTATTTTCTCCCAATTTATTTTGTATGTAAGCCAAAGTCCAAGAGTTGTGAAAGCATTTTGAGTTTTAATTACCTTGTTTTAATGATGCTTTTTTTTTTTTTTCTTTTGGTCTCTTTTCTAGATAAGCATTGGGAGGCAGTGGAAGGAGATTGTTGATTACAAGGAAACAATTGCTTTCTTAGTGCATGTATGTGCTTAAAAAGAACTTTATTTGTTGCAAATACATAAATAAATAACATCAATTTTTTTTGTCCTTTCTTTACCAACCTGCTGAAGTATCATAAATGAATTATTAGTGTAAAATATAATTTGTGATATTTACCCCTAAGAAAAACAGGATGTGGGATAAAATGTCTAGGCATAATATGAAATGCATCTTCTATAGCAACTTTTTTGTCAACTCCTTTTCTGACCTATGACATAATTTTTTTTTTCTTTTGTAGGAAGATGCCATGCATGAGAAGGCTCCCAAGAACCGTTACAGTGTCTGATTTTAGTTGCTTTTGTTCCAAGAATCTTCATGCATGTGAAAACTTTATGTATTTTTGTTTATTTGCTTCTGTGGTTAGTCATCAGAGAAGCTGAGTAATGTTAGTTACAATATAATTAGCTTAAGTTTTCATGTATACATCAATCTGTCATGGTTTGCTTTCTATAATTATTCCTTGATCAAGGAATGAGAATATATTTACATAAATTGACAAAAGAGGATACAGAAAGTAGAAAAAAAAAACCCGGCAGATTTAGAACACCAGAAACACAAGCCTGCTTTTTTATCCATTTTTTCTTTGACATCTTTTTTGGATTCCAAGGAAAAGAAGACTTCTCTGTTGGTGGCTAGGTGGTGGTAATTTTATTTGACAGTTTGAAATTTACGCTAGCATTGTGCTTATTATAATTGGTCTATGTGATTCATATGGATAAATTGTCCTTGGAATAACACAGTAGAAAACTTGAGTTTGATCAAAATACTGAAACATATAAAAGTTCATTTAAATTCATTTAAATTGTTACAATTTGTTTCGCAGCTGAACAATGGAGAATGCCCAGAAATTGTGTAATTACAAATCATAACGCCGCTGCAATTTTCTTTTCCTTCCATAAAGTTAGCCTACAAAACATGGCTACCTACATTCTATTTCAACGGAGGCAGCGTTGGAAGACGCTTTGTTAGTGCCACATGAAACTGTTATCTTCGCAAGGCTCGAATCACTGGAAAAAAATTGTTTTTTTTAAACTTAATTTCAAGAAAAGATACAGGATTTTATCAAGATGAAACCAGATTGAATCTGAAATCATTTTTACTGTGGCTTGGACTCCAATTGGTCGCAGTTTTTAGCGGGAGTTTTGGATTGCTATTTTGGTGGCAACAAATGCATACAGATTCCGCATAAATATTTTTACTAAATTTGTTGTATTAAGATCTATAAACCTCTAGGGATTCACCCAGTCCCGTTTGAATCTGCTCTGAACTTAAATCGTTTCAGCACGACTCAGCATTTTCCTTTACCAGATAGATAAAGCAAAAACTCTGAATTTGTTGCTGAAGATGTGTATTTATGTATATAAAAATGGTGGTATACGCACAAGTGTCTATTAATTGTGATGGATAAATGCAATAACAGATGCGAAATACAACCATCCAATAACTAAATTGGAATGTAATCACTTTTTTTTAATCGAGAGCGTTGCATTGAAGCAATATACTGATTTGTCAAAATTTTAGTTCTGAATCTCTTAATCACCGCAAATAGCCAAATTAATTCACATTTGAAGACAGATTTAATAAATGCCACTTCAGTAAAATAGTGGATTAAATACATCATGTTTATCAGGTTTGTACTCGCATCATGCAACCCAACAAGCAACAGCAACACTGGCACAAACTAAAGCATGTATTGTTGTACTCTTCTGAGTTTTCTCTTGTAAGCGCAGTTTCAACAAGCAATACCAATTATATATATATATATATTTTTTTGCTTATGAGCCTACTTACAATACATTACATAAAAATTACCTAACACTCAGAAAAACAATGAAAGTAGGAACTGTACAAACGGGACAGCTTTATCTTCCTATTCCATTATTTTTTACTACCGGAGCCTCAGATGCTACAAGGCTATAAAATGAAGCACTTCCAATGGTGAAACCCTATCTTAGAATATTGTTGAAATGAGCATTTGTCTGACAAACTCAATTCTCTGCAGCCTCTCTTCCAAATCTTCTTCCCCCAAATTTTCAACTGCATGAGCAACCGATCTAATGCCAAAAGAAAAAGAAAGACAAAAGAAAATAAAGTTATGTTATATCAAAATCTTAAATGACTGAAGTTTCTTATTTAAATAAGCTGCCCGATATTGGGTAACTTTTTTTGGAGGGAATCAAAGTGGGTACACCCTAACGCGCATTGAGCTTAGCATTAAAGGAAACAATTATTTTGCTAAGACCTCTCCAACTTTTGTTTTGCATTCATAACCTACTTCTAAAACTGATCAAATGCTCAAAACTTCATGTGCACAGTCAAATTGTCCGCATAAGGGTGTATTCACTGGTAGACCATTTTTTGATATGCTTGGCCCTATTTTGATTTGTGACAATTTGACAATTAACTAAGCTATAAGATAGCCTCATTAGACCCCTGAGTAAGCAATTTGACAGCAACAAAATAACTCAAAAGACCCACATAACTAGGTTAGTAGGTAAACTGGTACCGGACAGAACCAATTCTGGCAAATAACAAACATGTTGTTCATATATAGGTACCTCTTATCATGAGAGGACACTAATATCATTTCGCTTGTGTGATTTACTTTTCCCAAATCGCTGTTTATGGGAGCAACAGTGCAGATAAACTGTGAGAGTAGGGGATCAGCGGCTGATTCCACTCCATATACTCTGCCTTGGTTTGATGCCATCTCACTAAATGAACCTTCATATACAGTACACGAGTTCTGAATCCATAAGCTCGATCTATGTGATTTTCTTCTCTGCCAGATTTCCAGAAAGAATTATAACAGTAAGTTTGTGGAATGAACAAATTAAGATGTCCACAGGTTATAAACTAAGAATTAGAATAGGACTACTTTATCCTCAAGTTTGAGATAGGACTACTTTATCCTCAAGTTTGAGATAGGACTACTTTATCCTCAAGTTTGACATAGAACTACTATTTTTAAAGCATTGATATCACCGGTTTCAAATGTAAAAAGTTTTTCAGTAAATTTCCGTGATTAATCGAATCAACTAATCTAATACAACCATCAATCTCGTGCATTTGCAACTTCAGAATTTGTCAAATATTTAAATAAAACTGTGACTTGTTTGAGACGATACCTTTATTTGGTGGGAATGTTGAATAGTGAAATGAGAAATCATATCCTTTCCTGGGGTGTCCGCACACATGGGGCAAACCTGAATTATAACAGAATCATCAAAAAGTTAGATAATTTCTTCTCAAAAATGAGGAAAAAAATGCATAGAAGCGTAAACAAGTTGGGTTTGCTTATGCACCTAAAGACTCGGTTACTTGAAAATCAAGGATTATCATACTGTCAGAAAGCAAAAGTCCCTAACAAGCCAGCAAGGAATAATATATAAGTATGTATTATTATAGTACAATATCAATATCTCCTAATGTAATCCTCGGATTAAAGGTAATAAAGGAACGTGATAAGAGAGAAAGCAAATCAGAGGCGCACAAAGTAAAATAATGTAAAAAGGTGGACTAACTGCATTTTTGAAGTCAAAGCAATGCTCCTCTTGAAGGTGACTGGATAAGAATGGCACCTCCACTTCTATATAGCAAAAGGGGCATGGGAAATACTCCCATAAATCTTCTTCTCCTGTAACAATATAACAAAAGAAACTTTAATTTAGATTCTTGATGAAAAATGATTAATTCTAGTGTGTATCAACTTATACGATGCATCCAACTATTTATGGTACATATATTTAAAAAATAAATAAATTGTAGATGTGTTCTCAATTTGAAAGACGTGTAGCCTACCATCAAATAATTTGAAAATTTTCACAATGGAGTGTTGGTATTATGATGAATGACCAATCAAATTTGATACCCATCCTCTATCTAAATAATTGAGAAGACATAATTTTTTTTTTCAAATTGAATAATGTCCATGAGGGTTGGTGTACCATTAAAATTGGATGTATGCAAGAATAACCCAAAATGATTAATTCTAAATGTATCAGATGATACCACTCAAATTTTTATCCTTTTCAAGTGAATTGTGCACATTCAAATTTTCTCTTCTTCACCATTATATTTGTCACCCAAAACTATTATACAGAGTCATATACAACAATTTTTTCTTGATAAGATAGAAAACATCAAAAACCTATAATAAAATAATACTGTCAAGAACTATCTAGTCAGAAAATAATTACAAAATCAAACAAAAGGAATAAAAGAAAGAAAACATGGCTACTTAACTATAAAACAAAGCATAAATGAATAGATAACACTTCAAAGTACATTAAAAGCAAGTAAACATTGTGATTGAAGCTCATGTAGGGTTTGACTATACCATCGAATAGGAACACAAAAAAATACAACAAACTAGATCCAACGATAAAAACAACAATAATAAGAGAATAAGAAATATCCTGGCTACTAAGCATCAAGCATAAGAAATTTCCCAAATACCCCTATAAGCAGGAGACATGAAACATCTCATTAACCCTTGCAAATTTTGT
This sequence comes from Carex pumila, assembly GCA_033356055.1. Classification (NCBI taxonomy): domain Eukaryota; kingdom Viridiplantae; phylum Streptophyta; class Magnoliopsida; order Poales; family Cyperaceae; genus Carex; species Carex pumila. The sequence goes on along the minus strand of JARJHM010000126.1, from coordinate 532,988 downwards.
GTCATAAACAAGTGCGCAGACTATTTCCCTCAGTCACACTCTCTTTCTCTCTCCCTCCATAAATCAGAAATTATTCTTTAATATTTTGTGAAGGGAGAGTAATGAGTATAGAAAAACTTCCCCAGTTTTTGGGATTGCAAGAGAAAAATTAATAATTTGCCAATGTTAAACAAAATTTTGAATTTTCCTACGAGTAAACAGGAAACATAATCATCTATGAAAGATATATCAAGGGCAACAAAATCTCGGATCATATATCTTTTTCATAGACAAAGAAAAAAAATAAAAGATGTAGAAATGGCTGCAAAACATACAAGCCAAGAGACATGATTTTTATCATCAATTTATATTTATACAATAGAAAAAAGAAATGGCCTTATAAACAGTGAATATTCAGAATAACGGTACATCACAAATTAAGTAAAGCGAAAAGAAGACTATTTTATATTTATAGATCTATTTCAAAATCATAATTGATAGTTAAAAAAAAAAAAAAAAAAGGTGAATCAAGACCAGGTTTATGCTTAGTGGCAGACACGGCCAACTAATTGAAGAAATAACAAAGAGGAACGAGAAGAAAACAAAGGAGGAACATTTTAACTAAAGAACCAGAAGGTATCTCCATTTGATCTTAATTGAGAAATAATAAAATGTAACACGAAAATTGAGTGCTAGAGCAACATATCATGCTAAAAATCTTCTAGCGATAGATAGAATCCTGCAACTAAAGAGGGGAACAAAGCATGTAGTATCTCAGAAGAAAAGAAGATAATGGTGACACGTACTGATTAAATAGTCTTAAAAGTTATAAAACCTCGGTTTGGATATGGACGAAATTGGTACTACTATAGAGGAAAATCATTAATTAGCTTCTAAACAGGGCAATTAAACTTCACATTTAACGGGGATTATAGATTTATAGGCATGGATTATGTATATTTTTCAAGAATTTAACCTGACTGCGTGGGATTTTGATAAGGCTGATGCATCCCTAGATGAGCTCTGTTATTCCAAGCGCCAACTTCCATTTAATTTCCCTCCCAGCAAAAAGAAAAAACAAAAGATGGATAGAGAAAGAAGGAGAGAGAGAGAGAGACTGGTGAGTAATGAGTGTTTTTCAGTGTGTATATAGCCTTTTGCTTGGAGGAGAGAAGACCATAGGCTCTACTCTAGTTATTATAAGGAAAAATACTGGGTGGACCCGGTCTTTTCTCCTTTTCTGAATCCGTGCACTGCAAGATTGTTGGTTTCCTTATAGACCGGATTTAGTGTGGCGAAGCAGACGCGACGAATTGTAGTGTTTTCCGTTGCTGCTGCAGCACAGTCATGTTTTAAAAGTCGGAATAAATGATTTTAAATTTTAGTTGTACTGATTTCTTGAATTTATATAAGCCTACTGCACATATAACTTATCTGATGACTTGACTAACAAAAAAATAAATAAATACTAAATAGGAAAAGAAAGCAACGCATATAATTACATAAAAATTAGGATATTGCTTTTACTAGTTTAATCCAGTTTAGAAGAAAAACAAAATTCTTTTAAGACCCCCCAAACTAAAAGATGGCCTTTTTGGAAAAGGATCAACAACAAAAAAAATTAAAAGGCATTAAGAAATGGACAAAATTATAATGTGCCCATTTTAATTATAAATGGATATTACTATTGCACTCCACATAGTGCCCCCACCAAATAATCATTCATAGTACTAGTTAGTTATGTATGCTTGTTAAAATATTATTTCTACCATTCATTTAATGGAGATTGTTTATTGTGTCATTATTGTGATGGCAGATTTGTTGTAATTATTATTCAGTATGAATTGTCTGATAAAAATTGATTAATAATTGACATTTTAAATTTATATATAAAAATCGAATGAGTCGTTGACATCACCATTACATATCGTAATAACTAGTGATGTGCAATGTCATTCAATTTTAGATTAACAGTTGTATTCTTCTTTTTTTCTTTTTTTTTTATAAAAGTGAGATCTTCCCACTGATTTTTTTTATTGAAATATCAAACCATACAAACACAATATTGTATTCATTGTTTGATGATAATATAATTGTATTTGAGATTGAGCTATGAACTTGTAACCAGTTTTTACTCAAATGAATTAACCTCAGTAAAATTATCCACGTGTTAAAGACTAAATTTCCATGCACCATCGTGATTTTTAACTATGCATATTAATTTAAAATTTTGAGGTGTGCTAACACGAATAATGTTTCCAGTATAATTCGTGACCACAATACTGATGCACCAGAACTGATAGTATGTTGAAGTTTTAAAATTATACAAGGTTTCATCCTTTCTCATACATTAAATAAAATTATACATAATTACCTTTTTCATGCTATATCAAAAAATATGTTAGTGGGTCCTGGCGGTTTCTCTTTATCACAAAATTGTGAAATCCTATCGAAAATCTTAATACTTCTAAAAAAGTAAATAGTTTGCAATTTAAATTATTTCCGATTCACTCTTTTTATTATATTAAAATTGGGCCCCGATAATTGTACCCCCACTCTCATCCTCCTATTATCTCTTAATTTTATTTGTTCAATATCGTCCACATTACTCACGATTTATAAGAAATTTTGCGAATCTAAAATCATAAACATCTTCTACGCAATTTTATCTTTCAAATGAGATCCATGATAACATATTTTCGAACTCATCGTCACACAAGTATTTATCCCTCGTCAATTAAGTATTTATACCTAGTATTTTTCACATATGACACTGCTGACATTTAAGGCCCTATTCGGCACCCTGCTAAGGAATGGGAATGGGAATGGGAATCAATAATTTTGAACTAATTTTTATTGTTCATCGTGGGAAAAATAACTTGGCTCTGAGTGAATTTTTTTTTCCCACGATGAACAGTAATCTGCCGAACAGGGCCTAAAAGTATTAACATCAAGTATTACAAGTATTTATACCTATGCACTGAAGTATTTATACCTATGTGATCAACTATTTTTGTTAAAGAAATATTAACGCAGGAACGATTGGAGAAGGTTGATGCGAAGATGCAGGGTCCACGATTGAAGATAAATACTTACAAGTATAAGTATATATACTTGCATGATAAAGTATAAATATCTGTGTGATGATAAGTCCAAAAGCATTTCATCATGGATCTCATTTGAAAGATAAAATTGCGTAGAATACGTTCGTGGTTTTAGATTCACAAAATTTCTCATAAATCGTGAGAAATGTGGACAACATTGAAAAAAAAAGTACACCTCTAAAAACGTGTATGATTCTTCTCCCCATATAGTTTGAGTGGTTCCCCAATATATTCATATCAAGTTAGACATGCAAGTATTAATATCTTAGTTTGCAAGTATTAATTTATTATCTTCCAAGTATTTATACCTATGAATTTAATTAAACTTGAAAGATCACAGTGTTTTGAATCAATTTAATTAAAGTAGTTAGTTAAGTTAGTTTATAGAAGTTAAAATATATTTAAGAGAGGGGGGGGGGGTGATGGGGAGATGTAGAGATGCGAGGTTCACGATTGGGGATAAATACTAACAAGTATAGGTATAAATACTTGGGGGGATTCATATAATTATACATTAAAATTACATGCACATTAGTCTATGGTGAAAACAGGGACGAATCTACTGTAGCACAGGGGGGCAGCCGCCGCCCCTGGATTTCGAGTTTTAGTGTTGATCTATTGGTATTGATCGACTTTGCCCCTCTCTGAAAAAAAAATTGTCCCCCTTTGGATGTTTAATTTATAATTTGAGTTAAATTTAGTGTTAAAATCAAATAAATTTCTTGAATTAATTATTATTGGTAATATTAACTATAAGTCAGGGTATTGAAAAATATAAGTCAAAACATTGTTTTTATTTTTATTTTTATTGAGTATCTAATTAGTTAATGGGTTTAAATCCGATTCAATATTTTTTTGCCCCCCTAATGAAAATTCTAGGTCCGCCCCTGGATGCAAACTAATTTTGTGTGAATATATAGACATTCACACCAGAATTAGATGATTGTTTTCAAATAATATTTCTTACTTAAGTGAGGCTATTGTATTATGCATATTATACTGTACTATGAATTATATTTCTATTTTTTAAGTTTAAATTATTAATATGGACTGCTCAATATAATGATCATATAGAAATATACTTACAGATTAAATTTTATGTTGTTAGAATTTTTTATTATTTTTAGATAAATAAAAAATTACCTGGTTTTACAATTTTAGATTATCGAAACTAGTGATTTTCTACCTATCTAAAAATAATAAAAATGTTCTTAAACAAATATAAAGTTTGGTTACTAATCAAATTTTTGTGTGGAGATAATATTTATTGGTTTTAGATCGACTATCTAAATTTTAAAAATAAAGATATCAATCCATAACAGAAGTCTATCAGTAATATTAGTTTCTCTTCATATTTTTGTTTTAAATGTCTCATTGTTCAAGAATAATAAAATAAATAAATTAGGGAACCAACGTGATCATTATTTTTTTCTTTTCCAAAAACTTTAACTATGAATAGACTGTTAAGTATGTTCGATACCCAATAATAGCCTATTCAGTACCACCCATGCTACAATTTTTTTCACAATGTTGTGTCAAATTAAAAAGTAAAACTGAGGGCACCGAATAGGCTATTGGATACTTCTTTGGACGGATAATATATTTGGTACTCATGGTTTTTATAAAAGAAAAAAAGTATCATATTGTAAATTTAATTTTTTTAATTATTGTTCTTAAAAAAAAATCTTAAAAAAGGAGCCTATTGATGTAACATTTTCCGGTGCTGAAGCGATAGGTATATAGGATCCTGTCAGAAAATCTTTAATGACGAAAGAGTGGGGCGGATAATAAGACAAACACTGACTTGCTTTACAACGAAACAGCGTAGAAACAATTCTACGGAGCAGGCCGAGTGGTTCGAATTCATACCCTCTGCATTAATGAATATGGACCGTCAGATTAGCTTTAAGTTTCGTGCAGATTAAATCTACACTAATATTAAAGGGAATCCTACATCATAGGCGGAGGTCGGATGAGCTCCGTTTACAATCAGATGGCCCAAATACATTAAACTCAAAAGATACTCTTTTGAATTAATGCAGACTATGCGGACTCGAGTAGTTCAGGGTGATGTAGGGCGTCAGTATTATGTGTGCTTTGAGATTCGTGCATAGTGTATTTAAACGGTTGGGATTTTACATAAAGTCACGCAAAGTTTGAGATATCTCAGAGGATAGGAATTCTCAAGGAGGAAAATTGTGGTTAAAATTTTGCAATGCCAGGGCTAGGTCCATTGGATCAGAAAACCGGTACAGAACAAGTGATGAGTGGTACAGATAGGTATGTAGTTCTGAAGTGGTACAGCCTTTAATTTTGATTTGTAGTTCAAGAAAAAAAGTGCAAAGGAAATTTTATTCAGAATTTCAGCAGATTCGGAATCGTGGCCATCCATTTCCATCCATATACATTAAAAAAAAATTGGATAAAATATTAACAAGGTTATTTTAATTTCATATACAAATAATACAACACTGTTATTTATTTATTTTATTTTTTGATGGAAAGCTTGAAAATCCCGTTTCGTAATACAACACTGTTAATATTTTTACTAAAAAAGTTAGTGCAACCGAACTAATAAAATTTAAAATAATTTTGTTAAGTTATAAACTTCAATGTTTTCTATAAATAAACAATATCATACATATTAAATGCATATAGGACATGCTTTTTTAAAAAGAAAAAAGTCTATAATTCATACAAGGTGTGGTATTCTTATTAACTTAGATTTCCAAGTTTTTTTGTGAAATTGTTTCTCTTTACAAAATAATTCGAAGAAAAATTTAAAAAGGACATGCTAGTGCAGTTTACCTTATTTAAAATCACAACGTGATTTTGCTTTGTGGCCCCCAAGAAAACGTTAAATACAAACAAGGACCAATCAGACTTATTACACATGCATTTTGTTATTTTAAACATTTTAATACAAAATTTGAGATGAGATCTGAAGTCAATTCGAAATCTGTAAAGATGATGGTACATATTTGTATTGGAATCCTCAAATTCTAATTGGATCTGAAACAACATGTGAATATTATGAATTTCTAATGGTTTTGTATTGAGTCGTATTATATTCTGATCCATTGGTAGATCTAGACACAGACGGTGAAAACAAAAAGTTTCATGCGATAGATTTTAGTCCATCCCAAATATCAAGGATGCATATCATAATTCTTGAATAAAATTAAGACGTTTTTAAGCTCATCAAGCACTTTAACTTAACTTCAAAATTATCGGAATAGCTTCAAACAATGAATCTAAATTGTTGAAACAAATCTATTTCACGAGTCTCGTGATCAGAAGTGGATCCATAATTTTTGTCAAAGTAGAACATTAATCGGGTTTAAATTCATTAACTTATCAGATACACAATTACAACTCAGTTCCCATAGCTATGTTTATTATAAAATATGTTATAATCACAAAATCGATTGACACAACATTAAAATATTTTTCCTAAGCTAATTAAAAGTTTGTTTGGCGCAGTTTAAAGTGTGATTGTTCTTAGTTAATTAGTAAATTGAAATCAAAGTTTAGATAAAATTTATTGAAAATATAAGTATTGAATAATAGAAGACTAAAAAAGTCCACCGACTCATTTTACTTAAAATTATAATGATAGATTCCACTGTCAGATCTTTCTTATTATGTTATTATAATTCATTCTATTTACAAAATAGAGCATCTTAGATCTGAAAAAAAATACGCAAAATCAACTAAAGCTTGAAAGAAATTGAACTAACTCAGACCAAGGGTAGCACTGCATCAGATTAGGAGTAGGTATATTAAACAACTAGTACTTGGTTGGAAAAAAAAATTAATTCAAGAGTAGACACTTGTCTCTCTCTAAGGGTGTGCTTCGGAACCAGCATTCTTATAGGAAGGGGAATGGATGGAGAGGAAGAGAAATGAGGGTTCTTTACCCCTAAACAGTAAATCCTACACCCTGAATCAAGGATGACAAATTTAGCCAAAAATCAACACCATGCTTCTCCTTTCTCCCCTCCAAACAGTAACTCCTCCCCTCTGCTCTCTCTCCCTTTCCCCTCTTTTGGAGCAGGTGAATGACGTGGGCAGCTCCTCATTTTCGAGCTTTTCCCTTCCTTCCCTTTAACGAAGGTCTTCTATTTCTCTCTGGAGCACACCCTAAGCCTTCATGGATTCGTCCATGTTTGTGATGTGTTTACAAGTTATATTTATAAATTATATGTTAAATTTTAGTGAGTTCATTTTTCAATATTTTTTTAGTGTTTAGCTTTGTATTAATTTATTCAAAATTTTCTAAATTTGACATACAAACACACCAATTTGAGGTAGAAAATATTATAAATATTTGTTTTAATTTGTGAACTAGCTTGGTCCAATTTGAGCTAGTTTGTTATGATTTTAAGTTAAAGTTTTAACTCAGCTGTCCTAAGTACAAATTGCTCAACAGTAACTCTATCCAAAATTAATAAACTAAATTAAAACTAAACTTGACCGAACCAGATCATTATAACCCCTACAAATTATATCTGTACAGTGCTCTTTGTTTATCTCGCAAGTGCTTTTGCTGAGGATTCGACTCTGTTGCTCTCCAAATAGGAGAGCAGGACTCTGTTATTCTAAATTGGACCATTGAATTTTTATGCACGGATCTCAACACAGATGAACGGTTCAATTTAGAATAACAGGGTCCTGCTCTCCTATTTGGAGAGAAACAGAGTTGGTTCCTTTCGCTGAATCATTGGTTTCTCCGCACGAATTTTGAAGAATGAGAAAATGATATCAATCTCCAGATATATCTGGAACACACTAAATTTTTCATCACCTTATTTATTTTATTTTTGCACAGCTTAATTTTGTGAGAGAAATATACTAGGGATGAAATTTCAAAGTCTGTCATTTTTGTTTCTCGAATTTAAATCCTATAATTCAAAATTAAAATTTAAAAATAACTTTTAGTATTTAAAAAATTATGATTCATGTACCAAGTAAACTTCAAATTTCACGTTATTTTATGTGCACATATTATTAACGACATAGAACTAAATATGTAAAAAAAACAAAAAAAAATAATAATTGAGCTCAGAGATAGATTTTCATCCTACCTCGGAATAGACAAACTTTATTTATAATTAAAATAATACATAGTAGCTCAGAATTCAGAATGACCAAATTTGTAGTTCAAAAGCACTTGTCATTTGTCAATATTGAATAGGAAATGAAAAGTAACTTTTGTGGGTATATATCTAAACAAATGCTCAAATTTAGTTCAAACCAATAGCATCTGTAGACAGTGCAATGTCCATTCAACCATAAAAAAAAATAAAAATAAAAGTTCCAAATTTTATATTTTTCAATGGTGGCCTATAGCCGACAAATTTGAAATAAAATCAAGGGTACCTCTTTCTTTGATAGCAAGTTTTCCCTTATTTAATTGACAAGTACAATCAATTTATTTATAACTAACAGTCGGCTGTGGTTCCTTTATTTATACCTTTAATGTTTCTTTTTCGTAATATTTTTTCTGTGACAAATAAATTATAATTGGAATATTAGAGCATCCGCCGCGCAATTATAAATCTCTTGAATCATTTTGACTAATAAATAAGATACATAAAACCACGTAAATATATAGACACAATTAGTTTGGCTTTATGCAACACACGACTATGAGTGACAAAATTAAAAAAAAGATATAATTGATGCGCTGCATAAAGTCAAATTAGTTAGGTCAATATCTTTGAACCAAAAAAGATTGATTGAGAAAATCTGCTTGGGAGGCAAAATTTGTGAGATTTAAGAGGTTTGTCGACAATCTTCTTTGTAATTTGGGCTCCAATAATAGAGAAAATGTATGAAAAAAGTAACATATATCTCCATATTTAAATTTCAAAGATAAACCGTTTATTTAAATTGGTTTGAGTTGTTGCATTAAAAAACGATCATCAATTACAATAATAATATATCAGTTAATATTTAATAAGTTATCAAATGAATATATGTAAAGGTCGAATGTATGCTAAAAACTATAAAAAATCGTGATATAAAATATTACGATATTTTTGGAAACCGGAGCTTAAATGGCCATTCATTAAGTTTTCTTTTGCCAAATAGATAAAATGAAGTTGGTATTCCAGTTTCATTGCGTCGAAGACTAATGTGACTTGTTTAATTCGGACTTTGACTTAATTCCATTACCATCCAATCCCAGTGAGACACGTCATGAGCGACACTTGCAATAGCACCAAAATTTTTCTGTTTGTTGTAGGCTTAAACAAGACAGAATCTGGCAGTCAAGATTGTACATGATATCGATTTTTGCGGTTCTTCTGCGGCAGTAGTAGTATGACATTTTGTTTGAAAAGGCTGACAGGGGCTGTCAGTTGTAAACCAAATTACATCCCAAAAGTAAACATTACACATCTATCATAACAAAATGTCGTTTGTACATGATTACTTATTAAGATTGAAAACCTATGGAAAATCAAATTTTCCAGAGGTGCCGTGGAAAATCAAATCCATAGGAGCTCAATTTTTCTTTGGTTTTCAGACTAAATTTTAGTTGACAAGGAGCTGAGTCAGAGTTGTGCTCTTTCTGTCCATTCAATAGATTTCCTTTACCAACTTTTTATAAAGTAAATCAATAAACTTAAAATCAAAAGAAATAAATTACTAGTGGCTCCGGACGTGGCAGCAAGCAAGAGAATGATTGCATTAATGAAATATTACGGGCTATAAGAAATTGGGTTGAACTAATAAAGTATGAATATTTAAACAGAATAAAAATAATGTTTTAGACAAAAGTAGCTTTTGATTTAGGTCGTTGCATTACCTCTCTGTTTTAGTGATTACCAGAAAGACTGTGGGTCATTGGGTCAATGTACGGAAACCACGAATACTGACTTTAAATATTTTTTTATAAAAAAGATGGACTCTAATTTTTCAAATTTCAATATTTATAAAAAAATTTCTAATATGCATTTCAAACCCGCAACTTCTTATACCGATATTGTTCTTTGTCACTAAATTAAAAACTGATTTTCAACTTTAGTTATTTTTTTACAGATAGATTTGTTTTTCTTGGATATAAAATTTTTGGACTCGTTACTCTTATAAATTATTCTACAGGATACATGTCTTTATCTCTATTCTCAAAGTTTAAATAGTTAATTTGAATGTGATTTTCATATTAAAATGTTCTTAGAGACAAAACTTTTTATTTTAAATTTTTTTTTACTATATTCTTTAGATAAGTGTATCACAGTTTCTGGACCATCCGAAAACAATGAAATTATACCTATCTAAAAAATTAATAAACAAATTTCAAAAAATAAAAAAATTTGGTCGTCTAAGCACATGTTAATACGGATATCATATTGAGTGGGGCAATATGTGAGGTATGATTGGGGCAAAACCAATAATGCATTTTAACCTTACTCAATATTATAGTCGTCGAATTTTCATATTTAAAATTAAAGATATTATTTTATTAAAAATTAAAATAGATTTATAATAATCAACAATACATGTAATAAGTATTAAGTTATATTCATATTTTTTTATGTACCACCTCATTCAATTTTATTTTTTGCTGAAATATTTTAGAGCTTACAGCTCAATTATTAGGACCTGTTCGTTTGTCTCAAGATTACACTGCATGAGATTTGACAGGGATAGCAACCCACATTTAAAAAAGTGAGAATCCATGGTTATGGGACATGTAAATGATTAATTATGGGAATGTACTCAAATGGGTATTCGGTTGTACCGTATAATTAGTTGTGAGAAATCTTATTTTCCTTCTAAAATGATTAATATTATACAATTATTTTTATTAATAAAATTATTAATAATATAATTAAATAATTAAGAAAATGGATACAAATAAATTAAGGAAATATTTATAAAAATAAAAAAATAACATATTAATAATTTTAGAATAATATATATAAATGAACTTTGATTCAATTTGTTTTTTTTTCCATGAGAATAGTGTTATTAGAAGAGAAAAAGAAAACATCTTGGGAATGAATTGGGAATTAAATTAAGAAAATATCAAGCTGCCGAAATCCGAATGCATATGGAGAGATACTCATATTTTATTTTTTCCCATGAAAACTCAAACAACCAAACAGGACCTTAGTTTGCAAGGATAAATGAGTCCAATAATATCAAAGAAGGATTTCGAAAAGCTTTTTTTTGAAACTCAACTGGCTTAACGGGTCCAGTTACATCCGATTACAAGAATCACCATATTTCACCATAGATAGACCCCTCCAAAACTTGTACCCAGAAAATGAAATCACCTGTTATTCAACTCTCTCTCTGTACCAGTGATCACCCCACTGGTATCATTTGTTGCAGCAGTCGCTGTACCAGAGACAGCTCCGCTGGTATCGGCTGATGCAACTGTCAATGTACCAGTGCCCATACGGTTAGTACCATTGCCCCTGCAGTATCTGTTCCACAGCGTAGATTCCTGAATGATCCATTCTGCCATTAGACTGGGATTAGTTGTCTTTTGTTGGAAGATCTTCAGATTCCTGGCTTTCCAAATTGACCACAATGCCGATACCAGTAGTGTGATATTCCTCTTCACCGCTCCAATAGCAATAGCCTTGTGCCAGATTTCCTGTACCGAGTCTCCCTCAAAGGAGAAGGTGAAGCCTTTCCTCCTCTTGATTTCTTCCCAAACCGATTTAGCAAAGATTCACTCAAAGAACAGATGTGTAGCTGTCTCCAAAGTGCCTCCACCACACATTGGGCATTCTCCTGGTACATTGAAATTGCGGCGCAGCATAGTCTTCCTGCTCAGCACTTTGTCCTGCAATAACAGGTAAATAAAAATCTTTACCGTTTGAGGAATTTTTCTGTAGCTCCAAATTCTCCTGAATTCCCATTCTGGCATAAACCGACTTGGAGTTATATGAGCCACTCGATTCCCAATTCTATATGAGTACATCGTCTCCATACTTTATTCTTATTGCGGTACAGTTTTGTAATCAATAATATCTATTATTATACAAAGAGTTCATCAATAAGTTTTATTTTTATTCTGTTTGAATAAATAATAATTCCTGTTTTCATTAATTTTGAAAAATGTTGAAAATAATAAAGAATTGGAAGATTGATCTTAGTCGTTCATCATCAATCAAGCGGTCTAAGATCAATCAAGGATAAATATTTGTTCTTTTTATTATCTTTAGAAATAGATATAAAGTAGATGAATAGTACTGTTGGTACAGTAAATAGGAATAGTACCGTTGGTACGATAACGGCTAGTTGAGCCTTGTAAGCTATAAATACTACATAAATCATTGTAACAGAAAAAGGAAGATACATCAATACAAAAATGCATTTTTACCATAAACCATTCTCTCTCTTTTCTCTATTTTTCTCTAAAATTCAACAAAAAATAATCTCAATTGTTGAAGTTGTAAGTATTAAGAAAAAGTCATGCACTACACAAAGCTAAAGTGACGTCGCTTGGATTTAGGAGAATTGTATAAAGAATAATTGTCACAAGTTATAGAGTAAATTTATACGAATGGACCTTAAATATGACTTGTTTTTTATATAGTCCTTGAAATATTATATATTTTATCCAATTAATCCAATTGTTATCACTAGTCCAAAAACTAACTAAAATTTTATGCCAACAATCATGAAAATATGATGAAACTATTTTTATATATATCATGATATGGACATCAATAATAGTAATTTACATTCTAAATATGATGTCGTGGATAATAGAAGAAAGGCGTGTAACGTGTGTTTGTATATACTTAGAGCGTCAGTTTCAGTTAAACCAATTTTAATGATTTTAGATCTGTTAGAAGGATAAATGAACCAGGGGTGGACTATAATAGGAGAGAATAGGTCAATCGAGGTTCATTTATTTTCAGCTTTTTATATTTATATAATATTTTCTATATATAATTTAGAATAAAATGTTATGAATATCATAAAATTGATCTCCCATACTTACATAAAACTTTTAAAATGCTATTTGTGTTTGAAAAAAAAGGTCTAATTTCTAATAGAAAAAATTCTCTTTCCACCATCTTCTGTCCAAATCCCTCAATCCATCAAGCCTATCGGAAATAATGGCCATGACAATAGTGACATGACCGAAGAAGACAGAGTCGATGGTGGAGGAACCAAGGCGATCGTCATTGGCGAAGGCTGATACCAACAATGCTTTGTTGGATGCACCATCCTCTGTACCCTCTGCTGGCGATCCATCTTCAGATCGAGAGACCTCGATTTCTTTGTACTCTCTCTCTCTTTTTCACAGTTTTTTTTTTTTTTCTTTTTCTTTTCAGGAGCATTCCGTAATTGTTGCAAATTAAATTAAGAGAATCGATCATCTTTATTTTTTGCAATAACTAATCAGTCCGGCTCTTCATTGTTACTTCTCCTAACACTAAAATATTTGTAGTTATACGGAATTATGAAAAATTATTGCAATATATAATCAATCATCTTTATCGTTTGCAATATCTAATCAGTCCGGGTCTTCATTAATCATTATTACTTTCTAACACTAAATTATCTGTAATTACACAGAGTTATGAAAAATAATCGCAATATATAATCTGATATCACTGCTATTGTGAAAAAAACACTTTCATGTTTAAATGTGAATCAATCAGCGGAGGCAATGCTTTCGTGCGGGAGATCACATGTTCGAAACTCGAAAGGGCAATATATTGAATATATAGTTGAATGGCTGGACCTCCAATCTTTACTAAAGAAAAAAAAAAAAAATCAGCAGAACACTGTATCAAGTCTATCACAAACTGTTTAAAATACTGACTTCCATATACATCTTTCTAGAATCAAGGACTTGCTACTGGGAGTGAAGAGTATAAAAGTCTCTTTAAACTACCAAACGATGAGGTCCTGACCCCTTTCTACCTATAGATCTAGTAGTCACTCTTTCTTCTAAATTCAAATCAATTTCTTGGTTTTGATTTGTTAGTTTACATGTATGGTCATTTTGCAATGGTTATGCTTATAGGTTCTTCTGAATGATTTTAATTGCGCACTTCAGGAAAACATTCTTCTTTTATCCAAAAGAAATGTTTGCTCATTTATTAAAACTGATCTCCTTTTGGTTAATATTGTGCTAGTTTAACAACAATATATGATGCAGGGGCACATGTATTTGTTTTTTCGTCATGTCTGTTTCTACTCCAACATTTTTGGTTATGAGACAAAGGTACTTCTTTTAGCCTCACAAAACAAGAGATATACAGTTGAACTGGTAACATCTATTACAGCAATTGTATTACTAAAGCCATCTTTTGTGAAATAGCCATCTGATATAGAGTTTGAAATATTGAAGGTGACATTCACACAACATTTTTTTTTTAATTTATAAATGAAAATGCCCCAAGTATCTATTTTCCTTCAATATGCTCAAGTGCTTGAGCAAAAAAAAAATAGTATGTCAAAGATATACATTTGTATGTGTTCATATTTTGTTAACTAGTTAGAAATTTGATAAATTGACTAGTTAAATATATTACATAGGTTTTGTTTTCTGTTGTTGGTTGGATCAAGATGTTAAGGAAAACAAGTCTTTTTATTTAAGCTAATTGATTATTTAAGGAAACAATTGAGATATTAATATAGAGTTAGGCTAATATGACATTGGTGTTATTTGAAAATAAATAACACCACATTTTAAACTCTTAGATCTGCTTTAAGATTCGTAATATCCGCTTTTACTGTTCAAGCACTTTATTTTGTACGAATCTTAAAGCAGATCTAAGAGTTTAAAATGTGGTGTTATTTATTTTCAAATAACACCAATGTCATATTAGCCTAACTCATTAATATATTCTATGATTTCAAAAATTAATGAAATATTTGAGTATTTTCACATCAGCATCCATATTAGAATTGTAGAAAGCTATTTCTTGTTTACCTATAATGGATTTATCATTTATGTAATGCAGAAAATAATTCCTTTGAATGAGATCACTGCTATTCGAAAAGCAAAAACAGCTGCAATATTTCCCAATGCAATAGAGATAGCTGCTGGAGGTAAAAAGGTAAAAATTTTTTTCTCATATATCTTTCTTTGAAATTTCTCCATTTCCATTGCTGAATCTGTTGTTAACAAAGCTTAATTGTGGAAATAAAATGACAGCATTTCTTTGGATCATTCTTGTGAAGAGGTAAGGCGTACCGGATGATCACTGATTATGAGATGAGGCTCCAACAGTGTTTCCAACATGCCCCATGCAGAAAGATTTCAAGAATTCCACAATTTTTGTTTTGCGCTAAACTTATAATATTATAAGGAATATTAGAATGAGCTTCACACTTGTCAGTATTATTCTTTTTGGTCACAGTCACAGTAAATATTAAAATTGTCTCTGAGAGAGAGAGCAACCATTCCATCCTTGACCTTTTGTTGTTTGATCCTAGCTAGAGCTCCCTGTCCAGTAAGAAACCAGAGAAATAATTAGATAAATCAAAGACCTGACTGTTTTGGGTGCTACATGTTGGAAGCAAATCTCATTTCAATGCTTCCAGCAATATTAAAAATTGAGCTGTTGTAGCGCATTGGCGGGCGTTGATGAGGCTCCCTGCAAAAGCAATATTAGTGACTTGTTTGAACGAATAGTAAGATGTGGAATAACAAATTAATATTAAGACTTTCGCGCAGCAATATTAAAAATTAAGTTATTTTAGCACAAGTATTTAGAATTCCTTTAAGCAATATTAAGACTTCTCGTGTAGCCAAATAATATTAATTAGTGGAAACAATTTGAAGAATTAATTGGTACGTGTAAACGATATTAAAATTTTGGTGATGTATTAAGATTTGAGTTGTTTTAGCGTCCTTGCGGAAAAAAAAAACAGCGACGCAAATATAATTCAAAAATTGTTCATTATAGATCTCATTTGAAAGAAAAATCGAGTAAGAGATGTCTATTTTTCATATTTTCCAAAATTCTTTACAGATCATCCAAAAAAAATGATGACAATGATTGAGAAAAAAAAAGAGTAGATGAAAGGATTTGTAATGTCCCAAAAAATTGAAACACTATTATTTATATTTACAAGGTTTTTTTTTTTAATAAAGAGAATTGTTGGTCTTTAAGTAAAATATTTTATTTGTATTAATGAAAATTTATAGAGGCAACTATTATGAATATTTGATTTGCCGATATTTGAATTCTAATTGTTAGGAAATAACATATACTTTTTATTTCCTTTCTTTCATTATTTAATTGAAGAATTATAAAATAATTTTGCGTTGCCGAACAAAATATAGTAAATATTATAGAAATCAACTAACTATCCTTCAATTCATTTCTCTCATTTATCCCTCAATCAATAATTGTCTTTATTGACCACTAATTAAGTGGGGGACCACAACTTTCAACACTAAAAGACAAAACAAAATGTGTCATTATTGATTATTAAGTTGATGGACCGCTTATTTATTGGGTGTACTACTAACTACTTGAGGGACCGCTTAATATTTGATAGATTTTACAATTAGCGCGCGCAAATATGGATACATATGTATGCAAATGTTAATATATAATATATCAAGTATTTATACCTAAGATATCAATTTTTTTTTTAAATGGACACATCACACCCATTTTTTACACGTTTTTAGAGGTGGATTTTTTTTTCCTGTTCAATCTTGTCAATATTTCTAACGATCTGTGATAAAATTTGTGAATCTAATATCACGAACGTCTTTTACGTAATTTTCTCTTTCAAATGAGATCCATAATGACATATTTTCGAGTTGTTCATCCCATAAATATTCATATCTTGTCATGTAGTTTCGTACCTTGTTGGGCAAGTATTTTACCACGTTGAGCAAGTATTTATACATCTTTGTGCAAGTATTGATATTTCGTCGAGCAAATATTCATACATCGTTGGAAAAGTATTTATAAATCGCTTGTGACAACCTGCCTTGTTGCCGGCGGATTGGTAGGAGCCGATGGATAGGAAGTCGGAGGTGATGCAGTCTAGATCAAGATCGTGACGAGTTATGAATACTTGCACTACGAGATATGAATATTTGCACTATAAGGTATGAATACTTGCGCGGCGAACAACTCAAAAGTACTTCATCATGAATCTCATTTGAAAGAGAAAATTACGTATAAAATATCTATGACTTTAGATTCGCAAAAAAACTCATAGATTGTTAGAAATATGAGCAATATTAAAGTAAGAAAAAAAAATCTTTAAAAAAGTGTAAAAAATAAGTATGTGATAAGAAATATTGTTTAAAGAAATACTTGATATCTTACATATAAATACTTACTATATTAAATGTTAATACTTGCATGTATAAGTATACATATTTATGTGCATCAGTTGTAAAGTTTTTCAAATATAAGTGGTCTCCCACTTAATTAGCGTCTCCTACATTATTAATGACTGATACACATTTTCTTTTGTCTTTTTGTGTTGAAAGTTGTGGTCCCTTCGTATAATTAATGATTGAGAATGGATGGAAAAAATGAATTGGAGGAAAAAAAATCTATATTCAATATTATATAAGTTGCTACAATTATTTATTTTCCGTCTTTTTTCGATGATCAAATTAGAATGTAATCTTGGACATTCAATTGTCGATGCTGCCTCTGATCTTTATATATTTTGATTAACTATAGAATTAGACACTAAACATAAAATAAATAAAAGAAGAAACGACGTATTGTAAAAGGCAGTTATGAGAAATTTATCTTTCATTTCACTCTGCTTTTGTCGCAACCTCATGAGCAATTTATCAAACTATTCGACTGGGTATGATTTGTATCCATCTCCTATATTCACTTACTGACAAATCATGATTCTACTTATTCATTTTATTATTTTCATTATCGCAAGTTCTTTAAACTTAATACACACCTTAACACTGATAAATACTCTAAATATTAATTATTATTCGATTGTATATCTGTCACACTCCTGATCCGGAGGCGCCACAATCTTGCCACACCTATTTACCATTCAATATACGTAACATAAGACGAATTTTTTTATGTATTGCCAATAGAATATATTATTTTTGTCACATTCTAATTTATTCACAATAATTATCTGACATTTTATAATGGATGATGCTAGAAATATATTCTTTGCACTATGTCAGATAAAAATAAACCAAAATCCAATACCTTTAGGTGGCTCTGGTGTCAAATATAATCCGAAAGCACTCTTTATCTTCGTATATGCTTGGTTATATGCATATTAATATGCATGACTTGATATATCGATTAACAATCCATGTTTTAAAAATTTTGCGAATTGAAATGGAATTGTCAAAGTGTCATTAGAATTGTTTAGAGTATGCCCTCCATTATTTATCATTTGTGATTTATCGTTATTATATTGCTAAATTGAGGGGGAATGCATATTTTGAGGGAGAGCACTTTAAATTAGTGCTAACTTTTCACCCTTTTATCGATTTTCAAAAAGGGTAAAAATTGGTACCAATGGCTTGACATGCAAAATCACAATTGGATAAACCAAATTAAAAAAATATTTTGATTTATGTACTTACTCGCATTGTATGTTTTTGCAAATCGTCAAAAGTGAGAGATTATTGTTCGAGCAATAATCTTTCTCGTTTATTTGACTAATTTGCAAAAACATACAATTATTGAATTTTATGATTTCTTCTATTTTTTAAAGATATGTAGGTTTAAGTCAAATAAAATTGCATTGTGGAGTACTTGGACTGAAGAAATCATGAAGATATATATATATATATATCAAGAATATAAATTGTAAAATGAGATACTTGGTAAAGTATGTTCGAGGCTATTTTAACAGAGGTAAAATGTTGTAACGTTTTAAGCCTGTCAGAAACGCTGAAGTAACAGCTTGATCAAACTCATAAATAACTTAAAATGGAGTTAGGCTAATATGACATTGGTGTTATTTGAACTAAATAACACAACATATTAAACCCTTAGATTTGCTTTAAGATTCGTACAAAATAAAGTGCTTGAACAGTAAAAGCGGATATTACGAATCTTAAAGCAGATCTAAGGGTTTAAGATGTGGTGTTATTTAGTTTCAAATAACACCAATGTCATATTAGCCTAACTCCTTAAAATGTTATAACATTTTTACAAAACGTTGTAACGTTTTAGGATTGTCAGAACGATAAATATAGCTATATCAAATTCACAATTCAAATTACAAACGTTGTAACGTTTCACAAAAACGTTATAACATTTTAATTAAATCTGAGCTTTAAATAATTCATGTTTTTTATCAAGATTTTACAGAGCCAAACGTTATGTAATGTTTTGCAAACATTGTAACATTTTTACTAAGCTGTTAGAAAATTAAAACTCTAAATTGCATTTTGAACTAAAACATTGTAACGTTTTAGGTCAAACAGCTCATTTTTGAGCTGACTCTATAAATAGGGCTTTCTTCTCAAATCATCTCAGCTAACCTTAAACTTCTAAAAAATGATTTTCTGAGAGCTTAGTTTCCTCCATTGTTGTGAGAGCTTAAAACTTCAAAATCTCTCAAACTTACTTCACTAATCTCGAGTTAGATTAGATTAGAATGATATATTGAGTATTTCGAAAGGGAAGTAGCACAATTGGCTAGAAAAATGTCATAGAGTTTTTATACTCAAAGGTCGAGAGTTTGATTCCCCCTCACGAACCTTAGTAGCTACTACCAAGTTTAAAAAAAAAAAGATATATTGAGTATTTCTCTTGAGTAGCTTGAACTAAGAAACTTTGTTCTCATCTCTTTAAATTAGCCATTTGATTTATTGCTTGGTGTGTAAGGACTTAACGGTTCACAAGTTATAATCATTTCGTATTGAGTAATAAAAATGCACACCACTTGAGGTTGCGAAGCCTCGGAGTAGGCCTGCTAAACGAGCCGAGCCGGCTCATGGGCTTTGAGCTGGGCTCTTGAATGAGCCTAATTGAGCTGAGCTCAATTCGAGTTTGAGTCCGAATTCGTCTCAAACTCGAAATAAATCTCTATTTTCTTATCGAGCGATCTGATCCAAATCGAGCTCATGGGCCGGAACCATTTTTTGATGAGCGAAAAATGAGTTGGAATTTGGGTCCAGTTAATGGAGGTCTCCATTGCATCTACCCTCTCCTCTAGAATTGAAAAATAAATAATAAAAAAGACCGTCTCCTCTCTTCAGCGACGCTGCTCTCCATTACCTCCTCTCTCCAGTGCTCTTCTCCCCTGACTCTCTCGATACTGTCGCTCCTCTTAGAGTGCTTAACATGCTCTCTCCCCTTCTCCCATCGCTCCTTTCCTCTCTCCTGTCAGCCCTGTCGCTTTACTTCTCTACATGCGGCTCCCTGGATATCTCCTCACGACTCTCTACATCTTTGTCTCGCAAGAATAAAAATTTAGATTTAGATTTGGCATTTGTTAATTATCTTATCTTGTTATCAAATCAGGTGTTGCCATGTTGGGGCTCTACTTTTTGAACCAAATGCATGCCTCGCATTATACTTTAATATATTTAATATTGAAGGGTTATCAATACTGAATAGCAGAATCATCAAGGCCGTACATATTTATTATATATTTAAATATTCCAAATTTTGCCATAAAAAATATAAAAAGGATAATACTTATATTACTCGCTTTTTTGTGTGCTATATTTGAAGCATTAATTGTGTCAGGACGGAATAAAAAAATTTAGGATCAAAGTTATAACACTTAGCTAAACTTTATATATTATATATTATATATTACAATTAATTGAGTTCGAGCCAAGTTGGGGCCAAGCCTAAAAAGTCCAATGGACTGAGCTTAAAGAGTCCAATGGACCGAGCTAATCAGTCGGACTTTACTCTTCAAAGTTGAGCCAAACTGAGTCGGATTTTTAATGAAAGAATGAATGGGCCAGGCCGAGTTTTGAGTGAGTTACCGCTCATTAGCAGGCCTACCTGGAGACGTAGGCTTTGTTTTGCCGAACTCCATTAATATCCTGCGTATCAAATTTCTCTAAACTCACCTTTTTACTTTTAATTACAATTTAATTTCAGTTTTTGTTCAATTAAAGGTGCACCAAATGTAACAATAAATTATTTTTTTAAACAATATTTCTTATCACATACTCATTTTTTTATACATTTTTAAAGATTGTTTTTCTTTTCTTACTTCAATGTCGCCCATTTTCTAACAATCTGTGAATTTTTTTGTGAATTTAAAGTCACAGATATTTTATACATAATTTTCTCTTTCAAATGAGATCCATGATTAAGTACTTTTGAGTTGTCCGCCGTGCAAGTATTCATCACTCGTAGTACAAGTATTCATACCTCGTCATGCGAGTATTCATAACTCATCACGATCTCGATCCAGACTGCATCATTTTCGACTTCCTATCAATCGGTTCTTACCGATCTGCCGGCAACAAGGCAGGTTGTCACATGCAATTTATGAATATTTTTCCAATGAAGTATGAATACTTGCTTGACAAAGTATTAATACTTGTACAACGTGGTAGAATACTTGTCCAACGAGGTATGAAACTACATGACAAGATATGAATATTTATGCGACAGATGACTTGAAAGTATGTCATTATTGATCTCATTTAAAAGAGAAAATTACGTAAAAGACGTTCGTGATATTATATTCACAAATTTCATCACAAATTGTCAGAAATATTAGTGAGATTGAATTGGGAAAAAAATTCATCTCTAAAAATATGTAAAAAATGGGTGTGATGTGTCCATTTTTTTTTTTTTTAATACTTGATATCTAAGGTATAAATATTTAATCTATTATATATTAACACTTGCGTGTATATGTATTCATATTTGCGCGCGCCAGTTGTAAAATCTATCAAATATTAAGCGGTCCCTCAAGTAGTTAGTGGTCCATCCCAATAAATGAGTGGCCTCTCAACTTAATAATCGATAATGACGCATTTTGTTTTATCTTTTAGTGTTGGAAGTTGTGGTCCCTCTCTTAATTAGTGGTCAACAAATATAGTTATTAACTGAGAAATAAATGAGGAAAATAAATTGGGGGATAATTAGTTGATTCCTATTCAAAATGTAACCATTGAATTTTTTTGAACAACTCCCAACACAAATCAACGGTTAGGTTTTAAATAACAGGGTCCTGCTTTTCTATTTGGAGAGCAGCGGAGTTAGTTCCGACTGGGTTATGATAAGTTATATTCACTGGGGTAATATAATATTTATGTTTGGATCCGGACCAATCGTTTCCCTTTAACATTCGTGTGAATTTTGATCGGACAGTCCGGATCTAAACAGTAAATATTATGTAACCCTAGCTATTATAAATTTGGGTTGTGATGGAAAGAGACGGTTTGGAATTCTATGATTTTTTTTTTTTTTAATTCTATGAGGTCCATTTGTCAACTCTATTTATTAAAGTCAGTGATTCACTGATACTTTCTCTCAAAAAAAAAAAAAAATTCACTGATCATACACTGGAGAGATCATTTGCTTTTTCCTGTAAGTTTTTTGTGGCGGGTCATTTTATATGTGTAACTTGAGTTGCTGCATACTTATTTTGTCTTTTTGGAGTTTCTGTAAATGGGTGATGGACTGATGGGGTCCGAATCTGATTGTATTCTGGCTATAGTTTTTCTGGCTTTCATTTGATTTTATGGGAATCCAACGATTCTAATTTTTAAAAAAATATATTTGGAGCATTGATAATTATCTGCATCCATAAAATTATGGAGGTTAGCATTTCTATTTGAAGTCAAAAGTACCAAAAAAGTTTATATATATATATATCAAATATGGACTTTTTTTCCTTGCTTAAATATTAGAAAATTACAACACCAAAATTAATGGAAACTAATATCACTCTAATGCGCTGATGAGATATTACTAATAAAATAAGAGTCCGGTTATGTTACTTGTATCAGTATATTAGAGCATATACTTACGGGTCAAATTGAAATTTTTTATATTCGGAACGGTGAGTTAAGTAGCTCATTAGATTAGTTATATATTAAACTTGTAGAATACCAATTTTTATTATTTTTAGAATTTGCTTACTATTTTTTATGATTTTTGAAAAATGGCTCTTTTGGACATGCCCATATGCATCAGTATGCGCACAAAATTTTTATTTTTTTTACCACTTGACTTCATACTAAATGAATTCAAAATTTTAAATTTTTTTATGTGTAGACAAAACTCTCAATAAGGAGATCGGTTTGAACAATTTAGATGTATCGTTTGGACTTTAAAAACGGATATATGATTTATAAGCATATGCTCTTATATGCTTTTAAAAGTAGCGTAGCCGGACTCATAAAACAAAAATAAAATGAAGTAACTGCAATATATAAGTCATTTATATATAGCAAAGGAACAAAAAAGGTAAAAGAAAATAGTAAATATTTTTATCCTTCAGCCAGCCATATCATGATCTATATAATCTTATTCTCAGAGATTGAGAGGTGGTGTATTGGAATATTTCCAGCCTGTGAGCTCATATCCACCGTATGTTGTGTCACCTGCCACATCATCTGCATTTACCAGATTAGTTAACTCTTTGATGTCTTCATCTGAGAGTTTCACTTTCACTGCGCTTATGTTGCTGTCCAAGTTCTTAATTTTGCTGGTTCCTGATATAACCCACAAAAAGTAAATTAGTTTTCAAAATTGCCAGTCCTACTATTTTTAGTTATTTTTTTGTTATATACAATTATAATTAATTGGTAATCCGCTTCCGTGTATCATTTAAGACAATATAGCAATTGGCTGCTAGTTATTATTCTTTAAAGATCCTTCACCAATTTATATCATTTCAATCAACCAACACATGAAAAAGTTAGTAATATCAGGCATATATTTTTTACAACTTAATATGAGAATGAATATTTGCTCCATTTCAGAAGGAATGTGATCGAAAATAAATCAAAACAATATATTAACCTGGGATGGGAACCACATCAATCCCTTGGTGAAGAACCCATGCCAGAGCTAGCTGAGCAGTTGTGCATTTGTGCTTCTTCGCTAGGCTCTCAAGCTGAAAAAACAATTGTTTGTTCTTCTCCAAATTCTCCCCCACAAACCTTGGGTGATTTGTCTAATTTCCATGAAAAATTACTAAATATTAGTTTAGTACATACCAACAACAATACATGTACTTGTCCTCAGGCTAAAAAGTAAGAGGAAATATAGTACAACCTGATTGGATAATCGTACTGCTAATGACTGTTATTGTATAAAGCATACCTCTATATCAGGGATTGCGAATGGAATGTTATACCACACCTGTAAATCTCTTTTACCAGTAAGGCAATAATGGGACCTTTTGAATTAACTTAACAACTAGGTTTAGTAATTTCATTTATTATTTGATTTTATATTACTAATTTAAGTCTTGAATTAGTGCTTCTAATATAGTTCTTGATTATCTATATGAAATATCAACAGAATCATTCCAACATATATATAATTAAATTGGTATATGAACTGAAGGGGAAATGTCAGAATGGGCAATCTGGTTTTTAATTTACCAGAAATGAGTTGCCCTTTAATTCTTCAACGACTGCCCTTCCACCGAAAAATCCACGACCAAGGGGGCTGTAGGCTACTATTCCTATGCCAAGTTCTCTGTACAACCAAAATGCAACTAATAAGTAACCATTAAAAAGGGTTTTCATTATTTTTTGTGTTCTTTTTTCTCTTGTAGATGTGAAATTGCATATGTTCAATTGGAATTATCTAAGGTAAAAAATCATTTCAGGTAAGTGTCCTATTCCACTGTATTTTAACACGTTTGATATAACAAAAAAAAAAAAGAGAAGAAACAATTATTACCTGCAAAGTGGCACAATTTCTGACTCGATATCACGAGTCCAGAGGGACCACTCCATCTGCAAAGCAGTGATTGGATGCACCGCATGTGCACGCCTAATTGTGTCAGGGCTTGCCTCCGACAATCCTATGTACCTCACCTTCCCCTCTTCAACTAACTTTTTTAGTTCTCCAATCTATATAGAAAAAAGAAAAAAAAATGGACATCATAAGGCTACTGCCTACTGATTGGTAACAAGACTCTAGAATTGATGACCTCCTATTTGTCAACCAAATTAAGGTTTTGAGCATAGATGATCAGGCCCAATCAATTGGTAATTCTTAATAAGGAAAAAGAAAACTGAATTAGTTGGAATAAAGAATCAATAGGATATATAAGTATAACAGCTTATTACAGTTTTCTCTATTGGAATAGTTGTGTCAATCCGATGCTGGTAGTAGAGGTCAATATACTCTATACCAAGCCTTTTAAGGCTTGCCTCGCAACACGCACGGACATAATCTGGCTTGCCGCATATCTCTATATTTCCAGCAGCATTCCTTAAAATCCCAAATTTGGTAGCCACTTGTACCTTTTCCCTTGGCAGGTGCTTAAGAGCCTGATAAATGAAGGCCATTATTGTAAGTTATGAAAATAACAAGTTTTTTGTTTGGCAACTTCAAATGGCTGTGTGAGTTTCAATTCCTCTCTTTCTGTAAATTTCAAAAATAATTGACCAAACTTAATTTTTATGTTGAATTTCCCCAAAATCAAGTACTAAAAGTAACATTATAATTTAGTATAAAACACAGTCATCTTTATGATTTGAAAGGAGTTGCAGCCATTAATTTTTCTTTCGAAAACTCTGAGGAATCCAATTTCCCTTGTAGCCTGCTCATGCATGAAAACAAATATGATATTTAACAAACAACTTAAAATCTAGAACTAACCTTGCCAACCAAAATTTCATTGGTATGAGGTCCGTAGTAATCTGAGGTGTCAAAGAAGGTCACGCCGCTGTCAAATGCGTGTTTTATTATCGATATGCCGACGTCATCAGACACCGGAGAGTTGTAAGCTCCAGAGAGCCCCATGCATCCAAACCCCAGCTTTGATACCTACAAAAATTGTACATGAACTTCTTTTTTTAAATTACAAAAAAAGTATCAAAATAGTACTAATATAATTATGGGTAGACTATAGTACCTCTAATCCCTGGGATCCCAATTTCACTGTAGAAATGGCCATCTGATCTTGCTTTGTTTTTCCTCCTCAACAAGTGTTGATTCAAGTATTGAAGAGCAGCTTTGGTATTAATTTATACTGGTAGGGAATGACGCTTTTACTGATTGATTGGGAAAGCAGTGACGTTATGGACTCAAGTGGTAGCATTACCCTGATCATCTCATCTCCAGTTTGTAAATAGTTCTTGCAATCCAGTTTGTTATCTGTTGATCCCAGCTAATTATTATTTCTACTTGTTGGATGTGATCAAAACTTACGTTTTTTTTTTTCGGAAGCTTGAATATTGAATGGCAGATTCAATCTATGTATCTTGGTGTTTTGCTTATTTTGCTTTATGAAGCAGATTAAATTCATATAATTTGAAGTTATAAAGAGTTACTGAAGAGGAAAAACTAAATTGCAATTGAACTTACTATTTTTTTTTGGTAGTTTAATGACAAAAATAATTCGTACTAAATTTTCATTCAACATATATGTAGTAAGTTCTCATCTACACCCCCAATATATTCAAATTACAGAAGGGTGAGCGTCACACTGATAAATTCTGGTCCGAGACCATTACTGAAAGTAGAAAAAAAAATTAATCATGATGTCACATCATGTCACAATACGGTATGGATGTCACACTGATATATTCAAATTACAGAAGGGTGAGCGTCACACTGATAAATTCTTGTCCGAGACCATTACTAGAAGTAGAGAAGAAAATTATTCATGATGTCACGTCATGTAACGATACGGTACGGATGTTCACTTTACGCGTGTGTGTCGATCACGTGATGTGATTCGCATGATATGTCATATGGCTATTATCTATCATCTTAGTCACATTATGTCATGTATGATGTGGCCAATTTTTTTCAATATTATTTCTTAGTTATAATTTATTTGTAATAGTATATTATATTTTGGTAATTTTATTATTAATTTCACGTGTCGTCACGGTGATTATTTGTATGATGTGATTGTCATCTACTATTTTAATCACATCATATCACATCACGTAAAAATAAATTTTGATCACATCAAGTTACATCACAATTTTTCTTCTCTAACTAAAAGCATCATATTCAAATTTTGTAATTTTGGTAGTTATGTATTTTACTTTTTATTTTTTCATTTTAATTTTAGTATTTGTGTGATACATAAACTCAAAATACACTGTTAATATTTTATCCGTTATTTTTCATAGCACCTGATTGTGTGCTGCATAAAGTCAAATATATAATGTTAATATTTTATCCATTATTTTTCATAGCAGTTGATATCTATTTTTTGAACTTACCGAAGAAAAGAGAAGTTGATGAGTACATAGTTAAAGAAGGAAATTCTCCAAGCTAAGTCGAAATATTTATTTACAACAAAAGCCCTTAGGCGTATCCACAGCGAAACGACAATAATTATTAAAATAAGTGCGGTACAAGGTTGTTAATATATGTCCACAACTCTGCATAGGGTTGTAAATGAGCTGAGTTTGAGCGAGTTATCTCTAATTCGAACTCAGGTTATTTAAAAAACGAGCGAGTTAACTTAAATTGGAATGATAATAACGAGCTATAGAGCCAACTCAAACACAGCTCGTTATTAACTCGAGTTGACTCACAACTTATTTATAACTCGTTTAACCATACTCTTTCAATAAGAGAATAAATCTCACTATTAAGCATACCCTTTCAATAAGAGAATAAACATAGAAAAAAATATATATAAAAAGAGAAACAAAAAAAAATGAAAAAAATATTAAAAGCAAATCAGACCAAAAAAAATCAGAGGAAATGGAGGTGTCCTACATCATAGAAATGGAGATGAAGAAATGAAATTTAGAGAAGTGGAATTGATTTGTCCCAGGGGTTGGCTGCTACGGAGAAGAAAGGGAATTTGTTCCAGGGGTTGGCTGCTATGGAGAAGAGGATGGGACCCGGATTTAGAATAAATGAACGACATCACAAATTTCTTTTCTTTTTTATTTGACTTTCTTTTTTGTTTGTCAAATAAAAAAGAAAAAAAAGAAAGGGAATTTGCGATGCCGTTCATTTATTCTAAACGCGGGTCCCACCCTCTTCTTCTACTTTCTCATTTAAACTCGGTTCAAAGAATTTCTTTATAACAAGTTCATTGGTTCATGTGTACTATGTCCGTTCAATGTTTTTCCCACAATCTCATTGTCTTCCTCCTCAGAAAGTAGACCAAAATTCAAAGAAAATCGGACAAACAGAAAAATATAAGAATGGTTTCTGCACTGCTCTTACTGGCTCTATCACTGCCCAACAGGGTAGGGCAAAGTCATTTTTCAGAGTAGAGCAAGATTCAAATAACATATACCTAAATTAAGTCTTTATTTTTTTTTACAAATTTAATTTAAATTATAATTATTCAAATACACTATATAAAATAATAAAAAATAATATATATAATAGATATATCGTATCTTAGATTTTTTTTTTTTTAAATTTTGTATTGCCATATTCGTATCCGTATCGTATTCAATACGATACCCATACTCGTATTCATGAAAAATAGCTCAAATATAATAGCGACATGAAATTATTATCTGTCTCTAACTTTAGAATACAATAATATATATTTTCTTTTTATTGTTTATATAATAAGAAAATTAATTAAGTACCAACTGGTATATATGTTATTTGACAAATACCATATCTATTATTTGATCAGATTAAAACATATTGAATATAAAATATTTAATTGAGAACGTTATATTTAATATTTAATGAAAAAAATATGTATATATAAATTAACATTAAAATCTACATACATGATAGTCTTCCGTATATTGCATAATAAAAACTGTAATTAAAAACATTGCACAGGATGCAACCACAGGTCTAGAAGGATAAAATTAAACCAACTTTGAACAAAATAAGCCAATCAGGTAATAGATTACACCAAAAGTGTGAAATTAAACCAACGATGCACAAAAGGGAATGGATTTTGTCCGAAGCCCTTTGGACTGAACTCCTTTCCAAAGCCTTAATTTACTGTAGGATATAACTTCATCAAAATCTCATCAGTGATTTGTTAATTAATGCTAACGAGAGTTATGTTTTCCTCCATTAACTAAATATGGAAACTGCTATTTTCTTTATTTTCTCTGTGAGACAAAATAAAGACATAATTTCTCTTTCTTCCTGTTAGATTGGGATCAAATTGCTTCAAGAAAACAAAATATAAAAAGAACTCTTATTATCCTCCATCCTATTGTGCTCTCCTAAGGCAGCACACACATTCCTATCTAACGAGTGAGTAGGCAGTCTGATATGCATAGAGATTCGTGCGAAGTTGATCGGTATGAATATTGAATTTGTTAAGACGGTCCTCTAACATAGTAAAATGATGTCTTATTGACTCCCATCTTTTCTTTCTTCCCATTAAACCGTGATTTTATATCTTACAATAAATTTCTCAAAAGAGACATCAACATATTGATTTGCAAGGAAAATTTTTTCTTATCACTTAATTAAGGAGAAACACGTATAGTAGGTAGAAAAGATTCCAAAGAGTAAAATAGTTGTTGGTAGTAGATTCGTAAATTATGAGTAAACCCAATAACTAAAAGAAGTGTTGGAAATAATACTCACTGGGGCATTTGATCGAGCACCCTGTGTGCAATCTTCTACTTCTTAAGTTTTGCATTTCCATTCAATTTCACTTGAACTCCAATCACAAGCTTGAAAGATGTTTCTACCAATGGTCCATTTGTCAGCTAAAGTACCAATGGCCCATCATGCATTCCATTAGAGAGAGAATGAAGATACCTTCAAACGTGATGGTTTCATTAGAGACAACTCAACACCGAAAGAAAAATGAAATTGGCAAGGACGAGAGAGAAAAACCATTGATATAATATGTATTCATGATTTGATTCTAGAATAGAGTAGAGAGAGAAAGGAGCAATTTCCTTTTTTTGTCTAACGGAGGAGTAAACTTCTGTTAGCATTAATTAGCAAATTACGATGAGATTATATCGTACGGTGAAGAAAGGCTTTGGAGAGGAGTTCTATCCAAAGCGCTTCGGACAAAACCTGTTCCCTGCACAAAATTGGCTAAATAAGTAATTAATTATGATCTGACTCATGACAGGCTAGCTAGAGATTATAAATCATTTATTTTTCTGATAAATTGGGCCAATGCAGATTCATAATTTAATATAGAAGCAAATAAGTTATGACTTAATTTGCGATGCATTAAAAATTTAAATAGGAGAACCAGCTGTAAAATAATGTTCTTTGTGTGAAAGTAATAGTTTGAAACTCAGATAAAAGAATTATTTTTTGAATATTAAATAGTTTGATGTCTTGAGTTTCAATTTTTATAAAAAAAAAGTTAAATAAAGTCTTTTATAATATTAGAAAGGGACTAGATAACAGCCCTCTAACAATCTCTTAACTCTAATTAACGGTCAAATACTTTAACAGTTAGACAACTATGATTAGATTAAAGAAAATCAACGCTGAGTATTCCGGTATTAATTACAAAGGTCTTAATATTGTTTTAGTCATTTTTAATATTTTATTTAACAAGTCTTAGTATATAACTATTTTTTTCTCTCAATTTGTCTCCAAGTAAAACAAAAAAAAAATCCTCCAGATTTTGACCATTCGGAGTGTGATTAATTATATTATCATCACCGCAATTTCTTTAGCCTATCAACCTACGTCACATAATCGGTTATTTAATGACACGCTTCTCTATAATGACTTAATTTAATAACCATTCAAATAGGCCGGATTAATTTACACAAATACATATCAAATTGCGCATGCATATTTAACCGGCAATAGCACATCAGTCTAGGCTATACATAAAACAAGTCACATCATATTCACACGTGCAATCTCTGTCACAAGCGTTTCCATATTCACACGATGCACTTCCTTAAACTGCCAATCTAGTGGAAAATCCATCCAACATTAGAAAACTGCTAACCCACTGAAAAGTCCAACCAATAGTGGGAGGTTGCAACCACATATCAAATTCCAATTACAGATCCGCTATCCCGTTAAATATATCATCATAATTCAATATTCAATACTAATATTCAAGTCAATTATATAAAATAAAAATACAAATTATAAAGAAGTCCAGTTACCTGATAGTAAGGCATTCAATCAAATCGGATTGCAACGACAACTCAGAATCACTGCTATGTAGTTAGAATTTAAATCAGATATTGTAACACTATGTAAAATACATAAAAAAAATTAATAACTAAGGGTAATATACCAAATGATTAAAGGTGTTTTTCAATTAAATAGACAATATTTAACGAGGAAACAAAACTTACTGAGCAGATCAGTAGTTAGTTTAAATTCAATCCCAAAATAAAATTAGTAATTGAAATGGACATAAGAAACACTTGAGCTCTCTGTAAAATAGAACATTTTAAAGAATTAATAGCTGAATATATCATTAAAAATAATTACACCAATTTGAAGTTAATTATGGTTAATAATGTTATTTGATATTGGTTCAAAAAAAAAAACTATCATTACTCTTCCAATTAATTTTTATTGAATTGTGAGTCTAAATTGAAAAGAGTAAATAATTGGATCCAATTAAAAATATGTAAAGAGATGTATGTAATAAAATATACTTCTAAGGTGTTTGTGAAAAAAAAGAAAATTTCAATAACTTATGTGGCGCAATCTGGTTCTCTAGCTAATGAAGAAATGGTGAATAAGCATCATAGCTGTGATCTTTAATTTGATTTCATCAAACCTGTCCTAATTACCATTTTACTAGAGACTTCTTTTTCTCTTTTTTCCCTCCGTCAAATGCTCCTTTATATGAAAATGAAAGTAAAAGAAAACTGAAGTAGAAAATAAGAAAATGATGAAAGGGTGGAATTCAGTGGAGGCGGTAAGAGGTGGTGACAAACCATGCTATCTTCTTACGTGTGTGCATGCTTGAAACTTCTTGTCTGATCTCTGAGTTGTGGTATTTTTCTCTTATCCACACTTGTTCATGTATGTCTAGTTAATTTGATGGAATTAACCACACTGGATAAATATCATTTGGTGACCTCATGATTAACTTCTGAACATAATTCAAATGTACTAAATGTTATGCTATATAACATATTATTCTTTAGCTGATACTTAAAATCTTATAAATTAGATTTAAGTATGTCTCACCATATAAACTACATGTACTTTACCAGTAGTTGGTAAAATATTCTTTCCCCAAGTGTTTAAACTACATGAAAATAAGGAACATAAATATGGTACCAGTTTGTCTATTTCATAAAATAAGGAAATAAATATGGTGATTTAAGTACTTCACCACTTGTGACTTACATGAAAATAAGGAAAATAAATATGATACCAGTATGTATATATCATAAAATAACGAAAATTCTGGCTTACATGAAAATTTAACTAAATGAAAAATATTTGAGATTGTAATTCATTTTTCAAGGTTTCATTCTTTGATATGCTTCTTTCGGTAAATTTATCATCCAGCCTCTGTAAGGTCTCAAAACAAAATTGATGCTAAAAGAAAGCTATGAAATTCAACCACATTTGTACCAGCACCATATATATCTCACATCTAAAAACATTGTTTTTCATCAAATTAAAACAAAAGTACAATCAAGTGATAACAACTTGACTCTTTGAAATTCACCTAGCAGTGAAATTCAAAATAAAACAAACTTGGGGATTTTAATGTGAATTTATATATACATATTTTTTCATTAAATATTAAATATAACATCATCAATTAAATATTTTATATTTAATAAGTTTTAATCTGATCAAATAATAAATATGGTATTTGTCAAATAACATATATACCAGTTGTTACTTAATTATTTTTCTTATTATATAAACAATAAAAAGAAGATATATATTATTGTATTCTAAAGTTAGAGACAGATAATAATTTAATGTCACTATTATATTTGAGCTATTTTGCATGAATATGAGTACGGGTATCGTATCGGATACGACAATACAAATTTAAAAAAAATCTAAGATACGATACATCAATTATATATATTATTTTTTATTATTTTATGTATTGTATTTGAATAGTTATAACTTAAATCAAATTTGTAAAAGAAAATAAAGATTTAATCTAAGTATAAGTTAAATACTATATTAATTAGAACTCATCACATATGATACTCTAGTGTAGTGGTTAAATATTTTGACCCTCAATTAGGAGGTCCCAATTAAGTTTGATTCACGCTGACTGTAGAAAAAAAAACATTTGCACCGGTCCACGGATGCGGCTCGAGGTCCACATGCATATATCTAGCTGTATTTGTGGATGTCAACGGAGTATTGGCGACCGTATCGGCTGAGTAAGGATACGCCAGCTGGTGTATCAGATATGTATCGGTATTGTATTGATGTCTGATACAGGTACAATGCCCAATCTAGAATATTGATACTTTCAGAGATTTGGTGATGAATTCTGGATATTTTCCGATATGTTTTCAGCAATGGACTGTATATGCAGCTCGTATAAGCAATTTGTATACAGCGACAAGCTGCATATTCATTTGCAGTCGACAAAATACGAGTATACTCGGGCAGATTTACATTGGCTCATGGGTAGACAATTGCCCAACCTTGAATTTTAAAAATGAATCTTCAAGTATATGTTATTTGAATATTGCTTTACTCTGAAAAATGACTTTACCCTACCCTGTTGAGCAGTGATAGAGCCAGTAAGAGCAGTGTAGAAACCATTCTTAGATTTTTCTGTTTTGTCCAATTTTCTTTGAATTTTGGTCTATTTTCACATGAGATTGTGGGAAAAACATTGAACAGACATGGTACACATGAACCAAATAACTTGTTATAAAGAAATTCTTTGAACCGAGTTTAAATAAGAAAGTAAAAGAAGAGGATGGGACCCGAATTTAGAATAAATGAACGACATCGCAAATTCCCTTTCTTCTTTTTCTTCATTTTTTTGCCAAAAAAAAAGAAAAAGAAAATGAAAATTTGCAATGTCGTTACATTCATTCTTAAACCCGGGTCCCATCCTCTTCTCCATAGCAGCCAACCCCTGGAACAAATTCCCTTTCTTCTCCGGAGCAGCCAACCCCTGGAACAAATCAATTCCACTTCTCTAAATTTCATTTATTCATCTCCATTTCTATGTATGTAGGACACCTCCATTTCCTCTGATTTTTTTGTTTGATTTGCTTTTAATATTTTTTTTTCATTTTTTTGGTTTCTCTTTTTATATGTATATTTTTCTATACTTATTCTCTTATTGAAAGGATATGGTTAAAAGAGTTGTGAGTCAACTCGAGTTAATAACGAACTGAATTCGAGTTGGTTCTATAACTCGTTATTATCATTTCAATTCGAGTTAACTCGCTTGTTTATTAAATGACCTGAGTTCGAATTGGAGGTAACTCAGCTCATTTACAACCCTATGCAAAGTTGTGGACATATATTAACAACCTTGTACCGCACTTATTTTAATAGTTGTTGTTGTTTCGCTGTGGATATGCCTAGGGTTTTTTTTGTAAATAAATATTTCGACTTAGCTTGGAGAATTTCCTTCTTTAATTATGTGCTCATCAGCTTTTCTTTTTTTTTCAATAAGTTCAAAAAATAGATATCAAGTGCTATGAAAAATAATGGATAAAATATTAACAATATATATTTGACTTTATGCAGCACACAATCAGGTGCTATGAAAAATAACGGATAAAATATTAACCGTGTATTTTGAGTTTATGTATCACTCAAATAATAAAATTAAAATGAAAAATTAAAACGTAAAATGCATAACTACCAAAATTACAAAACTTGAATCTGATGTTTTTAGTAGAGAAGAAAAATTGTGATGTGATTTGATGCAATCAAATTTTATTTTTACGTGATGTGATATGACGTAACTAAAATAGTAGATGACAATCACGTCATGCAAATAACCACCGTGACGACACGTGAAATTAATAATAAAATTACCAAAATATAATTATACTATTACAAATAAATTATAACTAATAAATAATATTGAAAAAAATTGGCCACATCATACATAACGTAACGTGACTAAGATGATAAATAATAGCCATATCACATAACATGCGAATCACATCACGTGATCGACACACGTAAAGTGACATCCGTACCGAATCGTGACATGACGTGATATCATGATTAATTTTCTTCTCTACTTCCAGTAATGGTCTCGGACCAAAATTTATCAGTGTGACGCTCACCCTTCTGTAATTTGAATATATCGGGAGTGTAGATGAGAACTTACTACATATATGTTGAATGAAAATTTAGTACGAATTATTTTTATCATTAAACTACCAAAAAAAATAGTAAGTTCAATTGCAATTTAGTTTTTCCTTTTCAGTAACTTTTTATATCTTCAAATTATATGAATTTAATCTGCTTCATAAAGCAAAATAAGCAAAACACCAAGATACATGGATTGAATCTGCCACTCAATATTCAAGCTGCCCAAAAAAAAAAAAAAAGAAACGAAAGCTTAATTGTGGAAATAAAATGACAGCATTTCTTTGGATCATAAGATATTTCCTTTTCTCTTCTAGATTTACCTACATCTTACATTATAAGATATTTTTTTTAGTAATTTTTAGATCAATCTTGTAATTATCTAATTGGGCTTGAGCTTCTTTAGTGCTGACTTCAACATAGAAAGCTATTTCTTGTTTACCTATAATGGATTTATCATTTATGTAATGCAGAAAATAATTCCTTTGAATGAGATCACTGCTATTCGGAAAGCAAAAAACAGCTACAATATTTCCCAATGCAATAGAGATAGCTGCTGGAGGTGAAAAGGTAAAAAAATTTTCTCATATATCTTTCTTTGAAATTTCTCCATTTCTATTGCTGAATCTGTTGTTAACAAAGCTTAATTGTGGAAATAAAATGACAGCATTTCTTTGGATCATTCTTGTGAAGAGGTAAGGCGTACCGGATGATCACTGATTATGAGATGAGGCTCCAACAGTGTTTCCAACATGCCCCATGCAGAAAGATTTCAAGAATTCCACAATTTTTGTTTTGCGCTAAACGTACAATATTATAAGGAATATTAGAATGAGCTTCACACTTGTCAGTATTATTCTTTTTGGTTACTTTCACAATATTTTGTTGAACTAATTGTTACCCGTGTTCCAATTTTATTGAGAACTGAGATCAGGCCGAAAAGGAAACTTAAGCCCT
This sequence comes from Carex pumila, assembly GCA_033356055.1. NCBI lineage: Eukaryota > Viridiplantae > Streptophyta > Magnoliopsida > Poales > Cyperaceae > Carex > Carex pumila. Next base: position 496,681 of record JARJHM010000126.1, on the reverse strand, counting down.
TTAGGATAGAGCAATGGTGGTCATTGCATAGCGAGTTTCAAGAGGTGTGCAGTAGAGCTACTATACAACAAGGACTGTCTTGGGAGCAGACGTGTAACAATATGAGGAAAGAAGTTAAAGGTTGGGACTTGGCAAAAAAAGATCCGAATTGGGAACTTTGTCAAATTGAAAAAGAAATGAATGTGCTGATACGGGCTCCGCAAACTGATCTGATACGGGATAAAATCTCAATCCTACAACAACAATACCAATCCTATATCGCGGCTCAAGAAGCGTATTGGTTGCAAAGGTCCCGTCTAAATTGGGATCTAATGGGTGATCGCAATACGCGATTCTTTCATACAACTACAATGATCAGACGTAGGAGGAATAGAATTGAAGCAATACAGAATGAGGCGAGTGATTGGCTGGTGGAGGAAGGGCAAATTAGAGGTGAATTTGTTAAGCACTTCCGTGGGATATACCAAGCAGAGGCTGATTCGGATGTACAAGGGCTTAATCAGCTCCTTGATGACATCGCTGCTGAAATTGCTCCCATCTCTCAAGAGCATGCCTTCCTGCTATCTAGGGATCCGGACGTAGCCGAGATCAGCTGGGCTGTCCAGGCGTTGGGCCCCACCAAATCGCCCGAGCCTGATGGAGTCACGGCGGGTCTGGTGCAACAGCAGTGGGAGCACTTTGGACCTGTCATCATTTCTGAGGTGCAGGAATTCTTTAGAACTAGACACATGAAGCCGCATACAGCACATTCCAACTTTGTGTTAATTCCAAAGACTGACACGCCACTCAAGGTCACTGATTTTCGTCCTATCAGTGTATGCAACTTCCTTTATAAGGTAATTTCAAAACTCTTAGCAAAAAAAAAATGCAGCCACTGATGGATGGAGTTATCTCAAAAGCACAGACTGCCTTTGTACCGGGTCGGGAAATATCGGATAATGTTATCTTGTTGAGGGAAATTATACACTCCTTTAAAAGGCCAATGCGAAATAATCAGCAGTTTGTTTTGAAAACGGATCTAGCAAAGGCCTTTGATAGAGTGTCTTGGAATTATCTCTTTGCCTTGCTACTACGATATGGGTTCCCCGAAAAATTCTGCAATTGGATCCGGGCTTGTGTTGCATCAGCTAGGTACACTATCCTCTTTAATGGCTCGGGTGACGGGTTTTTCTTACCATCTCGGGGTTTGAGGCAAGGTTGTGCAATGTCACCCTACCTCTTCATTTTAGCAATGGACCCGCTAGCAAGGCTGTTGGAGGTTGAAAGGAAGAAGGGCTTTATCTGGGGACTAAAAATTGCAAATTCAGCTAGCCCCCTCACATGTTCAATGTTTGCGGATGACTTGCTGCTAATGGGGAGGTCGGATTCTAGAGAAGCAGACCATATTAGTGTAGTGCTCAACAGGTTTTCTGATGTCTCGGGTTTGACTATAAACAATGGCAAGTCTAAGATTTGGGTCTGTTCAGGCACAACAGAGGCTAACAAGTTGGGGCTCTTGAATAGGTTCATGGTTAGAGAGGTAATGAATGATGAGAAGTATCTTGGCTGTCCGGTGTCTGTAGAGGGAGAAGATGCTTTTGATTATCTTATAGAGAAATTTGAAAAACGTCTCAATAACTGGAAGTCAAAGTGTTTGTCTCATGCAGGAAGGCTTATATTAATTAAATCTGTCCTTAATAGCCTACCTATCTATGCCATGGGAACCATTCTCATCCCTGCCAAAGTTCTGAAAAAGCTTACAGCAATTGCAAGGAATTTTTTCTGGGGTGGGAATCATGAAAAAAGAAGCATAACGTATGTTGCCTGGGATAAAATCACAACCCCAATTGGGAGGGGGGGTCTTGGGGTGAGCAAGCTTGAGCAAATGAACAAAGCCCTAGTCATGAAAGCACTTTGAAAGTTGTCTACAAATGCAGATGCTCAATGGGTGAAGGTTATGCAAGCCAAGTACTATCCTAGGGGTGCTCTATGGTCAGCAGGGAGAAGGTCAAGAGCATCTAAGTTGTGGAGACACTTGGTGATACTCAGGCCGGTTTTGCAAAACAATATCCTATGGAAAATTGGGACAGGGAACAACATTCCACTGTTCTCTCAGCCATGGTTTCCAGGATGGCAAGCTTTCACAAGGGAGCAGAGAGAGGCCATGGTAGCCATGTTGATTGACACAGAATCGGGTAACTGGGACTTCTCTGTTTTGCAAGACATGCTAGGTTTCTCAATGGCATTGTTGGTAGTAACGGATGATAACATGAGGCCTGTACAGAGTCATGCTCAAGACACGTTAGTATTTACCTTCTCAAAAAATGGCCAATTTTATGTTAAGGTGGCATACTGGCTGATGATGGGGCTGCAGGAGGTTAATGCTGACTCCAAATTCTGGACTTGGCTCTGGAAAGATACTCAAATCATTCCTAAATTAAGAGTTTTCGTCTAGAGAGCAATTCATGGTGCTCTACCAGTTAAAGCGGTGTTGGCTGCGCGAATTCACCATATAGATCCAACATGTCAGATATGTGGCAGGGGGCTGGAAACCATAATGCATGCGCTATTCAAATGCGATTTCGCAAGAGGAATGTGGTTGGTGTCTGATTTGGGTCTTCGAACAGATGATTTACCAGACTCCTTCAAGGAGTTCATTTGCACCATATGGCAATCTCTCTCCGCTGATCAGTTTAGTTACTTTGTATGCTTATTATGGGCTGTTTGGAGATCACGAAATGAGGTAATTTTCAATGGTACAAAGCAAACACCGGGTGCCTGCAAAGCCTTCTTTAAGACTGCAAAGGAATCCTGTCAGCATGTTCAATTGAACACGGGTTTGGCTTCTCAGACTCGATCTAACACCACTTCGGCTACGGTTGCACAGCTGGGGAATTCGGCAACTCAGGTTAGCCAAATTATGTGTTATGTGGATGGGTCTTGGGATCAAGAAGGAAGGGCTGGTATTGGGGTGTACCTAATACAAAACGGTATGCTACTACAGTGGCTATCAAAGTCGGTACGGGCACTAAACTCAACCCAAGCTGAGGCAATGGCGGTACTGGAGGGGGCCAGGATGCTAAAAGAACTGACTGGAGGGGAAGGGATTATTCTGTCAAATTCCATGGACATTGTCAATGCAGTCCAGTCAGTATGGCCAAATGTTACTGACTGGAGGTCCTTCTCTGAGATATAGCGCACCTGGGAAATCATTGTGCAATCACAAGGCAAGTGTGAGGTATGGCACTGTAATAGGGAACATGAGTTGATGCAATTATCGCATAGGCTAGCTAATTAGGGTAGACTATATGCTTGGAATAGAAGAGATTGTAATGAGGCTGTTTTTAGCATTGATCTGATGTAGACCTATGAGTCGTGTGAATCCAAAAAAAAAAAGTGTTGCATTCTCGCATGTGAATTAATTGTTGACACATGAAAGCAATGATAAATGCTAGATTTTGTAAGAAATCAAACTTTAGGTAGTCTGCCAGTCTGACTTCGGTTTTGATCCAACTTGGGGATCGAAAATAGGTAGTTTGATTTTTAAGTGATCAAATGAGAATGTAGTCTCGGACATTTAATTGTCGATGCCGCCTCCTCTTTATATATTGTGATTAACAATAGAATTAGACACTAAACATAAAATAAATAACGAAGAAACGATGCCTTGTAAAAGGCAGTTATGCATCGTAACTTCTTTTTTCTTTTTTTTCTCCTGCCCCTCTCATGTTTTGCTCACTTTATAAATTAAAACCTCGTCTGTTTTAATTGAAACCGCTCCATTTGTTTTAAGATTATAATAACCGCCTCCTTTATTTAATTATCTTTCATTTCACTCTGCTTTTGTCGCAAATCACGATTCTACTTATTCATTTTAATATTTGCATTATCGCAAGTTCTTTAAACTTAATACACATCTTAACACTCGGATAAATATTCCAAATATTAATTATTATTATTCGATTGTATATCTGATTTGAATTCTGACTACATAGCAGTGATTCTGAGTTGTCGTTACAATCCGATTTGATTGAATACCTCACTATCAGGTAATTGGACTTCTCTATAATTCGTGTTTTAGTTTTGTACAAGTGATTTGAATATTATTATTGCATATTCAATTATAATGGCATATTTAACAGGATAACGGGTCTGAGGTTGGAATTTGATATGTGGTTGTAATCTCCCACTGTTGGTTGAACTTTCCAGTGGATTGGTAGTTTTCTAATGTTAGATGGATTTTTCATTGGATTGGCAGTTTAAGAAATTGTATCCTGAGAATATGGAAACGCTTGTGGCAGAGATTAAATGTGTGAATATGATGTGACTTGTTTTATATATAACCTAGACCGACGTTCTATTGCCGGCTAAATATGTATGCATAATTTGATGTGTATTTGTGTGGATTAATCAGGCCTATTTGAATGGTTGTTAAATCAAGTCATTATAGAGAAGCGCGTCATTAAATAACTGATTATGCAACGTAGGTTGATAGGTCAAAGAAATTGCGGTGATGATAATATAATTAATCACGCTCCGAATGGTCAAAATCTTGAGTGTGACAGGATTTTTTTTTTTTTTTTTTACTTGGAGACAAAATGAGAGAAAAAATAGTTATCAATATTAAGACTTGTTAAATAAAATATTAAAAATGACTAAATAATATTAAGACCTTTGTAATTAATACTGAAATACTCAGCGTTGATTTTCTGTAATCTGATCAAAGTTGTCTAACTGTTAAAGTATTTGACCGTTAGTTAGAGTTAAGAGATTGTTAGAGGGCTGTTATCTAGTCCCTTTCTAATATTATAAAAGACTTTATTTAACTTTTTTTTTTTTATAAAAATTGAAGCTCAAAACATCAAACTATTTAATATTTACAAAATAATTTTTTTATCTGAGTATCAAACTATTACTTTCACACAAAGAACATTATTTTACAGCTGGTTCTCCTATTTAAATTTTTAATGCATTGCAAATTAAGTGATAACTTATTCACTTCTATATTAAATTATGAACCCGCATTGGCTCAATTTATCAGAAAAATAAATGATTTATAATCTCCAGCTAGCCTGTACCGCGATAAAGTTTGCACCGCGAAATCCGGACTACCAACCAGAGGCCATCTACGGTCACGATATGCCGCCACCTCCTGCAAGAAATTACAAGTTAATATTAAAAGTACGACACATACAATATTCTTATTTTTGTTTAATTGTTCGTTCTAACTCAGTTAACTTCCAATTATGCAGTTGATGACTCAGGTTGGGCGTTCCACGACTAGGTGTCGAATACCCAAGGATGAGATGCTTATAGAAATAAATACGGAGTTCTAGTAGAATTTGGCACGGTCAGTCACCGCTTTTTATTTTTTATTGCAGAGTTCATGTAGCAAAACTAACATTATTTTAATCTAGGATGGAGCACCTCATTGGAATGCCAATCCCAGTTTTACCATTGATGAGTTGACCGCATTCGACAAAGATGTAGAGGCGTATGGCTCCCACGGGCCACGATATGGAGTGGAGATGGAGTACGACTTTGAGGCTGGTGGGAGTTCATCTCAAACTACAGATGGCTTTGTCTTTGCATTATTTGGCACACCGCCTCTTGCCACATATGCTACAAGCTGGGAGTAAGATCCATGGGAGCTGCATACACAGTCCGCCAATGCAGAGTCAGCTATTGTATTTCATCCATGGGCAACCAGTATCGGTACGCAGCACATGTATATGGGAGAGGAGGATGAGGATATGGGAGACGATGAGGAGGATTTGGGAGAGGAGGCGTTAGGAGATGTGAGTTCGTAGAGGTACGCGCAGTCGCACAGGCATGGTAAGGGCATAACAGCTCCTAGGTTGTCTCCATCCAAAAGGAAACGACGAGGATGGGTGTAGAATTTTTGTTTATTGTGATATAGTTCTGACTGTAGTATTTTGACTATGGGACTGTTGTATTATACGTTTCTGGTTATGTTGGAGCGCATTATGTTGGCATTATATTTTTTTATTTTATATTCATGTTGGTATTATGTTGTTTGCACTTTACATTTCTTCATTATAACACAGTTTAATAATACAATTAAAGTTCAACAATAGAATTAAAAGCCCAACAGTACACTATATTAAGAAATTATATTGAAACCGTAATTTTTATTTGCGATGCATACTTCCATTTAAAAAACTAACATTTTTTTCTTTAACAAACTACATTTAAAAAAAAAATTATAAGTTACATGACATAATAATGGGTAGATTAATACATGGCTATTTGGAAAAATAATTAAAAAGAAATTAAAAAAAAAAAAAAACACAATACGGGGCGCTTCACATAGCATATGTGGCACCAGTTCCTGAGGCGCCTCACTTGGCATGTAGGCCGTCTATAGTGGAGGCGCTCCATGGGGAATTTTGGGCCGCCTGAAGCCCAGGTGGTCAGGGCAGAAATAAAAAAAAATGGTACACAAGGTTATTTTTAAAATTATTTACTTTTAAGGGATATTAATAAAAATGGCCGAAATATGAGTATACTCAGGGGCAAATTTATATTGGCTCAGGGGTACACAATTGCCCTACCCTAAATTTTAAAAATGAATCTTCAAGTATATGCTATTTGAATATTGCTCTACTCTGAAAAATGACTTTGTCCTATCCTGTTGAGCAGTGATAGAGCCAGTAAGAGCAGTGTAGAAACCATTCTTAGATTTTTCTGTTTTGTCCGATTTTCTTTGAATTTTGGTCTATATTCTGAGAAAGAAGACAATGATATTGTGGGAAAAACATTGAACGGACATGGTACACATAAACCCAAGAACTTGTTATAAAGAAATTCTTTAAACCGAGTTTAAATAAGAAAGTAAAAGAAGAGGGTGGACCTGAATTTAGAATAAACGAACGACATTGCAAATTCCCTTTCTTCTTTTTTTTTTTTTCATTTTTTTGCCAAAAAAAAAGAAAAAAAAATAAAAATTTGCAATGTCGTTCATTTATTCTAAACCCAGATCCCACCCTCTTCTCCATAGCAGCCAACCCCTGGAACAAATTCCCTTTCTTCCCCGTAGCAGCCAACCCCTGAAACAAATCAATTCCACTTCTCTAAATTTTATTTCTTCATCTCCATTTCTATGTATGTAGGACACCTCCATTTCCTCTGATTTTTTTTTGTCTGATTTGCTTTTAATATATTTTTTTTCATTTTTTTTTTGTTTCTCTTTTTATATATATATTTTTTCTATACTTATTCTCTTATTGAAAGGGTATGGTTAATAGTGAGATTTATTCTCTTATTGAAAGGGTATGGTTAATAGTGAGATTTATTCTCTTATTGAAGGGGTATGGTTAAACGAGTTGTGAGTCAACTCGAGTTAATAACGAGCTAAGTTCGAGTTGGCTCTATAGCTCGTTATTATCATCCTAATTCAAGTTAACTCGCTCATTTATTAAATGATCTGAGTTCGAATTGGAGATAACTCGCTTAAACTCAGTTCATTTACAACCCTATGCAGAGTTGTGGACATATATTAACAACCTTGTACCGCACTTATTTTAATAGTTGTTGTTGTTTTGCTGTGGATATGCCTAGAGGCTTTTTTTGTAAATATATATTTCGACTTAGCTTGGAGAATTTCCTTCTTCAATTATGTGCTCATTAGCTTCTCTTTTCTTCGGTAAGTTCAAAAAAAAGATATCAAGTGCTATGAAAAATAATGGATAAAATATTAACATTATATATTTGACTTTATGCAGCACAAAATCAGGTGCTATGAAAAATAACGGATAAAATATTTTGAGTTTATGTATCACTCAAATAATAAAATTAAAATGAAAAAATAAAACGTAAAATACGTAACTACCAAAATTACAAAACTTGAATCTGATGCTTTTAGTTAGAGAAGAAAAATTGTGATGTGACTTGATGTAATCAAAATTTATTTTTACATGATGTGATATGACGTAACTAAAATAGTAGATGACAATCACGTCATACAAATAGCCACCGTGACGACACGTGAAATTAATAATAAAATTACCCAAATATAATTATACTATTACAAATAAATTATAGCTAAGAAATAATATTGAAAAAAATTGGCCACATCATACATGACTACGGGTGCACAAAAAATTCGAGATTCGTGATTCGATTCGAGTTCGATTCGAAAGTAATTCGGTTCGAAATTAATTCAAACCAGTTCGATTCGAAATTAATTCAATTTTAAATTCGAACTAGGCCCAATTCGATTCGTGTGGTTCGCGAATCTGGCCCAGTTCGAAATTAATTTCTTTTTTATGGCCATTATATGGAACCAGGCCCAATCCCAACGGGCTTTGAGGCTCTCATTAAAGCACTTCATGTATAAGTGGTTTTTTTGAAGTGTTACCACTCCAGAGGCGCTAATTAAACCCCTCTCTCTCTCTGCCTCTCCTCTCCAGTGAAGATATCGTGAGGATGAGCTCTCTCGCTACGCCTCCTCCGCCAAAACCCTAACCGCCTCGAAGACCAACTCGAAGACCAGCTCCATACGATTAGACCGGCTCCACCCGCCTCCTCCCGCCTCCTCCATCTTCGAAGACCAGCTCCACCAGATCCGCCTCGACCAGCTCAATTTCGAACTAATTTCGAATTCGAATCGAACCAGTTCGAATTATATCGAATTCCATTCGAACCGGCATTTTAGGTTTGAAATCATTTCAATTTCGAACTGCGTTCGATTCGCATTAATTTCGAATTTGAATTCGAACATGGGTAGGTCCGGTTCGGTTCGGTTCATTTGTAGGCCTATACATGACGTAACGTGACTAAGATGATAGATAATAGCCATATCACATAACATGCGAATCACATTACGTGATCAACACACATAAAGTGACATCCATACCGTATTGTGACATGATGTGACATTATGATTAATTTTCTTTTCTACTTTCAGTAATGGTCTCGGACCAGAATTTATCAGTGTGACGCTCACCCTTCTGTAATTTGAATATATTGGGGGTGTAGATGAGAACTTACTACATATATGTTGAATGAAAATTTAGTACGAATTATTTTTGTCATTAAACTACCAAAAAAAAATAGTAAGTTCAATTGCAATTTAGTTTTTCCTCTTCAGTAACTCTTTATAACTTCAAATTATATGAATTTAATCTGCTTCATAAAGCAAAATAAGCAAAACACCAAGATACATAGATTGAATCTGCCACTCAATATTCAAGTTTCCGAAAAAAAAAAACGAAAGTTTTGATCACATCCAACAAGTAGAAATAATAATTAGCTGGGATCAACAGATAACAAACTGGATTGCAAGAACTATTTACAAACTGGAGATGAGATGATCAGGTAATGCTACGACTTGAGTCCATAACGTCACTGCTTCCCTAATCAATCAGTAAAAGCGTCATTCCCTACCAGTATAAATTAATACCAAAGCTGCTCTTCAATACTTGAATTAACACTTGTTGAGGAGGAAAAACAAAGCAAGATCATATGGCCATTTCTACAGTGAAATTGGGATCCCAGGGATTACAGGTACTATAGTCTACCCATAATTATATTAGTACTATTTTGATACTTTTTTTGTAACTTAAAAAAAAAAAAAAGTTCATGTACAATTTTAGAGAAACAATTATGGGTTTTTTTGTAGGTATCAAAGCTGGGGTTTGGATGCATGGGGCTCTCCGGAGGTTACAACTCTCCGGTGTCTGATGACGTTGGCATATCGATAATAAAACACGCATTTGACAGCGGCGTGACCTTCTTTGACACCTCAGATTGCTACGGACCTCATACCAATGAAATTTTGGTTGGCAAGGTTAGTTCTAGATTTTAAGTTGTTTGTTAAATATCATATTTGTTTTCATGCATGAGCAGGCTACAAGGGAATTTGGATTCCTCAGAGTTTTCGAAAGAAAAATTAATGGCTGCAACTCCTTTCAAATCATAAAGAAGACTGTGTTTTATACTAAATTATAATGTTACTTTCAGTACTTGATTTTGGGGGAATTCAACAGAAAAATTAAGTTTGGTCAATTATTTTTGAAATTTACTGAAAGAGAGGAATTGAAACTCACACAGCCATTTGAAGTTGCCAAACAAAAAACTTGTGACTTTCATAACTTACAATAATGGCTTTCATTTATCAGGCTCTTACACACCTGCCAAGGGAAAAGGTACAAGTGGCTACCAAATTTGGGATTTTAAGTAATGCTGCTGGAAATATAGAGATATGCGGCAAGCCAGATTATGTCCGTGCATGTTGCGAGGCAAAGCCTTAAAAGGCTTGGTATAGAGTATATTGACCTCTACTACCAGCATCGGATTGACACAACTATTCCAATAGAGAAAACTGTAATAAGCTGTTATACTTATATATCCTATTGATTCTTTATTCCAACTAATTCAGTTTTCTTTTTCCTTATTAAGAATTACCAATTGATTGGGCCTGATCATCTATGCTCAAAACCTTCATTTGGTTGACAAATAGGAGGCCATCAATTCTAGAGTCTTGTTACCAATCAGTAGGCAGTACCCTTATGTTATCCATTTTTTTTTTCTTTTTTCTATATAGATTGGAGAACTAAAAAAGCTAGTTGAAGAGGGGAAGGTGAGGTATATAGGATTGTCGGAGGCAAGCCCTGACACAATTAGGCGTGCACATGCGGTGCATCCAATCACTGCTTTGCAGATGGAGTGGTCCCTCTGGACTCGTGATATCGAGTCAGAAATTGTGCCACTTTGCAGGTAATTGTTTCTTCTCTTCTTCTTTTTTGTTATATCAAACTGGTTAAAGTACAGTGGAATATGATACTTACCTGGGATGATTTTTTACCTTAGATAATTCCAATTGAACATATGCAATTTCACATCCACAAGAGAAAAAAGAAATAAAAATCCCTGATATAGAGGTCTGGACATATGCTTTGATATTACTAACTTTTTCATGTATTGGTTGATTGAAATGGTGATATAAATATATAAATCATGATATGGCTAGCTGAAGAATAAAAATATTTACTATTTTCTTTTACCTTTTTTGTTCCTTTGCTATATATATAAATGATTTATATATTGCAGTTTAGTTCATTTTATTTTATTTTTATAAGTCCAGCTACACTACTTTTTAAAGCATATAAGAGTATATGCTTATAAATCATATATCCGTTTTTAAAGTCCAAACGACACATCTAAATTGTTTAAACTGATCTTCTTATTGAGAGTTTCGTCTACACATAAAAAAATATAAAATTTTGAATTCATTTAGTATGAAGTCAAGTGGTAAAAAAAATGAAAATTTTGTGCGCATATTGATGCATATGGGCATGTCCAAAAGAGCCATTTTTCAAAAATCATAAAAAATAGTAAGCAAATTCTAAAAATAATAAAAATTAATATTCTACAAGTTTACTATATAACTAATCTAATGAGCTACTTAACTCACCGTTCCGAATATAAAAAAATTTCAATTTAACACGGAAGTATATGTCCTAATATACTGATACAAGTAACATAACCGGACTCTTATTTTATTAGTAATATCTCATCAGTGCATTAGAGTGATATTAGTTTCCATTAATTTTGGCGTTTTAATTTTCTAATATTTAAGCAAGGAAAAAGAGTCCGTATTTGATATATAAAAAAAAAAAAAAAAAATTTTTTGGTACTTTTGACTTCAAGTAGAAATGCTAACCTCCATAATTTTATGGATGCAGATAATTATCGATGCTCCAAATATATTCTTAAAACAATTAGAATCATTGGATTCCCATAAAATCAAAAGGAGGCCAGAATACAATCAGACCCCATCAGTCCATGACCCATTTACAGAAACTCCAAAAAGACAAAAGAAGTATGCACTATGCAGCGACTCAATTTATAACTAACAAGTTACAACCACACATATAAAATGACCCGCCACAAAAAACTTACAAGAAGAAGCAAATGATCTCTCCAAAGTAGGATCAGTGAATCTTTTTTTCTTTTTTTCTTTTTTTCTTTTTTGAGAAAAAGGATCAGTGAATCACTAACTCTAATAAATAAAGTTGACAAATGGACCTATCTTAGAATAAATAAAAAAAAATGAAAATTCATAGAATTCGATCAAAATTCACACGAATGTTAAAGGAAAACGATTGGTCCGGATTCTGATCTGACGGTCTGGATCCAAACATAATTATTCTGTTACCTCAGAGGATTTAACCTATCATAACCCAGTCGAGGTCAGTAGTCAGCTAGACTGTTTGGAATATAGAGGTTTGCTTTGAGATTCGTGCCAGAGTAAAGCAGACGATTCAGATCTCATATGCTACTCTCTCAGCTATTGCTCTGGATGTGAATTCTGTCAAGCACGGCTCTCCGTGCCATTCATCGAACACCTCTTTCTCGCTCGTTCTCTAAAACCTCAGTATCCCTCTCCTTTGAACCCTAAACCCTAGAGAAAAAGAATTCAGAACCATGTTTCTCTCTCGCTCCTCCACTCCATTCCGCTCCCTCCTCTCTCGCTTCTCCTCTTCATCTTCATCCCAATCCACACTGACCCAAGAATCTGTCCTTTACACGCTCAAAAAGCTTGACAAATCGCCATTAAAGGCTCTCTCTTTCTTTGATTCTCTCAAAACTGAACACTCAGATTTCTCCCCATGTTCATCCGCGTACAATCTCATGCTTCGCATCCTGTGTCGTCGAGAGTCTCTCCCCCATTTCTGGGACCTTCTCAAATCCATGGAATCCACGGGTCAGTCTATGGATGAAGGCACCTATCAAACCCTCCTCGCAAATTTTAAGAAAGAGAAGTTGACTGATGAATGCACGTCTCTCAATTTGTACCACAGCAAGTTGAAAAAGGATGCTTCCACAGATGATTCAGTAAAATCCGTTGCCAATGCTGTTCTATCTTGCGAAGATTTCGGTAAGGAATTAAAGAGTACTAAATTCGTATTGTCAGAGGACATGGTCGTATTGGTGCTCAGAGAACTACGCAGAAGCCCATTAAAAGCTCTTGCCTTTTTCAATTGGGTCAAGAATACTGAATCTGGGTACAAACATGGATCCGTTAGCTATAATGCCATGGCACGGGTTTTGGGTCGGGATGATTCGCTGGAGAAATTCTGGGACCTTGTGAGGGAGATGAAGCAAAACGGTTTTGATGTGGATATTGACACCTATGTCAAAGTCTTACGCCAATTCCTGAAGAGGGGGTTAATGAAAGATGGGGTAGAATTATATGAACTCATGATGGATGGACCTTATAAGCCAACAGTGCAAGATTGTGCGGTTTTACTAAGACAAATTTCAATGAGTCCTGTGCCGGATTTGGATTTGGTTTACCGGGTTGTTACAAAACACGAGTCTTACGGTAATCCTGTCACCAAACCCATATATGATGGTATGCATAGATCTTTGACCAGTAATGGCCAGTTCAAAGAGGCTGAGGAGGTAGTAAAAAAGATGAAACTTGATGGATACCAACCTGATAACATAACCTATAGCCAGCTGGTATATGGCTTATGCAAGGCTAATAGATTGGATGATGCCCGCAAGGTGCTCGATGAAATGGCCGAAAGTGGTTGCACACCTGATTTGAAGACCTGGACAGTGTTGATCCAAGGGCATTGCACGTGCGGTGAGATTGACAAAGCCCTTGAGTGTTTGGCTGACATGACAGAGAGGAATCTTTTGCCGGATGGTGATTTATTGGACATACTAGTTAAAGCTATGTGCCAGGCAAACAAGCAGGATGCAGCCCATGAATTATTTGTTGAGATGGTCGAGAAAACAGGAGTTAAGCCCTGGCAAGCAAGTTATAAGTATTTAATTAAGGAATTATTGAGGACACAAATGATAAAAGAGGCACATGGGCTAGCCAAATCGATGAAGAAGCACAATTTTCCTCCTTTCTGGGAGCCATTTGGTGCGCACATAGCAAAATTTGGGATGGTGGAGGATGCAAAGGAACTTTTAAAGGAGCTCTCGAGGAACAAAAACCCAGCTCCAAATTTGTACTTGGAGCTGTTCAAGTGCTTCTTTGAGGAAGGGAGGTGTGCTGAGGCTCAAGATTTGCTATACAAGTGCCCACGTCATATACGCAAGCATGGAGACATAGTGAAATTGTTTGGTACCAGCAAGGCTGAGAGTGTTGCTTAGGTTGTTTTTTTAATTGTAACTGGTTTTAAGCACATCTACTATTTTTCTTTGTTTGTGATGTGTACGGTCCTTCAGGTGAGATTGCTGGATTTAGAGAAACAATCTTTTTTTCTTTTTTTTCTACACCATTATATTCAAGCAAATATTTTTATCCTGTTGAGTTTTGTAGTTCTATTTTGAGCACAAGTGCAATAAATTTAAACAATCACCATCGATGGGGTTATGTTGATTCTGTAAATAGTTGTTGGGTATTTAGTCCAGCTTAAGGATTCGTCTTGTCAGCTTGTCATAGTACTGGTTTCCTTTCTTTCCAGAGTCTAATGCATTTGGTACTTTGAGATATCGGTAATATTATTATTGAGGCATCTCAACAAAACACAATTAGAGGTGCTCTCGCTCTTTGATTCTCTCAGAACCCAACACACAGATTTCTTCCCATGTTCTTCAGTGTACAATCTCATGCTTATCCTGTGCCAAAGAGAATCCCTCCAATTCTGAGACTCCTTTAAATCCATACAATCTACCTGTTTGCTTGATTGTCCCACCTAGAAAATCCTCCTAAAATGTTTCAATGTTAGATAATTTAATGGATGAATGAGTGTTTGGTTCTGAATTTGTACTACAAAAACACATGCACTTATTGGGTGAACTTGGGCTGGAAAAGCTGTTCTTTTGTGAGAATTTATGATAGGCAAGAGTGGAATAGAGGAATAGAGTGTTAGGCAAGAGTGGAATAAAGGAATAGAGTGAAAAGGCGGTTCTATTTCTGTCGAACACGAAAGAATTGAGTGGAATTTAGAAAGTAGAATTGGGTTTGAAATTTTGCACTCAAACCCTTGTTTTTTACACTTTGGTCATTCTTCTATAAGTCAATTCTTTATTCCACAGACGGAATAGAGAAATTGACATTTTTCAAGAGATGGAATTGGCTCGTTTTTCTTTACTCTTCTACTCTTGCACTATTATGCTCTTTCATCATCTACAAAAAACGATTGGAATAGTACAAAATAGAAACCTATTCTAAATTCCACTTTTCCTCTATTATTTCACTATTCCACATGTTGCTAAACGATTTGGTGGCACTAGTTCCTAGAGAACTACACAAAAGTCTTTAAAAGCTCTAGCATTTTTTAAATGGGTCAAGGATAATGGATGTGGGTTCGACCCAGATCCTGTTAGTTACCAGGCGTTGTTCCGCACTTCAGATTTATATTTTGGGTTTCTTTAACATAGGACAGTCCTTAGATTAAGGTGGAGAACTATTTCTCCTTCTTCGGAGTGTAAGTGTTTGATTCCTAGATAAGATGTAATTGTTTGATTTTTAGATAAGACCTAATTGTTTGACCTTTAGGATTCCTCAACAGCTTTAGCCATGTTATAAGATTTACTTTTCTTTTTGCGCTTAAGTGTAGAATTTTCTGTATGTATTGGATTACATCGATTTTTGCCGTTATCTTGTCATGACAAGGGTGTTTTTGTTCATAATCCACTGTGTTTCTGTAAAATTGTATATTCAGGTGTTAAAATAAGCGGGTACTTTTGATTATATTACCATATGCTGGTTTGTATATGCTAAGTGGGATATTGTACAAAGGGGTTAAGTTTTAATTGCTGAGCCAATGTGATTTTCCCAAATTACCTTGAATCCAAACAAGCTTAATGTACGATTGGTAATTTTTTACCATACAATTTATTTTGCTTGTGTTCGCTGGATTTCTTTTTGGATATTTTTTCTCTTCTGTGAACGGCATGCTTATTTAATATCCAGTGAAATTTGTTTCAAGAATTCACATTTCAGACACTAAACCCACCCACACAATCAAAAGAAACTTCCTTTGCTTATCTATAAGACATGGAGCATCAATATTACAAGTTTACAACTATTATTCTCACAAGTACAGTTTTTTACATATTAAAACATAGTAGATGTTTTTTTTTACTTCCTCTCTAGTAGCACTTCTAGAAGAAGTTATTTGTCTGGCATGTTCTATAACTTATTTTAAAGACTAAAACTCACTTAAGGACAACCCACTGTATAACTGATCTAATAGCAATGATCTCACCAGTGATTTTGATCTATCAAAAAGACTGAGAACATGCCAGGCTAATAGTTTCTTTCTTTAGGTAGCAGCCTTCATGGATAGAAGCTTTTGGAGCTCCCAATTTTTGTGGCGACGCATGATGAAGTCTGCTGCCTCTGTGTTGACATCCTCTTTATTTTTACTTACTGTCTCCGTGGGATTAGGTTTGTCAGTCTTCTCTTCTGCATGCACCGGTGCAATCTTCTCTTCCGCATGCACCGGTGCAATGATCTGTGTGGTATCTTCAGTTGTATAGTAGTTTTGGGTACTGTTCTGCTTGAACATGGATTGTAGATTAGGGAATCTGGGGCCTTGGTAGGTTGAGTTATAGGAAGTTGCTGGCACAAAACGAATGTTATCTTCAAACTTGACTCGGGTCCTCTGAGTTCTGTAAGACATGGTTAATTGGAAGGAGTTGGGGTTGGAATTGGTGATTTCTTTTGTTCACTAGGCTTTGTGGTTTTTTTGTTCGCACTGCTATCGTTATAAGGGGAAAGGTGGTGGTGGTGGTAGGGGATGGATTGGATATGTTCCGATATGATAAGATAAGCATCTGATGCTTTTATCATGGTGACAAGAATCTTTCATGCTTTTATTATTCCCTTTTTTTACCCAACTGTTTGGAGCATCCAAAATTGCAGTACACAGTAAGAAATCTCCCCAATTTTGTTATTTTCCTTGTAAAGAAGGAAGATCTAACCATCCATCCTGCCTTTTCACCAGAAAATTTATCATTTCTGAGCTTACATTGTTAAACAAATTATTAGTATTCTGAAACTGTATGTTATTCCAAAACACATCAAGGGCTTCATTGAATATCAAAATCTTAGTATACTCTACTGACAACCCCTTAGTGAATGATTGCTTATTTTGTTTGAATGCCAGATGTCAGGTTTGGTTATAACTCACTTATCTTAAACATACCAAACCATTCACCTCCTTTATTACCCCAGGTAGGGCGAATCTTTTGATTGAAGTGTACTGCCCATTTGCTGATGTCAATCAAACCATGACATGCAGAGAAAAGCCACACACCAGGGGCCTATTTATTGGCGAAATCTCTGTGCCAGGCAAACTGACAACGTGGGGTCTACACCTTTTTTTTGTCAAGGCAGGAAAAAAAGAGACAGTAAGCTTTGAATTTATTACTCAATAATTGTTGAGGACTAGAATGACGGAGGTGGTACCAGGGCTGTGTCAATCAATGAAGAACCACAATCTACTCTTTCTGAAAGCACTTTTGTGTACACTCTGAAATTTGGTATGGTGGAGGATGCCAGAGCTTTTAGAGGTTATCTCAAGTAATTCAAACCAAGCCCCAAATGTGTACGAGTTAGTTGTTCAAGTGCTTTTACATGGAAGGATGATATGATGTGAGTCAAATTTTGATGTTCAACTGCCACCATCATGTCAGCAAACATGAAGAGATAGTCGAACTGTTTGCTACTGCTATGGAAGAGAGTGCAGCTAAATCCTGATATTTGCCTCCTATTTTATGCCTTTTTGTCTTATTTCTGGCACGTTGAGGTTTTGGAGTTGGTATTGTTCTCATACTGTCTACAGTTTTTGAATGTGTCTCCAAGTGGAGTTCCATCAGCATTTTTTTGGGCAATAACACAAAAGGTTTGTATGTGTATTTGATTTTGTTGATTTTTGTGGCACAGGAATGTTGGTACATTGCTTTTGTTGAATTGGTACTTCAAGATTTATGCCATTATGAATTTATGATCAGGTACTACAGATCCTCGTGATAGCTGATCATTCTCTAGCCTTATATACGGTTCTGATTGTAATTATTCAATAAATTTGGTTAGCCCTACTTGATTGAAGCCCAAACAAATCTCGCATGGTAGTGGTGATTTTGTACCGGACTATTCCCCAGTTGTTTGTATTTATTTAGTAGTAATTACTATTGTCATCTCTATACTGCATGGTTTTCTAATATTCAGTTAAATTTGCTTCAGTAACATGCATTTTAAGATGCAACAGGCTTTGGATACTCAAATCCATTATTAAGGAAACTTAGTTTGTACTTCCACTTTCAGAAATTAATCATCCCCTCAACCAATTCTCTCTGGTAAACATTAGTTTAGTGTTAATGAAACATGAAATATGATTCAAGCAACTGCCATACCCAAGCCTAGTCTTCTTAGGTTATACATATGAGAAGTGTTTCATTGTTTCCTGGTATATATACTAATACAACCCAGATAAAATGTTTTCAAAATATGACGAGTTATTTTGTTTTCTAATACTTGTTCATTAAACCTAAGCTCAGTTTTTAGTATCATTGCTATATCTTCAAATGGTGTCGACTCTAAGCAGTGACTTTTAGCCTATATTTGAATCTCTAAATAATCAGGGATTGCGCACCCTCCTAATTCTATATATAAATAAATCAATATGTATCTTAGGCTTTGTACAAAGAAATTTTTGGAGCTCCAGATTGCGGTAACAACCCTTTGAAGAGCTCCACCATCTCATGTCAACATCCTCCTTAGATATTGGAGATCTACAGTCTCTTTATGATATTTGAGTCGGTGTTTTTTTCTTCGTCCTTCACTGGTGCAGTGACCTCCCTGGTCACTTGGTTACATTTTCTTTAACTGTGAGGGTAGAATAGGAAATCTCGGCCCTTAGTATGTCAAATTGTAAATAGTTTCTGGCATTGAAAGGTTTTTTTTTTGTCTTGGAATCTGATGGATTACAGCTTGTCCTGTTGAGTGTGCTTTTTTGGATTAATAAGTTTTGTGAATTGTTTGATATTCTAAAACAAATCAAATGCTTTCTTGCCAGCTTAGTACATGATTGCCACTGGATGCTAGAAGGAATGACTTTACTAACTTGAAGATGAATGTTTGAATGCATGCCATATTTTAACTCCAATTAAGCAATCATGATTGAATTTGCTCCTTCAATCTCTTTGGTTGATGATGTTTGGATGGATGTGATTCTAGATTTTGGTGTATCTCAGATGTGTACCTTCATAAAATCAAATCCAAGTTTCTGATTCAAACTGAGCCATTGGAGAACTATAGTAATTATGATCTAACCCAAGGATTTCTCTAAGATTTGAAGCTGGCTCTATGCCTGCTAAAGCTAAAATTGTACTGAATTTTCAGTTCTGGTTAATTTACTATGGTTATTGTAAATAGTTATAATTCTGATGGTTCAGATGACTGTTCAATTTTTTGGAAGCCTATCTTAACCTGCTGATAGCCTGATAACACAGGAATGGCCCCTTGCACTACTGGTTGATTTGCTAAAATCATCATTTTGTTGGGTGTCTTTGCAAAATTGCTACGAACCTACTGGGTGTTACTCCATATTTCTTTGGATGTATCATATATTGCATTTTTAAGCATCTCCTAAAGGTATATGGGGGTTGTTTTCCATAACAAAGTTGATGTTGCTGACGTTTACTATTACAAAGTGTTTTGTTTTTTTTGCCATTCTCAAGAAGTCAAGTTTCCTCATGCCAAGTGTAATAATTAGACCTTTTGGTTGTTTTGCAATATTCCCCCTCACAGCCAACCATTTCTTTTTTTCCTGAAATTTGCCAATTCTGTGGCCCTTATCAGATTTACTCTTTTATTTGTCTGATGAATTTGGTTTTAGGGACATTTTGGTCATGAGATTCAGAGCAATTGGTTTTTAACCCTCATGAATATTTGACAAGGTTTATAGAAGGTGCTACTGTGCTGTGCAGATAAACTCCCTGACAAGTTTATATGACTATAAAAGTTTTTGACTTTCTGAGGAATCTCTTTGCTAATTTGAGTTGTTGACAAGTTTGCCAAGAATAATTTTCTCTTGTGTGCTTGCGTAATTTTCTTGTTTATTTAGCATTTTTTTTAGAGCTGGCCTGGTTTTTGTTTCTGCCAGTAACACTGTACCAGTATACTCGCCAGTACCAAAAAAAAAAATATATATATATATAATCTGTAACTTTCTTGTGGTTTGGATGATTATACTCAGGCAGTACGCAAGAAATTAATCATTTTTAAACAGTATACTCGGACAAAATATATAACAATGTAATTCTACATTAAACTAAATTAAAATAATTAACAGTATACGAAATTCTAACTAATACAACAATTTTCACATTTTCTACTGTTCAGTTGTATGCATCACTAACTTGGTCAAATAGAATTCATAACCGTCTTTAGAATTTTGTTATAAAACTGGAATACTAGTCAAATCCATATTTCATTTCCATCCAAAGCTCTACCTGTAAAATATTGGGGAACTTATCCACATTGATTGACTTGCTGATTCAAAATCTACATGCATTTTGCTGACATAGTGAAATCATTCATCAATAATTGGATTGAGTTGAATCTTCGCATAACTTTCTGATATTTTTTATTTGTTTATATTGCCTGTTTATCCATGATTTAATATATATAAACTTAATCGATATCATGTGACCAAGCAAAAGATCATGCAGAGCATAATTTAGTTGTTGCCATCAAATAGTAGGTCACAGCTTCTGAACAGTACTATTAAATCAATAAATAAAATATAATAATACACACTTATTTCGAAAAGAAATAATTTGAAAATAACAAGGCACATTTTGTCATTATCACCAATAAAAAAAATCAAATCGCTGTTATTATCAGTGGTTGATTTTTTATTTTATTTTTCTAATATGGTCTATACTTAATACAAAGCATAATTCACATTTGTGAAAATAAATTACCACTAACATTTTCAACGATTTGTGCTGGAAAACAGTAAGCAAAATTTATCTGACAAGCTAAAGCATATATTATTTGATTCCAACGTGGAACCGGCTATTCGTGTTGACAGGTCACAATTATACAACTAGTTCGTGTTGTCATTTTATTGAATTTCTTTTTGTGGAATCTTTTCTTCAATACCCCTTGGAAAAAATACAAATTTTCCTATAGAAGACATGAAATTTTGAAATTCTCCCCTGAAAAAAGAGATGCTCGTAAACCTTTACAATACAAGAAATGCACAGCATTGTGGGAGCTACCTTATTTTATTTTTCTTTTTTGTCAATTGATAGGCAGGGGTTAGAAAAATAATTTATATGCTTCTTATAGCATTGATATTTCGAACTACTTAGGAACGTATATGAAAATACACATTAAATAAAGAGGGGATTCAAATGCCTCCATGTTTTTGTGTCTCCATCATGCCTCTATATCTCTCTATTATTTTCAAAATTTAAATAGTTAATTCGAACCGCTCAACTTAATCTCTATACTAAAAATATTTTTGGAGACCAAATTTTATATTTTTAGAAATTTTTTTACTATTTTTTTAGATAGGTACAAAATCAGTAAATCTGAACTATCTAAAAACAGTATTTTTGTACCTATCTAAAAAAATAATAAAAAAATTCCTAAAAAGATAAAATTTGGCCCTCAAACATATTTTAGTATGAAGGTTAGGTTGAGCGATTCGGATCGACTGTTTGAACTTTTAAAATAATGGAGAAAGATAGAGACATGATGGAGGCATTTGAACCTTCTCTTAAATAAATAAGATAGTAATAATAAGGTCATGTGCTCTGTCAGGGCACCATGTTAAGTCTAGGCTGGAGCTTTACTTGGGAGAATAAGATAAAAATAAAATATTTTAAATTAAAAAAAATCTTCTATGTCATATATCCTTTGGGGGATAAAAAGTAATTTATTATATCCATCAAGTTTGTTAATAACAAAGTAGCACGCATAAGCATTACTATAACATGATTGTCCCATGATAATTTTTTCCATTTTATTTTATTTTACTATTGGTACATTCATCCGCATTTGATGATAAAGTAAACAATATAAATAGTAAAAGGGAAGAGAAAGTAAACAATATAAATAATTATTATCTGTCAGAAAAACATCTAGCAAATCCCAAATTATATGCACATGAATGAAAGTAAACGAGAAAAGCAAAGAAACAATAAAGATATCTTTGTCAAAATTAAAACCTAATTCCCACAGAAGTAAGATCTTGTAACCTAATTCACCATTCTCCATAACATACATACTGGTGTTGTACAAAAAATTATACCTCTTTTTAAGTGCGCCAAAAAGGGAGAACAACAAACCATCTTCAGTTTTTGGTACACTGTGCACATCTCTCTCTCTCCTCTCTTTACTAACCTCTTTCCCTCTCTAGACACAACCTGGATGTCCCAACATTCCCGCGTCCAAGTTAGAAGCCGGCCAAAATCAACCAAAAGAAAAATTACAAGAACCTAAGGCTAAACCTAAAACCTAGCCACTGTCTCTTCTACAATTCCCAGGCAAAAGATACTTGTACCTCTCTCTATTCTCCAACAAGAATGCCGGTAGGTGCACTGCAGAAAAGGAGCTTGGAATCGGTCCCATTTTTGCAATTATTTCTTGAAAGGTATATTCCTCCGGCAACATATCAAATAAATCGGCGCCCTTGCAAATCACCTCCTGGATCCGGTTTTGGTTCAGATAGTACGCAAACCGAACCCGATCCACATGACTGTAAGCCTTCATCTTGAAAAGAAAGTCGTTGATATGGCGAAAACAGAAGCTGCAGTGCCAACCCGAATCTGCTAAGAGGAGATCAGTCTGTCTGTAGTGCGCATACCGGGTCTTACCAGCCTGGTACCGGTGCACTGACGCACGCCAACTCTTATCATCCAAATAGAACTCAAATGAGTACAAATAATTTTTCAGTTGAAGATGGACCCGGTCAGGTATACCATCGCACCACCTCAAGAGGTCGATTGTGTGGCCGCTAGGTACTTCATCCACATCTGACATGATTAACAAATCATCCTCTGTTATACCGGCGATCTTGATAAGCTGATCCAATGCCACTCTTTGGTACGATTCCTCCACAAAAGGATTCTCTCCCTTCATAAACCTTCCCCCAACCATTCCATAAGTCAACCTGGACTCGACAAAGTCAAACCGGGCCCTGTCATTTGCAAAGTACAGCGGCTTAACCAAACCAGTGAATGTTGAATTAGACTCCAACAGCACAAACTCCGATACATATGGGCTGAGTTCCTTCCATCTGATTTCCAGCATGTCAAGTTCATTGGAAAATAGCACCGCATCGAAAACTCGTCTTGGAGATTCACGAATTTTCCACCCATGCAGGGAACATAAGGTTTCCATGGAGACATTAGGATTATAATAATGCGGAATTATGTTGAATGGTTTTGGTGGTGACTCCCATAGGGGTCGTAGAAAGTAAGTGATTTTCTGGCCATGAGCATAGATCAAAAACACAACAGTGGGGATGCAGATGAAGAAGAGAAGAAGGACCTTTATGTCAAAGTCCCGCAAGGCACATCGCAATCGGGAGATGCTTATCGCAGCTCGTGAACCCTCTTTTAACTGCAATAATGAGAAAAATTAGCAAGTGAGAAGATGCTGACAGATAGTGACTACAAAGGAAAACGACATAAGCACCCAAAAGAAAATTATAAAAAATTGTTCGGGCCTGTTCGGCAGGGGTGGTAAGCTTAAATTTTAAGCTCCGCTATGGTAGACGTGTTTGGCAACAAAGCTTAAGAGATGAATGTTTATCTTTCTTAAGGAGACCTTTAAGCAATGCAAATGCTTAAGCTATGAAGAGATATGCTTAAAAAGGCAAGCTTAAAAAAGTGGGCAAAAGGAAGCTTAAGAAAGAGATGTTAAGCTTTGTAACAGAGTACGTGTTTGGCAAGCTTAAAACTCCTTTAAGGTACTAAGGAGCTTTAAGGAAGCCTAAGGAAGACGCACCAAACGGGGCCTTCATGATCAGATTGAAAAAGCATATAACTGGTACAAAATAAATGTAAGAGTCATAATGTCGCTGTGCCATTGATGTGATGCTACCTTTGTAAAGATATTAGAATGAGAAGTATTGTGAAGCCACTAAAATGGGAATACACAAATTGAGAAAAACAGTTCAAGAACTAGTCGCACTAGTAGACTCCACTAAAATGGGAAGTATTGTGAAGCCCAAACAGCACAGAAGATTTTGCACACTTGCAACTAACACAGTAACACTTAACCTTTTGAATGATTTCTGAAGAACACCAATCACGGAGAAATAGACAGATGCAACGGAAACGGGCCATCCTGTCAGATTTTCAAAACATTCCAAATGTTTCTGTCAAATTTTATAAACTTTCATGTCTCTTTAGTGTTCCTACTTGGCTGCAGAAAACCAATAATGAACTATTTGAGCCAGCTAAATATGGGTGGCTGTAGATTCTAAAGTTTCAGTGTTGACAGATCTACCCCTCTTTCTAACCAAACCCACTTTGTTTTCCACTTCATTAAACCCAAACTTAAACAAGATTAAGCAAACTAATTGCGGGCTCAGAAGTTACATTCTAAGTTTTAATGAATGACTTTTGAGTGTGCTTCGTTATGGGCAATTTGGGCCATTTTTTTGGTGCAACCATTTTCAAACAGTTAGGTGTCAGCAGGGACCTTGTACTATATAAATGTTTAATCTAGTCTGCAAAGACGGTGAACATGGGTATAACTTGCAAAAGTCAGATGGTTAAAACATTGACTGAGCATTAATTGCATAGATAACAATGAAGGGGGAAAATAGTAAAGCTTTTGGCGCCAGCAAATAGCAGAAAGAAAGAATATGGTTTAACAATGGACAGACAATGTACAGTTAATTCAAGAAAGATACCACTTGGTCTTTATAATTTTGAATAACTGAAAATTGAAACAATAATGAAGCAGATAATTCAAACTTCAGTTCCTCCTTCAGGCTAAAATAATTAAGTATTCAAAGATTTGAAGGGTTCCACGGGGTCACAAAATTTTCAGATCTCCCTTAGTTGAATTTAAACTGTGTTTACCCAAGAGTCTACTAAATGGTATAACAATGGCTATAATAACTAACACTCTACTGTGCAGAATATCAGAAAAGATAAAAGTGTTCTTTCTAGGGTTAACGATTTCAAGAAAGTGATCAAATTAGCAATGTTACCTTGTCTATAACAATAATAGCAAAATACAATATGAAAGTTATTTTCCACAGATCAAGAATTCAATATTTCAGATTGAATTTACAATTACAAAAATTGGGGGCTTCCATTTCGCATAAAACATAGCCATTTGAGCCAAGGTTACCGGAAATCATAAATCAGCACTAAAAATCTAGATGTCCCAATTGAATTTCTAACCAATAAAAGAAACCAGATAAGATCTGAAATTAAAAATAATCAACGAATCTTACCCGGCCGCACATCTCCTCGCACAAGCCGTCCGTCTTCTTGGAATTGCAGTACGCCACATCTTGCATCGTACAAGAAATATCCCCCAAAGTTCGTAAAAGGCCGTAAAACTACTCAAATCTTGATATAATAAATTTGCGAAACGGGGAAGAAACCCCCTTCCCCTCTTTGCGAAAATCCGAATCGACCAAGATCGGATCAGCAAGAAGTGGTCTTTACGGCGGTGATCCCTCCAGGCTCCTCTCTCTCTCTCTCTCTCTCCTGTTTCTATGCTTTGCTGGCCTTACACTGTCTTTTCTGTTCGCCTTTTTTATTCTCTCTTTAGTTTGTGTCCAATTATAAGAAGAGACGGTCTCTCTGTTATACTCTGTACAAAAAAAGCGTGTTATTATAGCCGTTTGGGAAAATGGGTATGGGTCATGGATGGACGGATGGGGTCCCCGTGTTGAATTCTGTTTCCCTAAGGTAACTCAAATTTTGTTTTTGCATCAAGACCGTTAGATCTACTCTGGCATGAATATTAAAGGTCCCGTGCATTCTCAAATTCTCATCGGACGGTCCATATCTAAACACAAAATTTGGATTACTCTAGGGAATCTCTGTACAGTGAAGAGATGTTCTGTTGTGTTATACTCTTGAGTTTAGATCTGGACCGTCTGATCATAATCTGTGCCAATCCAGCTCGATGTAAAATGTACGGGACCAGTTAATATGCGTGCCAAAGCAGATCAAACGGCCCAGATCTAATCTCAAACCTTGAGGTACTTTAGGTTATATGAATTCGGATGGATGGATGCCTCTCATAACCTTTTACCTTTATTGCTAGATATAGAATTGTAGATACGACCTCCCAAAAAAGGTATTTTGCTATTCTGGTTTAAAAATTCAAGATTCAAGAATTCGGTGCATATTTTATTTTATTTGTGTATATAACGCCTGGCCGAGATAACCTCAAACTCATTATACATTTGAATAATTATATGCAGCCTGATAATTGTACCTCAAACAAAATCTCTGAGTGTGTCTCCCAAGCAAGGCCGGTCCTAAAGATTTTGGGGTCTGGGGCGGGAGAAAATTTTGGATCCTTTTTATATACAATTTTTTTATGAACCATATGCCTATTAAATCATTTTTGCATTTTCAAAGTCCAAACAGTCGATCTGAACCGTTCAATATAATATTTATATTAAAACTTGCTTGGAGATCAAATTTTAAATTCTTTTGGATTTTTTTTTTACTATTTTTTAAGATAGGTAGAAAATCCATTGATTCAGAAGATTCTGAACCATAAAAAAAATGATTTTCTACCTACGTTAAAAATTGTAAAAAATTGTAAAATTTGATTTCCAAGCACATTTTAATATGGATATCATGTTGAACGGTTTCGATTGACTATTTAGTCTTTTAAAACGCAAAAACGACTTGGAAACATATGATGTTAAGTATTTATAGAAGTGATTAGTCGATCTAATTTTTTATTGATATGCTAATAAATCATGCTTATTTATAGAAAAATTTGAGTTATTTATATATACAAAATTTAAGCCTTAACATTTTATTTATTTTTAATATATACAAATTAATTTTTTTTTATATATACACAAACATTTTCATTTTTTGGGGACCCTTAAATCTTGGGGCCCGAGGCGGTCGCCCTGGTTGCCCAACACCAGGGGCGGCCATGCTCCCAAGTAGTTTAACAGAAAAAACTTTCAATGTTATCTAACTCCCATATTCAGCGCTAATATCCAAACATTTAAAGCTCTGTTTATAATATTTTACAATCCTACTCACAAGCATTTAAATATTTGTCTGCAAGCATTAAAATTCTAAATTTGTATAGTTTAAACTCCTAACTACTTTTGTTTTCAAGCCAAAAAACGAAAAGATTACTTTCACCCACCTTTTTTTATTTTTTCTCTGATCATTCTCATCCATTTTCTCGACGATCCATGATGAATTTTGCGAATCTAAAAATATGAACGTTTTTTATCCAATTTTTTCTTTCAAATGAGATCCATGAAGAATAACTTTCGAGTTATATTTGTGTCGTAATTTTTTTTACCACTTTAAATCTTTGTGACTTTCAGTTTTTTTTAATTTTGCTTCAAAATAATTTAAACCTCTATTTACAAGCATATAAACCTCATGTACAAACATATAAATCTCATTAATAATACTTTAAATCTCTAGAATAAAACATATAAATCTCATGTACAAAGAATTAAAACCTCAACAGTAACATTTCAAAGCATATAAATCTCAACAATAACACTGCATTTACAAGCATATAAACCTCATGTACAAAGAATTAAAATCTCAACAATAACATTTCAAAGCATATAAACCTCAACAATAACACTACATTTATAAAGCATATAAACCTCATGTACAAAGAATTAAAACTTCAACAATAACATCTCAAAGCATATAAACCTCAACAATAACACTACATTTACAAAGCATATAAACCTTGTGTACAAAGCCTGGAAATTTTAATTGTTGTAGACTGAGATTTAAAAACTTGAAAATTTAAAGTCTCATGAGTTTTACTTTAAAATTACTCAAAAATATTTTTTTCATGAATCTTATTTGAAAAATAAAATCGAATAGAAAACGTTCGTATTTTTAGCTTCATAAAATTCATCATGGATCGTCGGAAAAATAAATTATAATGATCCGAGAAAAAATAAAAAGAAGTGGGTGAAAGGAATCTTTTTGTTTTTTGCTTGAAGACAAAAGTAGTTAGGAGTTAAAACTATGCAGTTTTAGTATTTTAATGCTTTCAGACAGAGGTTTACATGTTTGCGAGTAGCATTGTAAAATGTTATAAACATAGCTTTAAATGTTTTGATATTAGCACTGAAAATGGAAGTTAGACAACATTGGAAGTTTTTTCTGTTAAACTACTTGGGGGACGCACTCAGGTATGATGGCTTGGGGTACAAGAACATTTCTCTAATTATATAATCCCCCCACTGCCATCACTCAATCATCCCCCCATCTCTTAAACAGATTTTAGATGTGAGTTTTTTTTTTCTTTTTTCAATGTCGTCCACATTTCTCACAATTTATAAGGAATTTTGCGAATCTAAAATCACGAATGTATTCTACGCAATTTTATCTTTCAAATGAGATCCATGATGACATACTTTCGGGCTCATCATTACACTAGTATTTATATCTTATCGTGTAAGTATTTATCCCAATCGTGGAGCCCACATCTCCCCATCACCCCCTATCTCTTAAACAGATTTTAACTTCCATAAACTAACTTAACTAACTAGTTTAATTAAATTTATTCAAAACATTGTGGGCTTCCAAGTTTAATTAAATTCATATGTATAAATAGTTGGAAGATAATAAATTAATACTTGCTTGTTTAACTTAATATAACTATATGGGAGGACCACTCAAACTACACGAGGAAAAGAATCATACACCTTTTTAGAGGTGGATTTTTTTTCTTTTTCAATGTCGTCCACATTTCTCACGATCGTATTCTACGCAATTTTATCTTTCAAATAAGATCGATGATGACATACTTTTGGACTCATCATCACACAAGTATTTATATCTCATCGTGCAAGTATTTTTTTTTTTTTTTTTGAAAAAGTGGATATTTTCACATGTTTCATTAGAAACTAGATTGTTCTTATAAAAGCACAAATATAAACTCTGGAATTAGACTAAACATTGTCTAATACTCTAGTTTCTAGTATACCAAGAGTATATCTACCAAAAGTTCTAGCATCAGGAGTAGTAAGGCTGCTAAAAGAAAATATACTACAAAACAGCAGAGAAACAAATACAGTAGTACATAAGCAGGTAAGTCTAATAGCAAAACAAGAAAACAGAAAGTGAGCAGAGTGATTATAGCATCAATGGTCTGAGGTGGTAAGATATGAACTAGGTGCATTTGGATTTGCTCTTGAGGAGTATTCAGCATCCAGAGCCTCAAAATCTGCCCTGTCTCTTAGGTATGCTGACAGTTCCGACCCCTCTAATCCAAAAAAGGGTTCTTCCTCGGAATCCCAACTGAAGGTCTACCCTGAGACGTATTGGTCTCCGAGATGATTATAAGGGGGCATGCCTGGGGCAAAAGAGATACATCCATTCGTAATATCAGAGTTAGTTTAAGATAAGAGTCATCTACATTAGCTTTACACCAGTTTATTGTTAACGAAATAATTTGTGATCCTAAAGAAGCTAATGTTAGTACTGGACTATTGTTAAAGCATACTTTCTTTCGATATAACCATATAACCCAGAGTGTTGCTGCCCTAATTAATTCTAACAAGAATTTATCCTTAAGAGGTATGTATGCATCTAAGATGCATAAATCATAAATATAATTACAGTTAAAGAGAAAATTATTGTGTAATGCAATCCATGACCAGATAGATTGGGCTATTTGACAAGTCACAAAAAGATGGTCAATGGTTTTAGGTAAGTTACAAAAAGGGCATGTTTGATCTCCTTGCCAACCTTTTCAAGTTAGATTATCCTTGGTTAGAATTTTTCCCTCTCTTACCAACCAAATAAACACCTTTATTTTCAAGGGAATTTTTGTTTTCCAAAGAGTGGTGTAAGTTTTGTCCTTCATACTCCCATATTCTAACCAATCATATAAGGAATGTACTGTAAAAATTCTGGTATGGGTTCATCTCCAATAAATTGAATCAAGTTTTTAGATATCTGTGAAAACAGCTGAATAATAGAAGGATGATCTAAGTTGGTTTCATTCAAGTAAAAGAATGCATGTAAGCTGTCTGGTAAATTGAATTGATACATAGTTTGATCTAATGGCCTGAGCTACTGAGATTAAAGGGTCAAATGTGATACGAAATAGATTTGGGTATTTGCAATATAAGGCAGATTCACCTGACCACCTATCTAACCAAAATGATGTATATATACCATTACGTACTATTCTATTTATTCCTAGATCTACAATATGTCTAATGGAAATGATACTGGACCAAAAATGGGAGATGTGTTGAATTTCTAAACCTGAGGGGGTATATTTTGATATCAGTATATATTTCCATTTCCTTTGATAGTGGGATCTTTAAATCTATACCACCATTTGGCTAGTAATGAAATATTCATTCTTTCTAAGTTAATTATTCCTAAACCTCCTTGGGACTTACTCAAACAGATTTGACCCCATTTCACTAAATGATATTTCTTCCTTGGAGATGTGATAGAGCCTGACCAAAGGAATTTCTTCCTTAATCTATCTATGGTTTTTCTAACCCTAACAGGGATTTTATAAATAGAGAGCCAATAAAGTGGAATGGCTGAAATCACAAAGTTCAGAAGTGTTATTCTACCACCTAGAGATTATAGTGTTCCTTTCCATGTTTGTAGTTTCTTCTCAATTTTTGTGATCAAGGGTTGCCAATCAGAGTATGCAAGTCTCTTCCAGTGTAATGGAGCTCCTAAGTAAGTAATTGGTAATGAGGACAATTGACAACCTAGTTGATTTGATAGATTAGTTGCTAGTGTGTTGGAGATATTAAGAGGGATTAAAGCACTTGTAAGTATTTATCTCTAATTGTGGGTCCCGCATCAACCTTCTCCAATCGTCCCTGCATCAACTTTTATCTAACAAAAATGTTGAACCCATAGGTATAAATATTTGTAATACTTGATAATAATATTTTTAACAGCAGTGTCATATGTGAAAAATACTATGTATAAATATTTGTGTAACGATGAGCTCAAAAGTATGTCATTATGGATCTCATTTGAAAAATAAAATTACGTAAAAGACGTTCATGGTTTCAAATTAGCAAAATTCCTTGTAAATTATGAGAAATGTGGATGGGATTGGACAAATAAAATTGGAGAGATAATGGGGGAATGAGAATGGGGAAACAATTATCAGGGCATTTAGGTAGTATTTGGACCTATCAATTCTTTGTGAGGTCCCCCTCAGCTGGCATTAGTATTTAGACCGTTGGATTAAATCGGTGTTCTTTGAATGCTAATTTAATTTAATTTAATCAGACGGCGTAGATTGGAAGATGTGAGATTTCTCATCCCCTTATCATTTATCCCCAATGCAATCCGAATTCGCGTCCTATTGAGGTATCTCAAACTTTTTGAGTGATTATGTACATAATGTGGACCATTCAAATCCTGTCTGCACGAATCTCAAAGCACAATGTTCACCTCATTTGCACTCCGCTCTCCCTCTTTCTTCCCCTCGAATTTCATGATCCTGAAGTACATCAAATAGTTATAGTTAGATCGTGCCAATGTTATCGGTCCATTTCTTAATAGAGACTAGCTGAAAACAATGCGAACTAGGCGTAGGTGCTATGTCAAATCCAGTATGGATACATAACCTTGATAAATCTCATTCTTCACATCTTGAAATTTGATTTACTTTGAGGCTTAAAAAATTATTCAGAAACAAATGGAGGAGCAAAAAAATAACGAATCGGATTTAAATAGTTAATTAGATTCAATTCATTAGCTAATTGGGTATTAAATAAAAAATAAAAAAAAAACAATGTTAATTTTAAATTTTCAATATTCTAATTTCTAATATTCAAAAATCAGGGGAGATAAAATTTTGTGGGCATGTATATCTTCTATAAAATTTCAAAATAAAAAAACAGTATCAAAAGTTACATACCATTAGTTAAAAACATATCAATATTAATTGAAATGTTAACAAACAATTACATTGTCTAAATCAACTGAACTAATTATAGGTTTTACCAATAATGTACTAACTTATTACTTATGCACTAATCAGTAATCACCAAAATTAATAATAAAATAACAAAATACATGAATGTAATGCCTCGAATTTATTGGTGTTGTCAAATTTACACAATGCATTAAAAGGAAGCATCTGGAAAATTACAGTTGAGGGACAATTAGGGGTGTCAAAGGGTACAAAACGAGTCAAGTGAAAGCACTTTCATATCCTTTTCTGTTATGTTATGAAAAAAAAATTATTCTTATCCATATTTGATAAGTTAAAAAAAAAAACTTAATTGTACATGTTTTATCGAATACAGTACAAATCAGATAAAAGAGTAAAATGATGATATTGAATAGATATATGAGAAGAGATCCACTTACAATATTTAAAACTTACAACGTCTTACAACAATTTAGTTTTGCTATTTTTAAAGTTCAAACAGTCAATCCAAACCGTTCAACATGTAATCTGTATTAAAATGTGCTTGAAGACCAAATGTTACATTTTTAAAAAAAAATTTACTATTTATTAGGTATTTTACAAAACCGTTGTTTTTAGATAATTCTGGACAACTGAAAAATAGCAATTTTGTAAAATACTTAATAAATAGTAAAAAAAAAATATATATATATATATAAAATTTGATCTTCAAGCACATTTTAGTAGAGATTAAATGTTGAACGATTTGGATCGACTGTTTTATCTTTAAAAATAGTAAAACTAAATTGTTGTAAGATGTTGTCAATTGTAAGTGCATCCCTCCTCTTTAAAAAATGATATTATTAAACTAAGAAAAAGCCTGTGTTCATGACAGAGATGAAATAATATTCGAACTTTAGCATGATATTTTACAAAATATGACATTATGGCAATAAAAAAATTAAATAAATATGAATATCAACGCGCTCTTCTGAATTCTGAAATTTCTATAATACAATTTAATGGTAACAAATATCCGAAAAATATTTAAATGAATACAATTGTGTTTGATATTATATATCTATATTTGAAAATTGAACGGAGATGTGCCTAGATAAAAAGTATCTTGCAAAATAATTGCAATTTTGACTTGACAATTATAATTTTAATTGCAAGAATATAGAGTAATTATTATCTTTGCAGCTCATTTAATTAGTAATATATTTAGAATTGCCACATTAGCTCACCACTTATTTATAATTGATAGTTGCATATAGGGTTGCAAATGAATCGAAACGAATTGAACTTATCTCAGTTTGAGTTTGATTTTAATTAATTTCGAACTAAGTTTGGTTTGAATTAATTTCGAATTGAATTTTTTACGAACTCAATTTTGAATCTTTTACAAACATTTTTACGATAAGAAAGAGTGATCGTAATCGGCGAAAGTGAGAGATGAAAGTCATATAGGGTTTTAGAATTGAGAGTGAGAGTTACGACTTACACGTTATAACTTATGGTTGGGTGGCCTTATATTTAAATTTTTAAATCATCAGCGAACATAAGTCATCAGTGGAAATCAACGGTTCACGTTACTTTGAATTTCAAATCAGAATAGTTTGCGAACCTATTTCAAACAAACCAGGTCCAGTTTGAATTTGGTTTGAATTAATTTCAAACTATTTCGAATCGACTTTTTTACGAAATTTTTTGAATCAAACTCAAATTAAATCAAGAATTACAAATTTTTTGTGCAGCCCTAGTTGCATATATATAAAACATATTATTGTAAGTTACTGAATACAACTGAGATTGCAGGAATGTAAAATAATTAGTGTTTTTGGGAGCTTGTTTAATGTGAAATTTAAATTATATTACTAGATATAATTTAAATTCAAATTAATTATAAAAATTGAAGTAACTAGTTTACAATTCACATTGGAGATGTAAAATTTTAAATTTTAAATTATTAAATATAATTAAGATCCGAATTATTTATAAAAATAGAAACGAGATGAAATTAATCAGGAGGTAATTGTTAAATTGTCAACGAATGAAAAGTCGTGTTTTCCAATTTTGGATATACAATTGTTCGAGACTTCATTGATATGACACGTATTCAATTTTGTCATTAAAAAAAAAAGAGACGTTGCTGCCAAGTTCTTAACACAATTTTTAACGTGTAAACAACTTTATAATTTGATCTAAAATATTTAAACATCTCATGATTTCTTCACACTAATTTGATGATATTATTAAATTCTAGGGGGGGGGGGGGGGGGGGGGGGATTTTACCTTTAAAAAGTAAAATAGTACGAGATAATGATTCGTGAGTATATTAACACGCAGGGATGGGGTTTATTTATTTATTTAGAAATAAATAAATAAATTTAAACGAAATAAACATTTTTTATGTGTGAATTTAAAAAAAAAAAAAAAACAGCTGAAGAATAGAAGCGTACCATAAACCCATGAACCTTAAATCTAAACTCTCCATTTAGGCACCAAAAGTGCTTCTTTCGTTTAAATATAATTGTTTATTTCTAAATAAATAAATAAAATCCAGAAATAGTGTCAAGAGATAAAATATGGTAGAATGGAATTTTTAAAGTAGGACATAATTGTATAATTATTTTAAACACAAATACATTTTTATATTTTTTTCTAAAAAAATATTAACAAAAAACTATATTTTGAAAAAATAATTTGGATTAGAGGTAGGCAATTTCCTCCGAACTCATATGTTTCTGTCACTGTTAGTATGCCTTTAAATTATAAACATTATTTTGAGCGTTAATCATAAGCTTTCAATTAATATTTGTATTTGCAAAGTAATATTACTCTCGCTTGTAGACCAGTCAGAAAAAAATATCACAGATAGTTAGTATCTTGTGTATTTTCATAATTGTTTATAACACAAAAAATATTTATCCCATATTTATTTTAATTTCTACGTTCGAAATTTTGTAGGAATCACTCCTACATGCTAGGGACATAAAATGATAAAATAACATAAAAAAAATCAGATTTTGATCTAGTGATAAAAGACAATATTTTTTCGTGTGAGATGTCACGTATTTAAAATCTAAATATATTTTTTGTAAATATTAAATAGTGTTGACATGGCCAACCTGTTCTTACAAAAAAAAATAATAATAATAAAGGAGCATAAAGAAGTTTTTTTTTTGCAAGAGCATCTAACATAAAAATGCCTCAATATCAGAATTTTTCATAGAGGAGTAAAACGGAAAATAACTCGCCGGAACAAAATTACCCAACAAATAAATAGTTTAAATTATTAAATTGTAGGGATATTATCGCATTTATATTATTAAGGTTATACTTAAAACTGAAAAGATAAAATGCATTCAAACGAGAGCATGTAGAGATTCAAATTTGTAAGACTTTAAAATCGGATAAGGGTCAATGGGACACTCTTAGGGCTTCGGGATGTTGGACGCTTTGGCGTGAGAGAAACCGGAGGCTCTTTACAGGAAAGAGTAAGACGGTGATGGATCTGATAAATCACACCGCAATAGAGTTCTCCAATTGGCGTGAGAACTTTAGATGATTTAGATCTCTATCAAAGAGATTTGTACATATTTACTTTCGAATAATGTATGTAAATAACTTTTTTCTATTAATCAATGAAATGTCAGTTCTGACCTTCAAAAAAAATAAAGACTTTAAAATAAGTTGTTCTATTATTTCAATAAAAAAAAGATTGTGCAACGAATTTAACTAAATGACAACCGTGCGTAGGAAAACAAAAATATAAATTGATTATTTTAATGCACCAGACAGAATTAATTTTGTAGCAAATTAATGAATTTTGTGATGTGATAGAAAGAACAGAGAATATGAAATGAATAACAATTTTCTTATTGAAGTTGTATCTGTACAGAGATATTACATGGCTCTTTATAGCTTAATTCTCTTGTAGCTGTTGGTGGCTTGCCTAAAATATTAGATTTTGTATTTGCCTAATAGAGGGAATTAAGCTAGGTACCTAAATTAGCCTAACAGCTATATTTTTTATGCTAGTTGTATTTCCTTCCTAAATAACATGTGATGATTTTCTGAGGTTTCTCAACACAAATGTTTAAAAAAAATATTGATCATGTTAAAAAATAAATTTACTACACGGTGAAATTCATGATATCAGACAAAAACATGAGTGAGTCTATAGTACTATGCATATTACGATTTGGCACCGTGTTACGGCTCTATATTCAAGTTTTCAAATCCTAACGGTCGATCCGAACCGTTCATCTTGTTCTCCATATTAATATGTGTTTGGAGACCAAATTTTACATTTTTTGAAATTTTTTTACTATTTCTTTAAATTTATTGAAAATCACTGTTTTTGAATGGTCCAGAATTTTCAGATTAGGTCATTTTCTAAATATCTAAAAAAATAGTAAAAAAATTAAAAATATATATATAAAATTTGGTCTCCAAACACATATTAATATGGAAAACAAGATGAACGGTTCGGATCGACTGTTAGAATTTGAAAACTCAAATATAGAGCCGTAACACGGTGTCAAATCGTAATATGCATATTACCATAGACTCATTCCAAAAACATTATTTGCAAATCGAAGAAACACAATAATGATCCTGTAGAGGTTTAAAAAGCGAGGTTAAAGCTTGGTAAATATTCAAATGTAATGATTTGATGGGATAATATTTAAATAGTATTTTTTTTTTTTTTTTAAATTGATAGGTATATCAAATACTGATATTCTAAGGTATGTTAAAGAAATACAATATTCTAATCGACAATTCTTGCAATATAAAAAAGTTCACATATTGAATTTATTTTATCAAAAAAATATCAAAGAGGAAAGAAAAAACAAAAGTGTAATTTACAGGTCATATCTATGTTTAGTAACTATTGTGGTTCCTTTGACTTAGTATCTTATTTGTGCTTTAAGATCCGTGCAGAACTTAAAAGAATGGTCCAAATTCACTTATTCTGTAAGATTTCCTTGTCCGGTGCCGGTGAGTTCCCCGGGTATGAATTCCTGTGTTTATACATCCATAGCAAAGTTTAATATAAGTAGATTGGAAAAAACGTGCCGTGCCGTGATTTTGGTCTCGTACTGTGATCAAGTGAGCAGTGATCTGTGCCGTGCCATGACAAAAATATTAAGGGGTGGTCACGGCAGGTGAGTCACAGCGTGACTCGCATGCCGTGTCCAAACGTAACTAATCACGTTTAACTATTTTTTCATAATTTAAGTTAGTTTCTTCAAGATTCATCATTTGATTAAGACCTAAAGGTTCTAATTACACGTGACTCGCGTGATTACGTGCCATGCTGTGTCTGGATCTTTTGCATGCCGTGCCGTGACCAAAATATCAAGGAGTGATCACAGCACACGATGAACACGGCACACGACATGCAAGTCACGGCACAAAATAGTAATATGTGCTGTGCCGTTCCGTGACGGAACCGACTTCGCTGTGCTATTTTTCCCACACTAAATGTAAGTGCTTCAGAGCATCTCCAACAGTGATTGCTTATGGATTGCTTATGCTGATGTGTCAATTGTTTTCATAATTACTGGGTTGTATGACTATTGTTTATTTAGCAATTATTGAAAATAATTACTTAATAAGAAATTATTTTCTAAAAATAAGTTGGCCAAATGTTTAATTTTTATTGGTCAAATATTTAATTCTCAATTATTTGGTTAATTACACTAATGTAATAGTGGATCGCTTAATTTTTAAATTTTTCATAATTACTAATTTAGCAATTAATTTTAATTGCTGAATTAGAGATAGTCTCACAATCAACAACTGGACATACTCTCAGTCTCCTCTAGTCTGTGGCCGATATAAATTACATGCTGTAGCGAGTTTCTGCATTGTAGGGTCTATAAGGATGGGAAGGTCCTTGAATGGTCGCTGACTAGCTACAGGATGTGAGAATCAGTACCGCCGCAGAGGATCCAGCGCGGATTCTGATCACATTTTTCTTTGCCGTGGGGGATGGAGACTGCCACCACATTGCGTATTGTGTCGGATAGATTGACAACGGACCCAACAGACCAAATATCTCTACAAGTTTCCTATACTTTCCTAGAAATTCAGATGTAATTAATGATTCGGTTTACATTGCTCGAACCAAATTAATTAATAGTTTGATCCTTACTATTTAAAAATATATATATAAATCTTGTTTTCTGATAAATAAGTTTTTAATTTCTAAAAACAAACATTGCGTTTTCTTGAGTCATTTGATTAGTTCTTTTGTAAATCTGAAAAAGATTGACAGTTTGACAATTGAGACCATGTCGTCTTGTTGTATGATCAAATGATTGACACCGCACTTTACCAACTTCGTGCCACGCATCGTCAAGTGTTCGGTCATCGGTGCCATGTGATACCTACGGCCTACGGGCCCACACCAACTGTATGTCAGAGGTAGTGGGGCCCTCTAACTTCCGTACCTTGATTTCTAAAAGTACGGTAGCATGTCAAGGAAAAGATTGCCCAAGGGCTTCATCTCGAAAAAAAAAAAATGTTAAGGAAAAGACGTTCATTTTACTGTTTTTTTAGTTACCACTCCAATAAATTTAAATTAAAAGAATATCATTCGAATTACTAAATTTAAAATTATGTCACGTTCGCGTAATGAATTTGCGGACTGATTTATTTCCGACCTGACCCGCTCGATTGATCCGTTCTCTAAATGATTCTGTGGACGGACCCGTTCAAAAGATAGATATGTGAACCGACCCGTTGGCAAGATGGTAGAACAAACATATCTGTTCAAAAAATAATGAAGAAAAACACTAACCCTAAATATGGTATGGTATGGTATGATATGGTATGGTATAGATACCTTCATTATTAAGGAAAAAAGATAGCTTAAATAATGGTTCTCAGAGGAGAACATGCTTCAACTCAAAAGAAAGGAGCTCATTAAATGTAGTACTTCATTTTGTCTTGTGCTTGCTTAAAGTTATACATCATCTAATTCACCCCCACATGTCTAAGATATTAGATATATATGCACATGCTTAGAGAGTCAAGGTAACTGATATTTGCATGTGTAAAATTCGCTTTCAGTATCTGTCTAATTATTTGTTATTATATTTGTGCAAATATAATTAATTAAATACGAATATTATTAGGATAAGTAAAAAAGGATGTGAATATAAATGGATTCAAAGAATTAATAATATTAAAATAAAATATGGGCATATCTGAAGTTTCATTGCCCCCATCTTAAATCCTGCCTGATTTAGTTTCTTCCTGTTCATATTCATTTGATATAAAACTATCAAGTCTTAGTTTTTAAATATGTACATGTATTATATCAATTTAAAAGAAAAAACACATACAATTAAATATGATTTTAATACACACGATTTGGTTATCAATTCTTAGTTTTTAAATATGTACATGTATTATCAATTAGATACTTTTATTAATAAAGTATTTAATGCCCTCAAATTTTTTTGTTTTTCATTATCAATCAGTGTATGATGTATTTGAGAGGATGGCATACTATGGGATATCATCAAACCTGGTGCTGTACCTGACAGAGAAGCTCCACCAGGGCACAATGGCATCAGCAAACAATGTAACCAATTGGGTGGGTACAATTTGGATGGCACCAATCATAGGTGCTTACATAGCTGATGCTCATCTCGGCCGCTACTGGACTTCCGTTTTTTTTTTAGTTATCTGCTCGACTGACCTGTTCCTCTCCAGAGTGCGAACAGGTCAATCCACATATTATTAGTTTATAATAATTTAGAAATTAATAATACGATAATTTATCATAAAGTTTTGTTTATGAATTAGATGATTAATATCATTTTGTTGCCTTGAGTATTATTGCATTTATGGATCATTTCGAGTTTATGACTGAAATTGTGAAACTCCATAATATAGATGATATATACTCTTAATTTTAAAAGGTCACTGACCAAGGTAATTAGCAGGAACACTAATTACCGCTATAAGGTTAGTATGTGGATTAAATGATGGTCAAGTTTTACAGACCATAGACAATGAGTTGTCATTTCAATCACATAGATATATGTTCTAGGAACATGATATTTGACAGACCCCGAATGAAACATTAAATAGAATTGTGTTCGTGTCATTAATGTTTTCATTCAGTGTTAGGTTCTACAGTATGAGGTATTTATCGTTCCCACTGAGAAATATGTATGTGTGATTGTTATCTAACGCTGTCCATAAAAAGCAGTTATAACGGTAGCTTTTCCATATGTATAGCTTAGCTGAGGAAGTGATAGTTTACCAAGAATACTATTTGTCCCTCGTATTTTATACGAGCTATAGCATCACTGGGCCCTTTGATAGAATAAGATTATCTGCTAGCAGTATAATTACAAGAGTAATTATATTTGATAATCTGCTCAAGATCAAGAAAAGATTCAGTTAGCAAGGATGACACACATCTACCTTGAAACTAATCTGATAGTTATGAGATAGAAGAAGAGACACAAGTAAATTGTTTACTGGATCGTGATATTATACAGTACAGCATCATCTGTGTAATTGGATGGTCATGATGTGTTGCCAGATGCCGCTCATGATTATAGAAGTTAAAACAGTTTTAACTCTATTTACCAACATAACACAGATCCTATTGGGTCACACCATATAGGAGTTAATCGGAGAATCTTATTGTGATTGATTATAAATTGGTTATGATCAATATTAAAATGGTTATAATTAATTATACGTGTTATAATTAAATTATATTTGTCATGTTAAAAATGACAAAGCAAAAACATTGGTTAATTTATAAACATGTGTGACACGTTGTATAAAAGTTAACCAGTTAATTTATAAATGTGCAGCACATGTTCTATAAATTATCGAAACAACAAACCGCAAGAAAAATATATATATAATTGTTCAGAATAATTATACGAATATTATTTGTGTTCGGGTCGAGGGCATTCGGGTCTTTTTAGATTCATCCGTATCCGCATGACATGTCATCGATCCTATCCGATGGCATGTCATCAATCCTATCCACAAGAGCAAAATGGTCATTTCACACCTATGCCACCTTGCATGATGTAGAAGCATGGAGAAGAATGTGGAAGGGTGTGGAAGGGGTATTTTGGTCATTTCACATATAAAAGGATGAGGTGTCAATGGTATACCTTGTAAATAGGCCGAACTTGGAGGGCATTTTGGTCTTTTGCAACTGACCCTAAACACTATAAATAGGGGTGGAGGGGTAGAGAGAAATTCACTAATTCACACATATCGTTTCGTGCAGAATCGAATTGGTATTTTCTCTCTTTCTCGGTTTCTCTCCCAAATAGTGCTTCGGTTGAGAAAAGAAAGTTATACGTAGTTGACGTATAATCTTGCGGATTATTGTGGAGTATATTTACGGGACTAATGAATAGTGTTTAATAGAATTTCGCGGTATGTCAGTTTTGCTCATTTGATGAAACTGAGTAACCGAAAATTCGTGTTTACGGGTTTTCATCTTTTTCCCGTGAATAGTGTTTTTGCAGAATTCTGCGGTTTACGGTATTTCTAACAGAAGAAATTAACCGCTCTTTGGTTAGTCCTGGTGGATAACCAATAGAGGCATCAGACGTCTGATGCTCCGAGACGAGTCGATTCCTTCCGTGATATAGCTACACGCTCGGTCTGCATTCCAACTGTGATTTGGAAACAAGGTATAAATATGTTATATTAATCTATTTAATTGGTAAGTAGATTAAAGTTTTAGAAATCAATCATGGAGTAGATTTGTATAAGGATTAAATTGGGCTTTGATGCCAAATGAATACTGAAGGTGGACCTCATTAGAAAGTTTCCTGACATACCCCGTTTAATCCTGAGCTTAAGTTGGTTGTAGAAATTTTTGTTCTACGGTCATTCCGTACCTTCAGCCTAAACGAGTTTTGGTTACCGTGAAACCCCAAAAGTGGTATCCAAAACCCAACACATATCCATCTTGCGAACGAGTCCATCCGCAGAACCATTTAGAGAACGAGTCAGTCGAGCGGATCAGGTCGGAAACGGGTCAGTCTGCAAATCCATTACGTGAACGGGTGGCGATCCGTCTGCAAATCCATTACGTGAACGTGGCGGAATCTTAAATTTAATAATCTGGGTGGTATTCTTTTAATTTAGATTTATTGGGGTGGTAACTAAAAAAACCGGTCGATTTTAGCCCATGCTCAATTTTTAATTTTACTCGTTACAAATTAGTATTGGTAGCTTTCAGAAGTGTTTTGGCTGGGAGGACTGAGTTAAATCCTGGCACAGACACGGGCACGAGCGACACGGGTACACGGGTGAAACGATGCGGGTGGCATGGGTGAAACGGTGCGAGTAGCACGGATTTTTTTTAAAAAACCCTATCCTGCCCATTTCAAATTCGTGTCTATCTCGGGTTCAGGGGCAGGGCGGTCCAATCCGGTCCGGGTTCACGGGTAGGCCGAGTTTTTTTTTTCTTTGTAAACCAATAAGTTATAAATCCAAATTCATTTGACATGGTTATATATTTGAACTCAATAATTTTTGTTATAATAAAATATAAATCAAAATTACTATTATTTTAAAATAATGTTGCTTAAATCAATTACTTTAAATATAAATCAAAATTGCTAATTATTTTAAAACAATGTTGCTTAAATATTACTTTAAATTATCTTAACTCAATTACTTTAAAAGAATAAAATATAAATAAAAAATTTAAATTAATTACACTAAAATTAATTATGAATTATTTTAAAATAATAGATTGAAAAATAAAAGTTAACCTCCTCCTTTATTCCGAGCTTGGAACCGGCTATGTAAAATAACATATGCGGAGTTCTAAATTTTTTTTATTAGTAATTCTTCTTTAAAATGAATAATTTAAAAATAAATTAAAATGTTTAGAAATTTATAATTTAAAAAATAACCATAAAGATTAAAAGATGTTAGAAATTTATGCTGACACTACCTATCTAGAAGTTTTCATTCATATACTATTGTTAGGTCTCTTCCACACCGACTGAATCTGAATTAGCCTCGAGTCGCGCCTCGGTACCACTTTCTTCAGTGTCAACTTTGGATAATGATACTTGTTGATCTTGATATTACTTGCAATTTTCAGCATCAATCCAATATTTCAAACACACAAGTCTCTCAAAAACATGTACACCCAACTTATTGCATTTATCGGAGAGGATCATGTTCGCCGAACTAAAATAACATTCAGAAGGGACGGTTGACACAGGCACAGCAAATACATCGCGGGTCATCATCGCCAACGTTGGATAGGCCCTTGCATTCCTCCTCCACAACACCATGATGTCAA
The DNA here is from genome assembly GCA_033356055.1 of Carex pumila. Taxonomy (NCBI): domain Eukaryota; kingdom Viridiplantae; phylum Streptophyta; class Magnoliopsida; order Poales; family Cyperaceae; genus Carex; species Carex pumila. Next base: position 453,299 of record JARJHM010000126.1, on the reverse strand, counting down.
CCTATTCACTTTCGTTGCGCATCAAAGTATAGCTCAATAACTCGTTTGTGGATGTGTGTGGTTCGCTCTTGGACTGAAAATCTGCTTGCAATTCACCACTGCTAGTGCTCCTGAAAGTGGAACTATTAAAAAATAAAAAAAATTAGTGGACAAATAATGTAGATATTATAAATAATAATGATTACAAATATATGTATATTTATATTCATACCTAGTGGTGAGACGGGACGAAGACAGGTTTTGGTTGTCACCCATTCTTGAGTTGTATAAGTTAAATATCTCATCGAACTTCGAATTCACATATGTATTCACCCCAATTTTGTCTAAATGTAAATTTTCTTTGTACGTTCCAACTATTATGATTGTGAAATATTTCTTGTATGCCGGGTTGAGGCAGCTTGCGATAATGGCCAGGAGGGGTACATATTTCCAATATTTTAAAATTTTTTGATTCATGGCATCTGTGATCTGCGTGAGAGATTTATCGTGAGTTTCAGCTTGTTCCAATTCGCGATACACCTTTGAGATGTTATAGAGATGTTATTGCAACTCAAATGACGTTGGTAAGTACAAGCATGATAGTTGGACGATTGTTGTAAAACAGGTTCCAAGAAAATTTCTAAGCCTTTGTAGTTGCTCTCATTCTCCGTCGGTGGGATCCAATGTCATTCCCTTAAGGGTGGAGCTTCTCAAAAACTCCCCTATGATAGTTGAGTAAGGAAGGCATCAGTTTAACATCCTATAAGTAGAGTTCTAACGGGTATCTATATCCCAAGGTACTCTCAACTTACTCAATCTATACTGGCCACACATAATCGCAAACCGTTGTTTTCTTTCTTGATTTGAAACAATGTGGTTAAGAGCTCCCTTAAATTTAATTATCAATAGATTTACGGCTTATGTTTTAAGGCTCGCCTTCACAACGAGGTTAAGTATGTGGCAAACACACTTTTGGTGAAACATTGCACCATTCATGATTGGGTTTAGTGACCATTTAAAAATATCAATGGAAGCTATGTTGTTGCTAGCATTATTGAATGAAATAGAAAAAAAAATCTTGTTTTCCATATCCCTCTTAAGGTTATACTATTGTAAAACCTCAATAATGGATTTGTAAATTACATTTGAAGTATGCGGGGAATCCAACACTCGAAAACTTAATACCCTTTTTTGTAATGCCTAATAATCATTGATCCAATGCTCGGTAATACAATAGTACCCAAGTCCATATTTATTGGCAGTCCATATACCAGAGGTAATTCAGACCTTATTGTTTTGATATGCAAATATAGCTCGTAGCTCGTTTTCTGTGGTGGTAAACTGGTTTTTTATGTTTTATTTCATTAACCATCTTTCTATGATGGAACCTCTTATACATTGGTTGACCACACCCCCGAATGACCAATCGGACAAAACTCATGCAACCACCTGTGTACCTGTGCATACCCAAGGCACAGGCACGGTCTGATCAGGTAACGGGCACGGACATACTGAACCGGATTTGACCCGCCCAAGTTTAATCAATACACTAGCTTTTAGCATATGAAATCGGGAATGAAAAACTATTTAAATTCAGAAAAAAAAATTAGAGAGGACAGAGAAGGAGCATGGACAGAGTTTCCAGTATAATTAATTGGTGACTAGCAAATATAGTCCTAAGGTCTTTTGATTAGGGATGTTCATAATTTTTTTTTTTGAGTAAAGGTTGGAGGTCAAGCCAACCAACTATTTAATACTCTTGTAATACAACAAATGATTTCTTTTATCTGAGTTTCGAATCCATTATGTCTCACATAAAGACCATGTGCCTTTGCCACTAGACCAAATGTTAGTTTTCAGAGATGTTAAGAATTAATTAGAAAATAATCATTAATTTATTGATGATAGGCCTAAATTATATACATATTCAATCTGATTTTTATCACGAAATAACACCAAATATCTTCTATTTTGAATATAAAGTGAATAGATTACACCTAGGATCAAGTTACTGCGTTTGCTTGGTTTTAACTTACAGGAAATGAAGAAAAATGAAGAAAAATGTCCACTGCGAACACACAGTTTGGAATATGGCCAAAATAAGTACTTAGATGGACTTCTGGACGCGTGCCAATTTTAAAAAGATATAATAAGTTATACATCAAAATTCGTGCAAAACCGAAGAAAAATGTCCACTGCGAACACACGGTTTGGAATATGGCCAAAATAAGTACTTAGATGGATTTCTGGATGCGCGCCAATTTTAAAAAGGTATAATAAGCTATACATCAAAATCCGTGCGGATGCGCGGATCTCGATGCAGCTGCACTCTGGTCGCACAAAAAAAGTCCGAGCGTAGTGCGGATCTCGATGCATCCGTAGTGCGGATGGTGAAGACGTAGTGCGGATGGTACTGTAGTAATGCGGATTCCAGTGCGGATTGTACTGTAGCGGTGCGGATTGTACTGTAGCCGTGCAGGTTGCCTGGTCGCACTGTAGCAGAACGCATAACTGCAGCCTAAACTTAAAATAGCCATAACTTTTAACTCGTAACTCCGATTAAGGCTTGCGACCACTTTTTGGAAAGCTAGGAAGAAAATCTACAACATGAGAAACTAAAAAAGGAAATTTGGAGATAGTGAGACGCACTAAACTCGCAGACAGCCATAAATAAATATTTTTCAACACGGTTTCTATTTTTGGCGCACCAAGGACACTTTTTTACAGTCAAACATGGACAAGGCATCATGGGAAACAATCCAAATATAGCACCCACTAACTCCACTTCCTAGGCTCTTAATTGGACACGGTCCTTAGCTATAAAAGGGAGGATCTCTTCTCATCCCATTCAGGATCTTTTCTCATCCCATCTATCATCTCTTCCCATCTCATCTCTCGATCTCTTCCCATTCATTCTTTCATTCTCTCTACACACATAGCGATAAATTCTGAAGTAAGGAAAGCTTTCAAGCAAGGAGAAGAAGGGTTTCCTAAGCAAGAAGTCAGCAAGATTGAGGGCTTTAATCAAATAAAGGGTGTAATCATTTCTTTATTTCATTTCTTCTTACTTTTGCCAACTTTTGTAATGGATCTCTCCATGAGGGAGTAGATCTCTCTCTAGAGGTTTAGGTCAATGCATGAACTTGTTTAATTCTATTTTATTCGATTATTTGTTTTTATTATGATTGTTTTATGGGATTTGATGTTAATTTCTGTGATTTAATCATTTGTGTTAATTACATAATTAGTACTTGAATTGTAGTATCCCATTTTGGATTCGAAAGAACCAAAATTGACTGTGATCAATAGGATAGTACCAAATTATGAATGCAAATATCCTAGGTTTAGATTAAGATTGTAACCAATTTAATTTAAGCCGGAACTACAGAAATTAAGGTTAGGAACTTGGTGAAGAACCTAACCGTGAAGTCAAACCCTAATTAGGACATCTCAATTCAAATCGGGTATTGGTATAATGAACTTAATCATGAAGTATCAATATTTGAGGAGATGAGAGACTAACAAGAGCTTATAGGTCTAGGTAGCTAGGGTGGGGGACTTCATTGAGAAGTTCGAGTTACCTAGGCACGTTATTAATTTACGAAAGTGACCCTTAATAACATATTAGGTTAGAAACCTCGTCAAATCATACATGAATTCAAACAAATACCGAGTAAATAGAGTTAGTAAGGGATTGTAGACCAAAGACCCCTAGATCTCTAAATCTTGAAAGCAAATCAATTCATTTCTTTTACTTTTATTTACAATTATTGTTTCAAACTCCTTTCTTTTGGGTATTGAACCCAACCTTAGGAATTGTTAGAACAACCCCCCAATTTACTTTTATTGCACTTTATATTATTTTCTGAAATTTACTACTAAAGTTTAAACATAGTAGTTAAACATTCTCCCTGTGGATCGATACCTCAAATACTACTTTGATAGAATTGTGCACTTGCAATTTAACTCAAACGCGTGTTAAAGGTTTAAAAGGTACATCTTATTGTACTGAAACTTTGTGCATACGCTTTTGCGCGCATCAATTGATAAGAGTATAAATAAGAAAAGTCCGGATAAGAATATGAATATGAACTAATTGTTTAGAGAGGTACAAAATAAATGGTCCAGACTCTTATAAACATAGTGATATTATATCTATCTTAAAAAATAGCAAAAATATTTAGAAAAAATATATAATATTTTGTATCCAAGACATTCCAAGTACATTTTAATATGAAGATCATATTGAGTGGTTCGGATCAACTGTTTAAATTTAAAAAATAAAAATAACGATGTTGGAACATAATGGACACAAAATTAATAAGACATTTTAACCCTGCTCATATATTATTTATTTGTTATATTTTTTATTAAATTATATAAACTCATCAATTTTATTACTAACTTTCGTTATTAACGGTAAATGATAGAATACAAGTAAGATTAATTCATACGAGTATGAATACAAAAACACTTCCATCCAACTCTTACTCTACTCTGATTTTATTTTGCAATATTAAATATTATATGTGTATATATATATTCAGCATTTTATATTTTTTTAAGTGAAAATATTAATTTTTTCAGCATTTTCGCCCTTCAAGAAAAAACGTTCAATAATTCTACTCTTTCCCCCTAGCCCTAACTGAGCATGAAATTGATGGATTTATTGATGAATAAAAGTGACATTTAGTTAGAAGACACTTGAACAAATTTGGAAATTTTCAAGGACCGAATAGATGTTATCATTAGCCCATAAAAAGGTAACCTGTTTCGATTAGACAATCACCACCATCAATTGCTACCCCATGATAATCTCCCCGCCGGTTGTGTCCCATCCACTTTGCATTTCATTACTATTTGCCTCTTTCTTCGTAATGATTACATCACTAATATGAATTATTCGACATTTTCTTTTTCTTTTAGACTGTGCTCTACAACATTCACACGGAGAGGAACGAAAAGAAAGAGGAAGGAAGGAGATAGCCGCGGTTCCTCTCGTTACAGTGATTTTTATACTTTGATTTAAGAGGTATAAAGTTGAAAGATTTGTATTGAGTGTTACCCTCGCTACAATAGCGTCTTCTCTCGTTCCTTCCCTTTAATGAGTCATTTTTTCTCTCAACTAGAGCACAGTCTTAGAGGTGGAAACGCAGAATGTTTCATCTCAAAACCTAAAGTCCTAAAGTAATTTAGTGTTTTTGCTAAAAAAAAAGGTAATTTAGAATTATTCAGGTATTCGTTTGGAGTATGAAATGAGATTTGAAAGATTTGAGGGTATAGATATTTTTTTTTCTTAATTTTATGAGTGAAAAATATATTACTTATTGATTTAGGATGTAAATTTTCATATCTATGTTGCGATTTGAATCACGTGTCGTATTGTGATCAAGTCAGATTATTATATGTCATGCTGTGATTAAGTTTAGAGAAATGGCCCCAACACATTAGTTGCGTATATAAATGATGATGTTTAGACCAGTTCATATGTTGTGGCGTATTAATTAAAAAAAAAGATATAATCACAACATAGAACATGGAAATCACAACACATAACCAGCACACGTGTTATATCGTATCATAATGTATCCAATCACAGCATGATGTTTTACATCCTATATTACCCCTTAGACATGCTTTGCAAAATTTTAATATTTTTATTTATTTATGATAAGTAAGGTCGAAGCCCTCATTTATTGATATAACATCCATTACATGCATAAGATTTGTAACAAATGAAAATTTAAAAAAGCAATTTTTAGCTCATGATAATGAGCTTCCAAAATAACCAAAGAAAACGAAAAGCAGTAAGATCTACCCCAAAAATAAAACAAAAGCCACACAATTTATAATATTTTAGAAATATACACAGCATGCAAAACGAAAATACTTGGAATAAGCAAATAATTAAATGTATACATTTCTCGGAAACACTTTTTTCTTTTTATGTGGTTTGATTGGTATCTTTCCCAGTGATTGTCCTTTTCTTGGTTGACCGTATCACCGGGCATCAATCGGATCAACCGCATTACGTGTCTTTTCATTTCGACCACTTCTGACGGAAAATTGACTTTGATGGAGTCTTTACAATTTTGCATTATATTCATTAAAAAATAACATTTCTGCATTTAATTTAAATACGTTACGTCATCCGATGAGATAGGCATAACTAGGGGTGTTCAAACGATCCGCTCAGTTGAAACTTGAAACTAAACTAAAATAATCAAACTAAACTTTTTTCAGTTTTCAAAAATAAATCTGAACTGAATCGATTAAACTTATAAATCAATTAAGAACTGAAATGAACAAAACGAAGAAAATTTCAGTTTGCTTGGTTCAAACCAAAGTAATTTTATTAGTGCCATTATTAATGAAAATTATGCATGTTTATACACAAGTTGTTCAATTTTATATAAAATATATAGATATTCTAAAATATTTAAATTAAAATGATAATTGTGTAAGGAAATAATAATTGCGTGGCTCAAAATAAAACATTTAAATGAGCTGTTTTAATAACTTGATTTAATTGGCCTGATTTAAATGGTGGGGTTCACTGCATATTGATATATTAATTTAAAGGGTGCATAATTGCATCTTTTGATATATTAATCTAAAGGGTGGATAATTGCATCTTTTAATTCATGCGCTAAAGGGTGTATATTGATTCTGATTGAAGGCTGCACAAGATTCAGTGTATATCATAGTTGATTTAAAGGGTGCGTTGACAGGTGCACTATTATATCCACAAAAATATACATGATTATAGATGCGCTATTGTCAATATGCATACTACAAGATATTAATTTAAGGAAGCTGATAATTGTACCTCAAACAAAATACCTGTGTGCATCTCCCAGCCTTTTAGAATATCAGTGACAAAACGAGCATGTTTTACTTCATACAACGCAATAACAATATGCATCTTTTTTTATTGTACAACATTTCGCTGCATGAAGCGAAAAATACTTCGTTCAAAAAGTTAACAAAAGCAATGCCAAATGCAATGAAACAATCATATAATTTAAATATATAAAAGAAAGTGTTTAATCCACTACGTTTTAGTGTTTAACTTTCATTGTAAATGAGTTAAATTTTAATTTTAAAAAAAAAACGAATCCCTCAACGCGTCCCCGAGCACAAATTTATATTTCTAAATTTGAACCAATACCCCAGTGCGTCCCCAAGCATAAAATTTAAAGCTCTAAATTTGTACTAAAACCAGAGCGCGTCTCCCACCAAAATGTTTACAGCTCGGAATTTTATGTTAGTCAAAACTATTAGTTCTAAGCAAGCAAAGCTCTATTAAATAACAATGAAACTACTGGTTTGAAACAACAATTGTTAGTAGCCTTATCAATTATCTTATGTTAGTAAAAACCCCAACAATTATAATTTCTAAGCATGCAAACCTCTGTTAAATAACAATGAAATTACTACTTCGAAACAATCATAAAATTAGAACTTGTCCCAACAATGCCAATTTCTAAGCATATAAAACTCTATTAAATAACAATAAAACTACTACTTCGAAACAACAATTATTGACAAAACAATATAAACCTGTATGTAAAGCATATAAACCTGTGCAAGTAAACCAATATATACTGGCAAGAAAACAACATTTTAAAGCATGTAAACCTATGTGTAAAGCATATAAACCTGTGCAAGTAAACTAATATATACTGACAAGAAAATAACATTTTAAAGCATATAAACCTGTATGTAAAGCATATAAACCTGTGTTTACAAACACATTTTAAAGCATATAAACCTGTATTTACAAAAATTAAAAAATCTGTGTTACAAATATATAAACCTGTGTTTACAAACACATTTTAAAGCTTATTCTTCAAATATATTTAAAGTATATAAACTTGTGTTTACAAACATTGAAAAATCTTCATTTAATGGATTACTTGTTCAAAATGGAGACTGTATTTTTAGTTATTAAATATAAAAAGCTGTTAATTTGCATAATTAAAATTAGAACCAATCCCCCATCGCGTCCCCGAGCTAACTGGGTTTAAATTGTACTTTAAATACTTTAAAGTACATTCAAGTAAGTAGTTAATTAATGATTAAAGGACCGTTAACAATCTGGGGAACTAATTCGAGGATTGGTGATTGCAACTGTTTTTAACAGACTGTTCACGAAATTAAAGCGCAAGACAAAAGCATGCAAAGCTAACGTGTAAAGCAATCAATGTAAAACTGCAATGCGTCAAAACAACAATTCGTTAATTAATGAAAAATTAATAAATTATCGTTATTGGCAGACAGTTAAACACAGTTAAACCAGTTCGGGGACGGGCTCAAGTTTGGTGGCTCGGGATACAGGAACATTTCTCTTAATTTAAAGAGTGCTTTTTTTAAGGGTGCGCTGTTATTATCCACAGAATTAAAGGGTGCGAATGTCATGTGCCATATTCATCTTCCCTATAAATATTGCTTCAATGACGGGCAATGAGATACGTGAATTCTAACAGTAAGGTTGATTCCTTTTTCATCAATATTTCATAAATAACGAGTTGTACTTAGAAAGGGAAAGATGAGATAAATCGCTTTGCAGTTCTTCTGACGGTTTGCGAAGAACGATTTAAGTGTTGTTCTACATATTACTATGGACAAAGGTATGTAATTTATTTAATTGATTCACACGTGGAGACTTTGATTTGCTTTTGATGATTTTTTAATTCCGCTATCGAAACTTTAAAAATAATTAGTTGTACTTATTTTAATGATTGTGTAAGTAGTTGAGTACGATAAAGTCTACTTACAGATTGAACCAATTAAAATATAAATTATACTTGAACTAATATAATTCGGTCGGTTAGGTTTAATCGGTATTGAAAAGTCTAAACCGAACCGATCCATTTAAACCAAAATAATTCAAAAATTCAACCGATCCAATCCATTTAAACCGAAAAACCGAACCATTTAAATCAAAACTTTTCGATTCGGTTAAAAACCGAACAAACCGAACATTTTGAACACCCCTAGGCATAACAGAACGAGAATTTAGAATTTAAAAGGTAAAGAAAATATTTCTGAAACGATTATATAATTTTTTTTTTCTGCATTATGACTTATGAGCTGTTGAGGTCTTTTGTTGTATCTAACAAGTATATAGGCAGGCCTGAGACAGACTTGATCATTATTCCAGGCCGAATCCATGACCTTACCAGGCTTGTATTAGGCAATTTGTATCCTCTCCTGCCACGTCAGCTTCCAGCACAAATTGGACAGCAATAGGCTGTAGCCTGTAGGCAGTGCTCCAGCTCCGCACTGCACGGGTATTAAGGAAGAGTTCGGATTTAGTGAAGTAACTCAATTTTTGGATTTTGGATTTTGGATCGAGACTATTCGATTCGAATTCATCGCTCAAGATCTGAAGTGGAATACACACATCCCAAGCAGTGAATCTAAATCTCAAGATGATCTCAAGTGATGGATTCAAATCGAACAATCTTGATCGAAAATTCAAAAGTTGAGTTACTTTAGAGAATCTGGACCCATTAAGGAAAGGATACCGGATACGGATTACTGATGTCAATTGGTTGATCCGACGATAGCACAAATGTCCGATAAGTGAAATCTGATTTAATTACAAGCCAGACGTGAATCGGGTCATCTCGATCAGCTCGATGTCTGATCAGATCGGATCAGATCCGTTTAAAAAAAAATAAAAAAGATATATATAACCCAATCCGAGTTTTTGCTATTTCTAATTCATTCATATAGACCTACATCGAGTGCTTTGATTGATAAATGATCGAGTCCATATCCTCTTAACATAATACTTCTATTTAGATCCGGATCGTCCGATCAGAATCCGGACCAATTCAATCTGTGATGGAATGCTACAGGCTCCTTTGATATTCGTGCGAATTTTGATCAGGCGGTCCGGATCTAAACATAAATATTATGGAAATCTTAGGTGATATGAATTCTAAATGATTCAGGTTAGATAATAAGGTCCATATACAACATTACCAGCCCATTTAATTATAGGCCTAAATGAGCATCTAAAAAAATTATCTGTTAAATCGGTAGAACGGTTTTTTATTTTATTTTTTTTATAACATGCAGCACGTCTTAAACGAAAGCCGACACGTCATAGAAACACGTTGCTCATGAAGTAGTTCGGTTTCAATAATAAAACTTTATTTGTAGATATTGATCCAATAGATTTTTGAGTTAAAATCCATCAATTATTTTGGTTATGTTCTTACAGCATTGCTCCAAATGTAATTGTATGTTGAAGAAAAAACTTAGACATCATTTTATTTGGTTTAGCACAGCTTCAATAATTTTTAATTAACATGGACACAACTAGTTCGGTATCATTAAATTAATTATAATTGAACTATCTTTAAATAGTATATTGTGTATACTATAATTCTCTTTTATAGTAATTTAACAATATATGATGCGAGACAATTAAGAAATTGAGGTACTAATGATGCTAATAAGCTGTTTAACATCATTGACTTGCTCCATCAAATACTAAAGGTGAGCAAATTAAGAAACAAAATTCTCTGCCCCCGGGGAGCAGGAAATTTCTGCCTCCAAAGTCTCTGTGGGGTGGGACTCTGGATTTAATTTTTTGTTACTGCTTTTAAATGGACTCCACCCGCAGAGACTCTGGAGGCAGAGGATTCGGTCTCGCAAATTAAATAGCTTGAAATGCGCTCTGGCTTGTTTTGCTTTACTTTTTACAAAAATCCGATTCTTCAAATATTTCTCATAAATATAATATCTTATATTGGATTTCGGTTACTTTTTGCTTTACTTTGGTTTTGTTTATTCGAGTTACAGTCGTTTCAGACTTTTAGTTCAGATGATTTTTATTCGAATACTCAAAAAGTTTCAACTTGTAAGTGTATTTAAGGTTCTAATTTATCCGGATTTAAATCAATAACCTTTTAAATATTAACAAATCCGATTTATCAAATATGTTATTTAGATGGAGTTAAGTTTGCCAGGTCTAATTATATATGTGAGTTCCATATTATACTTTCAGTTCGTCATTATTTCATATTTCAAGTTTCGACTTTATATTTTCTTTTGATTGATTTCATTGAGAATCTGCCAACCATTTGGTATCTCTTTCTCTCTCTTCATTTCGGTAAAACAAGAAATCTTTACCTTTAGATCACGCTAATCAAGTAGGTTACAAGTTACAACATATTGGCTCGGGGGTGTTCACAGCATGAAACGACGTGCAGTACGAAGCTGCTGTGAAGGAGGTATCTCATATGGCTTTCATGTTGTAATTGTATAGTCGAAATTTGGCTTTCAAAATAATATCGGCCGTGGAGGAGGTATCTGGTATGTCTTTCTCATGCGATTTTACAAGGGTTTGTTAAATGTGGCTTTCAAAATTTATAACCGGATCGGAGATTACGCTATTTCTATATCATACAGCGCATCGATTGATAAATGATGTAGATGAACTGGCGTACTTGATTGAAGTCAATTTAGAAATTAAGGTCCATATACGACATTTCATTCCTTCAGCCCGGCCCATTTTATTACAGGCCTACACGAGCATCCAAACAAATTATTTGTTAAATCCTTAGAACGGTTTTTCTGTTCTAATTTCATTTCATGATATAAATTCTAGACTTCTCTAAACCCAGAGCAATGGCGTTCGCCACTAGCCACTCTATCTTTTCCTCGCCTCCACAGCAGCAGCATATTTATCCTGAGCCAAGGCCGTGGAGCCTGCTCCGCCTCTCGCTAGCGTCACCTCTCTTTCCTCCAAGTCGAGCCTGTACTTTGTCGTGCCGAGCGCAAAGCCTAGCCCAGCAAGCCACTCGGACTCGCACTCTTAGGGAGCTTTGCCATGGCCGTGTGCCGGAGAGCATACTAATGAGGTGGTCTACTGCTCTCTCTTTCTCTCTCGCTTGCTTTTTTGTAGAGTACCTTGCTCTTATATATCTGGGGCATTTCCGCAAACACCTTCTCATCTCTTCTCAACTATGCCTTCAAGCATCTTTAGTTCCCCCTTTTTCTTCATGTAGCTCATTTCCCCTTGAGCAATTTCATCAAGTACCGTCTCTCTCGCGGTCATATTTTAGGAAGTCCTTGATTTGGACGATTATATATGCCCCCATTTATTTCAAACTCACCTACATCCTTCGGAGTTCTATTTTATATTTCTTATATTGTCTTATGCTATTTTTTTAGGTCTGAAGAAGTAGGATATGTTACACCAACTGATGTACAAGAGCAGTCTTTGCCAGTTCTACTCTCTAGACAAGACTGCGTGCTTCATGCGCAGGTCATGTAATTGATCACATCTAGCATTTAGTCACTGTATTATCCATCTCAGTTATGAGTTATCATACTGTACTGTCCCAAAATCTCATGTTTGTTGGTCCCTTCTTTGTTTGTTGCTATTTCTTTCCTTCTTACCTTAGGATGTACAAAATCCAGGCTCTGGTACTGACATGAATTAAATGATACGGTAATGAACTCTAAATGGAAAATTTTGAATGATTTTGTTAATTCTAATTGCTAACTTTTCTTTCAAAAATTATTTATATTCTAGACAGGCTCAGGCAAAACATTGGCATACCTATTAGCAGTATTTTCGGCCATAAACTCTTCAAGGTCAACCGTACAAGCAGTCATTGTCGTACCGACAAGAGAACTTGGGATGCAAGTAGGTATTTTTAAAAAATTGGTGCTACTTAGTAAAGGAATTTTATCTATATCTGGTACTAATACCAGCTTGTATATACTGTATTATTTACCTTTACCCCATATCTGTTCAATGGAGAAAAGATTATTTTGCAAATTACACTCTTTTTATTCCTGGATATTGGCAAGTGATACTCAAGTGCTAAATAAGGGTAAATCAATGACTTTGTACAAGCTGAACCTAATTGTTTAATGGTTATTATCTGATCATGAAATTTAGCAGTTGAGTGATTTTATTTTCATTGAATTTAGCTTTTAGGAAAAGAACCGGTCATGGTCAGTATATTAAGTAATTACCTTGTCCATCGTGCTAGAATAACAGTTGGGACTTGGGAGTTATTTGCATCATTCTCATGTATAATAAACCAAAGAGGGTTATGGCATGTCTAAATAGACCCTAAAAAACAAATAGGAATTGATAACTCTTGCTAGGTTACTGGCTTCATTACAAACAGACAGGCTTTGTAGAGCTTAAAATTACCTTTAGTATATATTTTCTCTTTATATTTTACAACTGGTAAATTATCTATGTAAATATTAGGTTACAAAGGTAGCTCGAATGTTAGCAGCAAAACCAAAAGGAGCAGCTGAGAAGTCACAAAAGGAATGCAGTATTATGGCTCTATTAGACGGTGGTATGCTGACAAGGCAGAAAAGCTGGTTAAAGGTATTGATTAAGTGAGCAATTTGCTGCTTTGTGGAAAGATGGTGATTACTACATAAGGTGTTTCTGTTGTGTGTTCATTTTTTTCGCGGGCTAACAATGTTATATAATGTCAGGCAGAGCCTCCACAGATTATAATAGCCACCATAGAGAGCTTATGCCGAATGATTGACCGACACCTTTTGAAGCTTCAATCCATATCCATTTTAGTTATAGATGAGGTTAGCATTAGAATACCAGCTTCTATTTGTATGGAATCTTCTTCTTGATATCTCTTAGTGGTTGCAATGGGTTGGTCATGTAGAATTCAGTCCTAGTCATTTTGAATTAGTGACAATTCGTTTTTAATTTGGATCTGTTTGCATCTCATTTTTTTGTGTTGATCTATCTGTCGTTTTTTTTTAGTTTGGCGCTTGTAGGATTAATGTCTCAGTCATTTGAGGTAATTAACTGAACAAAAGTTCATTTGTAAGTGTGATTGATGTTATCTTGTTATTGTGCTGACTCAGTTAGCTTAAAATCTAGTTGGGAGGCACAGTCATGCTAAAGGTTGATTTGTATATCATAATTGGATTTTGGGTTACGGGTTGGATCAGATTTTCTGAACCCAAGTACTTAAGCACCTGAATCTAGAATTTTTTTTATATAAATATTTTGTTGGATAAAATTATAAATTGAAACAGAAGGTTAGTTGTAACTTTTCATATAAGATATTTTTTGCACCTGATTCAGTTTGATTATATATTTGGATCAACGAAACAAGTAGCACTTCTTCGAAAGCTTCTCGGTTCGTATTCTTCATCCGCAGCACGACAAACGGTTTTTGCAAGTGCTTCCATCCCTCAACACAACAGATTCCTCTATGACTGTGTCCAGCAGAAGTGGACTAAGGTCTCTGTTTACAACTTCACTTGTGCATGCATGTGTGTTTGTGTCTGCGTGTGCAGGAGTGTGTGTGTGTGTGTGGGTAGGGGTGTTCATCGGGTCTGGTTTAATCAGTTTTGTACCGAACCAAGAGAGTCTGCATTAAATAGTTCAGTTTTTCTGGTTAAATGAATCAATTCGGTTCATTTTTAAAAACCAATTTAATTGTTCGGTTCGGTTTATAATTTTTAAAACCGGTTAGACCGAAATTTTAAATGGGTCCCCGTCTGAACCAAACATTTAACAAAATTCAAAATTACAACATAATGTATAATGCTTGGTTCGGGTTTAAAACTGGTGAGACCAAACCAAACAAAATTTTTAAATCAATCTTGAAAAAAAATAAAAAAAATTAACAAAAAATGTTTATTTTTATGATAAATATTTTTATTTCGGTTCAACCGAACAAACCAAAATTTAGTTTGGTTTGTTCGGTTCGGTGTTAATTCGGTTGATAAGCTTATTTCGTTGGTTTGGTTGTATTTTTGAAAACCGAATAAAATTTTGGTTTACATAATTTATTTCAATTTTAACCAAACCAAATCAATGAACAGCCCTACCTGTGTGTGCACTTGTGTTTGTCTGGGTATCACAGTATGGTTGAGTTCACTTGTGCAAATGAACCAAATAAGAAGGAAAAAGTGAAAATGAATCAGGATCCTACCAGTTTGGTCCAGTAAGTCATGGCACATGGCCTGACTGAAGTTATTTTGTATTGGTATGCAGTGTGGTATTCATTAGTATGTATTTGTTCCTATGAGGTTTAATTTATAGTGATACTTTCCTATGTAAGTGCTGTTTGTTCTAATTTATCTATCTATTTATTTGTCTTTAATTGGGTATGTGTTTCAATTTTTGCACAGAAAGATGTTGTTCATGTACATGTTAATCCTGTGGAGCCAATGCCCTCACACCTCCACCATAAGTTTCTGGTAGGTTTGATAAACTCTCCCACACCAATACTGCTTTTTGACAGCAGTTTTTCAATAGTGCCCCTTTTTATCTATATATTTTGATTTGATAGTACAATCTTTTGTTGTTTGTGACATTGTGGTGCTTGTTGGTTTTTGCATCAATTATTTCTTTTGTTGATTTCCTAGTCGGGTGTCTTTGTGGCATTATGTGCAAGATTTCCTGGATTTATTGATATCCTATTGTTTTGGTACTTTCAGTTGTAAATTATTGTGAAATATTTAATACCCGGGCTTTTGTTTGCTTATTTATCTATTTTTTTTTATTTTCTATTTTTGTGGCCAGATGTGCACCAAGAAGGAGAGATTGCAGGTTTTGCTCCAATTGCTTCATAGAGACAAACCTAAATCTGGCATCATATTTGTTTTGGAACAGGTTAGTTTTTCTTCTACATGTTGAAATCTGACTAGTTATAAATGCTAAGTCGAGTCACAGTTTGTGAATACATGGTCATTTTCTATTAAGGAAAAAGTTGGTACCCTTTGTGCAACTTTTCTCAATAAATAAATGAATAAATAATGTGCTACAAGTCAATACACCATCATACCTGAATGCTACTTAAGGATATGATGGTGGTAATGAAATTAAGCTTACTATAGATTTATATTTGCTAGTATCCAAAATTAGGTAGAAATTTCCTTGCCAACCCAAGTCTTGGAATAAGTACAGTTCTTGTAACATTCCCATTTAAATACAATGCAGGCATGTCTGCTATTGTAAAATCATTGCTTGGTATGATATAAAAATGTCGCTTTGCTCCTATTCTTTTTCCATGTAAATTTTTCTGCTATTTCTGACTTCTAACATTTCTCACCATTTCTTTTTCTCTTGTGTAGTCGGAAAAATCAAGAAACGCAGGTCATAGTCCATCAACAACTGTAGTTCATGAGTTCCTTAAAGATTCATATGATGGAGATCTGGAGATACTACTGCTTGAGCAAGATATGCATTTCAATGCACGTTCCACCTCTTTTTTGGTATGTTTTCTCCAAGGCTTTACACTTTAGTGGACTGGGATCAAAGTACAGATAAGGGCATCAAGAAATAAGGGGATGATAAAAAAAAAAGCTTGTTGGGAGTATGTTGGTGAGGGTAGTGAAGAAAGGGCAAAGGGGGAATTTTGATTGACCATGTTACCCTTCTTGATGAGAAACAAGGAGCTTTAGGGTTCCGTTAGCAAGTTCTCTTGAAGTGCTCTCAATGGAAAATGAATTGGTTGGAGACCTTACTAAGAAAAAATCACCATTACTCCTGGACTTTTCTCAAAAAAAAAAAAAAATAATAATAATAAAGAAAGAAAAAAAAAATTAAAAAATTAAACATAGTCCACGGGCACATGGTCAACAAGTGGAATCATGTAGTGACATGATGAGATTGAACAATCACGTTATGTGGTTATGAAATGACGAAAATTATTCCCCTTTGAAGGGTTTTCTTTGTCATTTCTCATGACATTGTAATTGAAAGGGCAAAGCTATTAACAGTGTAACTTGCAGTCAATACTTTACTTTTAGCTTCTTGGTAAACCATGATTATTGGGTATTATGAGAAGAGAAGGGCTATTGTGAGGTTTCCATTACATATTTAGACAGTACCTTTGAACTGCCATTGTGTGTTTACAGGAATCGAGGCAGAAAGGGTTCTTGCTAGTGTCAACTGACATAGCAAGCAGAGGGTTTGATTTGCCACAAACAACACATATCTACAACTTTGACCTTCCCAAAACTGCTATAGATTATCTCCACCGGGCTGGGCGTACTGGTCGAAATCCGCTTTTAAAAGAAGTGTGCACTGTTACGACGTTAATTACACAGGAAGAGAGATTTGTTCTCCGAAAATTTGAGGGTGAGCTGATGTTTCAGTGTGAGGAGCTATCTTCTCTGTAATTATTTTCTTCTGTCCCTAGGTTTTCTATATTTTACCAGTGTACTTTTGACCTGTGACTGTTTATGTAACTTGGTGACATTTTTCAAGATTCTTTTGGGTAAAACTTGCACCTTTAGTCATCTGAAACTTGTTTTATTGTACCTTTTGTGGACTACTTTGGTGTGACTACGAAGGTGCTTAGAACATCCAAATTGCATTTCTGTATATACTTTTTCTTTATTCTATATCCACTTCTCAGCTTTACGCTTGAGTAACAATGCTACACTTCGAATCTGGTTACACACGTGTACCAGTTTGGACTTTCTTCTGATATAAGATTAAGCTCACATCATTCTGCAGTGAATCAACGTTCCTTCAAAAGGTCATGTATACAGTGCACGTTTTGTGAATACGAGTTTAGTACCATAAAAAGAAGGAAAAAAAAAAGATTTATGGAGATAAGGGTATGGGATGGGGATACATAAATGAGATAATTAAACAGATCTCAACATATATCAAACCACTGCAACACAACATAAAACCTAAAGAGCCGGGGCTCAAAAAAGGGGTCTACATTGTCCATAGATGAATCCTCATAAGAGAGAGGAGAGGTTTCAAAAGAAAAAAAAAAAATTTGAAGATTGGCAGTTTATTGGGATAGAAGCTTGGAATCACATGCCACAATCTTAACACGGTTAACAGTTTCTTGAATTTCGTCATTCTTGAAGGTTGCGTCTTGTAAAATAAAGGTCCATACATTGTCACAGAACCGGTACGTGTGCAGATGCCCCTATTTTGTAGAGAGAGAACACAATGAGTAAATTAGTTCAAATCTCTAGATTCACAACAGTTCAATAAACACAACATAGTACATAAAAAAGCACACCATTCTTTTATTTTCTTTAATTCCAAAAGCACCATTTTAATTTATTTATTTAGTAAAGTTGGAGTTCAAGCCACTAACTATTTTAATATCTGAAAGCACCCTTTTAAATTATATTAAAACACAGACTACATCTTTCCCACAGTATCTAGTGCACCTACTAAAAAGATAAAGTTCGTTACAACAATAACCACGCCTTTTGTCTCAAATAAGTTGGGATAGACTAGAAATAAAACCCAACCGTCTCAATGTCCCAAACAAGGCTTTCATTAGCTCGCACAAAAATTCTATAAACTTACGTGTTGTCTACTTTTCAACATTACTTGTTACCATATTATATATCATCACTTGGGAAATACTACACCAAAGGTTATACTGGTTCTTAGGGACCGGTTCAGTGAATTTGCAGTTCTCATAAAAAAAATTCATTTTTAGGACTGCCAACAAGAAATGAAAATAAGCTCCATGATGCCTCCATCGAAAATGAATGTATCAAGGATCCGCTGTCAACAGAGGCAGAAACAGAAATTTACCATTGGGAGAGGGTGGGGGGCAACTTTGGTAAGAAATAAAAATTTAGTAAGATATATTTACACTGAAGCAACTTCTTAATTTGCTTCTATTTTTTTTTATATAAAATAGCAGCAAATACACATGAAAATCACAGCCTTGTAGGATCATAAGGGGAAAATATGCACCCGGAGAGAGATAGAAAATATCAACAATATTTGTCCTAATAGAAATTCTCTGAAAAACTCAAAACTACTAAATATTTTTAGATATAGAATGTGCTACATTGGTCATTCCAAAAAAATTAGGATGTGATAGGTTATCAATTAGGATGTGATAGGTTATCAATAAATTATTTTGTAGAAACTTTGCACTATTTCGTGTATTTCATGGGAATCATTCAAGATTGAGGATTCAGGTTCTTATGGGGCAACTATGTGATGAGCACCTCCCTGCCAGACAATCTAGTTCCATAAAAACCCAATTTTCTAATGATATAATGCAAACTAGTGGTATATCAATCTTTAAAAAAAAATAAAAAATTAAGGACCTACATGCGCATGTGCACAAAGTAAAGGAATATCACACAAAAGATCAGGAATAAAGAACCTCTTCAGTTCCTGTGAATACTGTAGAGATGGACTAGAGATGTAGACAGGATAGTCAGCTGGGCTTTGGTCAACTAAGGATTATTGATAGTATTAGGGTTTTAACTCTCTTCAGTTGTCAGTTCACTAAATTCAGGTAGTCATTGGTTTCGGGTCAAAAATACAGGGACAGTTAGGTTTAATTAGCATTGAGGTTTTGTTGGAATTACTACCATCTCTATTTTGAAAACCAATTCAATTATCTTTTGTTCAATTTGGTTCAAGTACAAATCAGATCCTTTCGTGGGTTAGTAGGGTATCCCTTAAGATTCAGGCCATCGATTTCTTCACCTATTTTCAGCCAGGTTTAGATTTCCCATGTATTACCAAGCATATGTAGCCAGAATAAAGATATAAAAAAAAAAACACTAGACCAATGAACAAAGAGGTCCTGTTACTTATTGCATGTTTCCAAATTGTCAAGTTATTATTGATTTCTGACATAGATGACAGTTCAAATATTAAATGTTATCCTTTTGCTCCTTAAATATATTTTATTTTCATATGGTATATAAGATTATATTCCAAATGTAAGTAAATCAGGCATAGATTAACTAAGCAAGGTGGAAGCAAAGATTGGATACCTAATAATTAGCAAAGATGAGGAAGCTAAGGCACCAAAAAGTTATTTTCTATTTAGACGTCGAAAAAGAAACTTGCTATGTAGCATGTTATTTTGTTCCTCAATGTTAATAACCACATATGCAGTTGTTGACATTGCATTTAAAGAAGGACACTTTTCATGAAAATATATAAACAGAATTAACAATTCAACTCCTTCAATATGCAAGTAAGAATATACCAAAGACTGCCAAAACTTCCATCAAAAACACAAAAATGTATATATAACAAGTCAAGGATTGTAAGTCAACAGGTCCAATAGATCTTAAACTCGATATTAGATAATGCAACAGTTAGGCATACAATTATAGCCATGTTAAGATGCAACTTATTTGGAAATCCATTTATCTTATAAAAAAAAGTAGAAGCATTAAATCTGAAGTAGCAGAAAGTACCTTGATAGTAACCTTGCTCTTTACTTGGCTTTCCAAGGCTTCTGTCATCGACTGTAACAAAAGTTTCATACAAAGTTCATAAAAAATAAAAATAAAAACAATTTGATGATATTTAAGAATTCACGGCTAGCTCTTCATATATTAAATCCAGAATCAACCCCCAAATGAAACTTCATTGCAAAATTAAGCCTCAATAGGTTCCTCAATATAGCCACAATTTAGACGTCCCCAATAATTATTGTTCAAGTTAACCTAGTGCACTCCTCAACTTACCTTAAATATTGTCCAATGAACCAAACCCAACATGGGGAAATCAGATAATAAATAGAAAAGGAAAGGGTAATAAACAAGTTGGAGTTAATGTGGAAAGTATTGCACAGGTTTGCAACTGGGTCCAAACTAAACCTAAAAAATTCAAAACCAACCTTATTTATACAATTAAAGCCATGTTGTAAGTCTGCCTCATCAGCTCACTTAATATTAGTCACTATCAATTGTGCAACTAAACATAAAAAATAAGCCATAAAACGGCCAGAGCTGATCAACTTGGTGCTATTGCATACTATGCAAAAAACTCATACCAGTTCTGGACAGGACACTCAGTACTCAATGGTAGTAATTTTACCCCCAAACAAAAGCAAATCAAGCATTGAAACCAGAGCCAACATCAATAGTTGAATCAATTTTCATATTTCTATCAATTAAACAAGTCAACCCCAATTTACCACAACAAGCTCAAAGTTTTACAGTTCTGTGCAAAATTAATCACCCACTTGAAGCAATTTGCCTCAGTTTACCTTCTCTAAGCAGAAATATGTGCAAGCTGAGAAGATAAGATCTAGAAAAAAGAGGAATAATGATATAAGAAACCTTATCAAACTGGACAAGCACTTGAATGGCTAGCTCGGGGCTTAGTGTGCCATTTGACACCATCTCATCTAAAGTCTCTGTCAAGCACATGCCAATTGACGACCGACGATAAAGCTCAAAAGTCGCCATAAGTAAATAACTGTGTTGCCAAAACATGATAAAGACTATTACTTCACAAAGTATACTTTACAGGTTAAAATAAAATCTGGGTTCAATTGTGCAAACTTATCTGTCAATTATCTTCAATTAACCCTAAATTTCACAATCCGGAGGTGCAATCAAGAACCAATTTAGTGTAGAAATCAGGGTCCAGTACAGGAATGTTGCCACAGGGCACAATTTGGCTAAAGGAATATTTTTTTTATGTTGTTTTCCATGGTTTTTTGTCAATGCAATTTGTTAGATCTAAGTCTATTCAAAACAATTTTATCGAATTATTTTAATGCCAGCCTAATTAAGATATGATTGTGGAGTGATTTTCCAAACTGACTGGCTGCGTTTTGTGCATAATAACACTTGAATAGGAAGAAACTCACAGTGAAAAATTACACCCATTCTTCTTTGACAGATTGGTTCTTCAGATTCGATTTTTTACTGATTTCTTTAGAGGCAAAGGAAAAGGAAAAGGTAGAAGAGATCAATTGATGATCGGAAGAGAAATTTGGGGATAGCGTGAAGTATGTTTCGTGAATTAAAAGAGACAGAGAAGAAGATGGGTTTGTCGGCCAGGTGGGAGGGATTTCTAAACCACTAAATTTCACTCTTAAGAGCCAAATTCTAAGAAAAATAATATAATTTCTGGCAAAAACTTACCGCCTCTAACCCCCGAAGCAACCAAGCTCTTCAGATCGACGACCTGGTGAAATCAGCAGATTAGGGTTTCTCCAAAGCAAGTATAATTGAACAAAGAAACAAAATTGTGACAAAATTGGATGTGTAGTGGAAATTTGAGAGATTACCTTTTCGGGGGAGAGCAGAAAGAAAGAGAGGAAAAAGAGAGGGAGAGAATTCAAGATCGAAGCTTTTATATAGCAGAGCGTCTTTTATATAGAGAGAGATTGGAGAAAGGGATTTTATAGCTTGTTGGGCTGTTGGCTATGTCGGGGAGTTTATTGTATAGACCCGGTGTTTCGGGACCATGATATTCTCAGACTTCGACTGGAAAGTCTGAACGCTGGATAAATATATTGACAGAGGAGATTTTACTTCATGCAGCGTCCGATAATAGAGTTAAAATAGAGTTGTATATGACTTTTGCTCTGTGTGATGTAGAAACTACTCTGTAAATATATTTATCCGGAACGCTGTCTTTAAAATAGAGTGCTATCCTCTGAGATATCTCAATTTTTGCGTGACCGACGTGTCCGGTGCCTATTCGGTGATAGCGCAGGGGCCTGTCTTATTTGTGCTTTGAGATTCATGTAGAACATATTTAAACGGTTGAGATTTTCCATAAAGTCACGCAAATTTTGAGATATCTCAGAGGATACGAATTGGTCTTTAATATGGGCAATAAATATATTTTGCCATCTCTGGCAACTGGATCGCTCCAGTTAAAATTAGAGATCTCTTCTGTCATCTGTATCATTGAAACCAGAACAGACGTTAGAAAAAAAAATTGTTTTTTTTTTTTTTTTTTTTGCATAAACAAATTAACATGTCGTACACCGGAATAGAAATAGCAAAATATTTGACGATGCGCAAATCCTTCCCGATTGGAGAATAAGCAAACTTTTCCTAAATGTCATTAACTTCCAGAAAATACAGTTGACAGTTAAATTTATTAACTATTAATGAATATCAATCGTATAATAATATTCAAGAAAAATTTTACCCTTCCACAACAGTTGATTCCCCAAGTCAATTATCTTTATCTCCGATCCAATCCTTTTTTTTTAACCTTTTACCTGTAACAGTCTTCTTCTTTTTTTTAATACGGGATGTGTGTGCTCTGTTTAGTTACTGTTGGTTGTACGTTTTTTAAGAATACTGAATCAAAAAGCTTTTTCCATTACTTGTAACCTTATGTATTCAACTTTGACTAGGGTTAAAATGTACCATTGATTTTGTAATTCAATTATATCTGTTTCTATTTCCGTTTTCAAAGTTTAAATAGTTAATCTGAATTACTCAACATGATGTACATATTAAAATGTGCTTAGATATCAAATTTTATATTTTTTGAAATTTGTTTACTATTTTTTTTTAGATAGATACAAAATCACTATTTTTGGATGATCCAGATGCAGTGATTTTGTACCTATTTAAAAAAATAGTAAATTTTAAAAAAAATATATAAAATTTGGTCTTTAATCACATTTTAATATGGAGATCATGTTAAGCCGCTTGAATCAACTGTTTGAATTTTAAGAATAAAGATAAAGAAGTGGGATATTGTTGGAGCACAAAATCAATGATGCATTTTAATCCTACTCTTTAACTTTTTATATTATTTAAACGGTGGAAGCCACTCACTTTCCAAACACCTATCCCTTTTTCAAATCAAATCAAAAATCTATTCGGTTTGCATAACTGAACCAACTTAAAAATCCAATCAGCCAAATTATAAACCGAACTTTAGTTGGTTTATTTGGTTGAACGGAATTGGTATATTTTTCTTTAATTTGCAACCAATAATATAAGTGCTAACCTGATAATTTATGTGCTAATATAATATTTATTGAGTAGAATTAGAGTGTTCTTAAGTTCACCAAGCTCTTTGGTGAACTCAAGTTTAAAATCCGTCAAATCAATTTTAAATAATTATCGTTCAGTTAATTTTGTTTGATCTATTTTATTTTTAATCATTAAATCGACTGTAACCGAAGATTAAATTATCATAATTTGTAAAACGAATTGAAGTTGGGACCATCTTATCCAATATAATTTGATTTGGTTAAATCAAACAAATTAAAAACCCCCCCACTCTCTTCTTACCCAACCAATCTCTCTTCAGAGAGCTCTAATAAATGCAAAGCATCACTCATTAAATCAGAAGGTTATGAGGTGTAATAATCACACACACGAGCGTTCATGTATTATTATACTTAATGTGTAAGTGACGCTTCGAAGCCTAAATTCCTCTTCATAAAAGAAGAATGGCTCAAGTTACCAAATTGCCCTCCCCCACCACAAAAGATCGGGCTTGCTAACGCATCAAGTGATGCCTTCAGACTAGGGGTGTCAATGGATACAATACGGATCGGGTGGAGATATTTTCATACCCATATCCGTTATGATAATGAAATTTTTTTTTTACCCTTATCTGTCTTTTCAAATACGGTACAGATTGGGTAAACGAATGAAAAAGTGCCATTAACATTTCGATTTGTGGTTTTGATAAAATATTTTTTAAAATAAGAAAAAAATAATGAATACAGCTAATTTGTATTATGAAAATTTAATAAAATACAAAATTTTATCATCTTAATACAAATACATGTCTATATATATAATTTTATTTTTAAAAATTATCTTATACGAAAATGGGTAAGATAACGGAAAAAAGATCATTACCTTTACCCATACCCGATTAACTAATGGGAGAAAAAATCTTATCCTTATCCGTGTTTTCGGATACGATACGGATCAGGTAAACGGGTAAAAGGGTGTTTGACACCCCTACTTCAGACTATGGCAATATTAAACATGAGCAAAAAAAAAATAATAATAATAATAAATTTATAGGGACACCGGACACGTGCTTGCGTTTTACTTAATTAGTCTGGAAACACAAATTTACTTTAGTGAGTGACTTCATTTGATAAAAAAATATATTTTAGAACGAGACATATTTTATTTATTGTTTTAATTAAATAAATGTTTCACTAATTGAGGGAGCAAACTATAAAATTGTATTAAAATTGACAAAAAAAAAATATATATATATATAAAATTTACAAGTTTTTTTTTTAACCATAAGGAGACTTAGCTACCTTTGACGCCCTTTAAGATATACAATTATTAGAGTGGTGATAAAATATATTTAATAGTGGGAGTAAAACTAGGGTGTTCTTAAGCTCACCAAGGTGTTTGGTGAGCTTAATTTCAAAATATATTATATCAGTTTCAAATGACAAATTGAAGCTGTTTAAATTCATATAGTGAAGTAATAAATTTACATACAAAGATTTTAAGTTTTCAAATTAATTTAGTATAAAGTTAAACGGCCAAAATTAGAAGATTTATAAATTAAATTTAGTGCATTCATTTTTTAACACTTTTTTATCACTCAACTTTATATAAAATTAATTCGAAATTCTAAAAACTTTACATGTAAATTCATCACTTGAAAATTAAATGGATTTTAACAGTTTGAATTTATTGTTTGAAACTAATATAATAAGTTTTAAAATTAAGTCACTACACACCTTGGTGGTCTTAAGAACACCCTAGTTCTACTCTAATAGCGGACTTATTTTGTTGACGAGAATGCCTCGAAAAATTCTAAATTAAAATCAATTCACCGAAGTACGCAGTAAAAATATTTCTTCACCGAGATTAGTCTGCGATTAAAATTAAATCCTCTCTTGTATACATACACATACACACGCTAGAAACTCGTTGGAATGTTGGATGCTTTACCGACAGATGTGATAAGAAAGTATTATTAATGCATCCTTCTGCTCCTGTATCTGTATGGAATCTCACCATCTGGAACCGTGCCAATACGGAAAAGGGGTAACAGAGCAATTTTCATTCCATGCAGCGGACGAACCATGTGTAGCGCTGTTTTAATTCTATAGTTCTTGCGCTGCATGAAGCTAGAATTGCTCTGTTAAAATCTTTATCCCGAAAATGTGGTTTGATTGATGCATGCGGCATGTAGCATTGTAGCGTGCCTTTGAATGGGATTAATGATGTAGTAGCTCTTTGACTGTTATCTGTTAAAGCTAAATTTGGGAACTTGTAATAAAAGGTTGGTCAGTACTCACTACTCAGTTCTCGGTAATCAATCAATACTGTGTGCATTTCACTCAAGAGAGATCAACATATATAACTGGCGTTAATATTATGACACAGATAAAAAAAAGAAAAGATTTATGAAAAACCCGTAGGTAAAATATTTTGAAACTTACTAGAGAGACAAAATATTTATGAGCCAACACACTATAGAATATTAAGTCCACAAGCATTAATTCCAACTTAATATCATAAATTCAATAAATAGTTCATTTCATAGTTCGTACAATTAAGTACTTGGTGACTTAAAAAGGATTTTTTTGATAAACCATAATTAAGAAAATACTTTTTACTGATCCAGCATGATTGTTTTTTTTTTTTCAAAAACCAGAAGGACCGGAGAAGCCCTCCGGTCTCAAATTTTGTCTTTTTCTCAAGACCGCAGAAAATCTAAAATTTAAAATAAATCAAGACTAGATGACCGGTCCGGTCTCTCCCTTTGGTTTGAATATGATGTGGACGTATCCTCTGAGATATCTCATATTTTGCGTATCCTCTAAGATATCTCATATTTTGTGTGACCGACGCGTCTGGTGCTTATTGGGGGATAGTGCAGGGGCCAGTATTATTAGAGCTTTGAGATTCATGCAGAATGTATTTGAATGGTTAAGATTTTCCAAAAAAGTCACAAAAAAAATATGAGATATCTCATAGGATGCGAATTCGAACATTTTAATCAAGACCGGAGCCTTGGTCCGGTCTCAATTATTATTATATTTTTTTACTTTTTCACTTTTTTTTCTGTGCGGCTATCTGTGTAACATTTCTTATTTTTCATATTTCATATTTTATATCTTTCTTTTCAAAGTTCAAATTGTCGATCCGAACCGTTCAACATAATTTTTATGCTAAAATATGCATGTAGATAAAATTTTATATTTTCTGAAATTTTTTTACTATTTTTTAAAATGAGTACAAAATTCAACAGTCTGGATATAGCGATTTTAATATATACACACATATATTATATATACATATATACATATATACTTATATAATTATATACATATATTATATTATATTATATATACATATATATACACATACACATACACATATATTATATATAGATATACATACACATACATATATACATATATTATATATACATAAAAAAATAGAGATGCTACACAGATCGCCGCACGAAAAAAGTGAAAAAATGTAAAAAAAAAATTTTTTTTTTTGAGACCGGATGGCTCCTCTGATCTTGAGGAAAGAAAAAAAGTGAGACCGGAGGAGCCCTCCGGTCTTTGTGGTTTTTGAAAAAAAATAATAATCATGCTGTATTAGTAAAAATTATTTTTTTAATTATGGTTTATCAAAAACATCCACTTAAAAAGGTTTCGAAATTTCCAACAATATATTAGAATATTGTTATAAAGCCAAGGAAAAAGTTACCAAGAATTTTTATTGCTCAACAGTGTCAATAACTGCAAGCATCATATATACTTACGGGGTACAAATGCATACGGCAATTTTGTTTTATTTTGAATATATATATATATTTTTGTCTTAGAATCGACCAATTTTACAAAACAAAAATTACATATGAAGCATATATATATATTTTTTGTCTTAGAATCGACCAATTTTACAAAACAAAAATTACATATGAAGCATATATATATATTTTTTTTCTGATGATTAGATCAACTTATAAATAGTTGAAATAGTAGAGATGCAACAAACATTAAGATCACCAGCGATCAATTTTACACACAGTTGTGCACAGGCGGCGACACAAAGAATCACCAGGTTTGGTGAACTGCAGTCTCAAATCTCAACACTTGTGCACATGAATTGAACTATGATGGTGTGATTTACTTCAATGTTCAATCAATTTATAATACGTCGTAACACTTCTCTTTAATTTAGGTTAATGCAAAAGGCAACAATAAAAAAAATAAGGACAGGATATATGCATGTAAATTAAATATTATAAAAAAGAAACAAGGCTAAAAAGTACCGCTCAAAATTGATAAACAAAATTGGTATGACTAACCTAACAATCACACAAAAATGGAGTGGAGAAGAAACATGCAATATGACAGCAAGTATAATATGGTAGTCATCTATGTGTTTGCACAAATAATGCTCTTGTGGGCTTGTGGCTAAGCTTTATAAACAACATTATATACAGAGGCGGAACATAATATATGGGAAAAGGTACTAAGCATCCCCCATAAATTGAAATTTTGTAATTTTATCCTTTTAAGTATTTAATTTTTACAAAATTTATTACTAGTAGCACCTCTTATAAATTGAAATTACATGACAATTATTCATTCAACTCCCTCAATCTCAATTTTCTAGTTCCGCCCCTGATTATATACTTGTTCGTCATCTTACTAGTATTTCATTTTGGTTTTGCAAATGTATCAAGGGAAAAAAAAAAACATCAATATGAGATACTGGAGAAGGCTAAAATATAAGTTGAATATGACAGATAAAAATGAACTATGCTAGAGCAGCTCAGAGCACATTATTCAACTGAAAATCAACGATTTCAAATCAAGAACCTTGCGTCGTTAGCCTTTAACAATAATGATAACGACACTTTAAAATAAGTCTTTTTAGGCAATTTATGCTTTAAAATATTGTTTTTATATAAAATATGTTCACACTTGTATTTTTCTTATGATAAATAATTACATTCCATGAGGAAAACGGGTATTAGACTTTTATTAGCTTGGTATAATTAGTTTTTATTTTATTTTTGTCCTAAATCCTAAGTGATAGCCTATAAATTGAGTGAGGGCTGTGTTGGATCTTATGCAAATTGAGTGAGGGCTTTGTGATACAAGTACCAAATGTAATGAAAGTAATTCCGATAGGAAGCAAAACTTGAGGAAAACATTCTGGGAGGTGAAATCCTACTAGTTTTGAACTTGTATTTTATTTTAATATTGAGTTACACTTACATTCTCTGTTCTTAGCATAGCATTCATCTTTTATAGTGAAAGCATTGTTTCTCGAAAAAATATTAAATCGTACAAAGAAAAATCTTAAGAATAAAACAAAAAAGGGGAACAACTCTCAAAAGTATCCCTTAGTAATAAGTTCCTGTAATTCCTCAAAATTAAATGCATCATCAACAGAGTACTCTCCTGAAAAATGCGCGAAACATGGAAGTAAAATGTTAGTTAATTTTTTCTTTAGAAGTACAAAAGACAAATAAAAAATCCTAGTAGTAGATTGGTGCTAAATACTAATTGTTGCTAGCATAATTTGGACCCTACTATAGAACACAAATAAAACATTGCAACATTTTACTTTGTTCTTTTTTCATTAGGCTACTATTTTGATTTCTAAACCAATAAAAAAAAGGAAGTTCTAGTAGTGGTTTGGTAAGGTCTGTACTGTACAGTTCAGTACCAGACATGACAAAAAGGTAACACAGAGAGAAATTCTTGATACAGTTAGAAATGGTGAACAGACAATGAATAATTTTATATTTCAAGAATAGCAACATTTATTGCTCCACTAAAATTTATATGAATACATATATGCTGGTAAAGTTACCTATTGAATCCCGACGTAGGGCAGTTAAGTGAGCACAGCTGGAAATATTTATAAAGTCAGAAAAATATGGTTATTTCCTATGATGCTATCTTATAACAAAATTCTACCTTCTGGCCAATGGTGTTTGACTCTTTTAAAAGAACTTCTTTTGTTCTGTTGGGATTTCCATGGCAGGATAGTGCTAATTTAAGGGGGGATATTGTAAAAAACCAATTGGTATTACAACAGTAAGGATTGGTCCTATAATTGAACTTCTAAAAATTTATATGCATACCTGCCGAGAGCTTTTCCAAGATCAGCACATAGAGACCGAATGTATGTTCCCTTTGAGCATGTAACTCGAAATATCAAATTTTGCCTAAAGATTTTCACCAAAAATAATTTTAACAAACAAAAGAAAGAACAAATTCAAATAATATATTGTCCTCAGAGAGGCATTTGGATATTGGTGATGCTTAACTACCGATATTATAACAAAAAAGAACACAAGCCAATTGATGAAAATAGAGACAATACATGAAATGAGAACTTTAATTTAAAGTTGTCTGATTAAAATAATCGCCTTTGCACTTCAATAACATCTAGAGGTAAAAACAGATCCATATTAAGCAAGAGTTCACAACTACTCATTTTAAAAAAAAAAACTTCAACTACCTGGACCATAATTCAATAATAAAATATTACTACAGCTACAGATACAACTTTAACAAATGGTACTAAGTAGCTACATGGTTCATAATTTAATGTGGTATTTGGCAATGTTACAATACTGAGACATCATCAATTCATCATTAGTATAATATTTGTACAGATTTTGGTGTTATATGGCCTGGTAGTTGAGCATGACTTGAGCCTAGATCAAGAACAAAGCAATGATTAGGCAAACACTGAAGAAAACAAAGTAAATATAAACAAACCTGGTACTAATTAAAGTTCAATGGAAAAGATAAGTAAAATAGAAAATAAAACCTGTCTTCCAAACTTCGCTCAATTTCAAATTCATTGATAGAAATTCGTCTGGGTGCCAGCTCTATTGTCTCTCCTCTTCTGGCTTTATCATACATTTTCTCTCCTCCAACCTTTGCAATTTATTATTAGCAAAAAGTATTTTATTAGATTCAAGGATTGCCATATCAGTATTCCAATTATTGGTACCATGAACTATTTTAACCAAAAGTGGGTCACATTTTATTTTTTCTTCACTCATTTGGTGCTTAACTACATAATTGAGGTTAAACAGATTCTAAGTTAGGCCAGATTGAGGGCTACTGAGATTAAATAGAGTCTAATTGAGACATACCTGATCAAATTGGGAGGGGTAAGTACAATGTCCATATTGGAGAAGTACATGGTATGAAATTTCTTTGAGGCAACATGCATTACTAAAGGAATGTTCTAAACTTAAAAGTAAAACTTCTAAGCTAGAAATAGAACTATTAAATTAATAAGTTTCCATACCTTAATAGCAGAGAACATTGGAGGGACTTGCCATATGTCTCCCAAAAAAGAAGCAGCTGCCTTTCTTATGTCTTCATCTCTTATGTGCTCCCAAGGCTCTCTTTGTATTACCTTATGAAGAACAGGAAGCGCACATAATTTAAAACCAGACAAACAAAAACAATGAAAACCAATGAAAAAATAGTAACAATAATCAACTACAGTAATAAAAGTTGAAATTATTTCCTGAAAGTACTAGTTCAAAAGGTAATCTACAAATAATTCACAGTAATAAAATATTACCATATGAGATGATACAGTAATTACCTGTCCATTTCGAATCATAAGAGCTTACATAAGGAAAAAAAAAATAAAGCTACCTCCACAAATTTCAGCTCTTATCTAAGATGCTTAGGAGTAAATGTCAGGGCATGTATAAGGAGTTTTGTACAAGGATCTTCAAAACTCAAAACCCTGAATGATATAGTGAAACAAAAGAAAATATAGAATTTAAATGAAGAAAGATAGAATAACTCACTGGTGAATCAGCATCCCAAGTAGATGTGGCCTCTCCTAACCTAAAAACGCCACTATAACCTTTCGTCATTCCTTGATATCTATCAATTCAAAAGCACAGAAACATGATAAGGAGGTATATTAATAGGAATGATCCAAAAAGTGGTATTGGTAAATATAAGACCTTGCTTAACCATAGCAACTACATAATGTCAACAACTTGATTCTGGCTAATATAGAAGTAAATTGTTCTGTTATGGGTCAATTAAGCTTAAACACTTAACCTGTTTAGTCATGCGCATAAGCAAGTCAGGACAAGGAAAAACAAATGAAACAACTAACAAGGGGCTTAAAGTATGAAATACTGATATTTAAAACCAAAAAGTACCGAATATCTGAGTGTTTTACAGGGATAGGTATACAAAAAAGCAAACTTGTAATATGCATATAAGAAATTAAATTAGCAATTAGCAACAAGACAATGCTATAATACCTATCGGCCACCTTAGTAGCTTTACCCACACAAACAATTAATAGACCAGTCGCCATTGGATCCAGCGTACCACAATGACCTACCTACAAATTTAATAAACTAAGTTGTTAAAATCATACTCCGGTATAACATACCTACAGGAATTTGTAGAAGCACTCCCAAATTGCTCAATTTGACGGTCATGTTTTCCAGCTAAACCTCAATTAACAAAACAGCTTTAGCTCAATTACCCTCATTGTGCAAGAGAAGAATCAACAAGCCAAGCAAAGCTAAAAATAATTTTAAACGGGCTCCAAAAAATTGACAACTAATTGAGAATAAATTGACGCACAATGTGGAGACACTTAACTGCATTGAATGAGTTAGGACTAATTAATTAAATTGGGGTTTGGTCAAACTTTTGGAAACTGGTATCACACCGGTAGATAGTTAATATAAAATCAACTAGACAAGGTCAAAAGTGTACTCTGCAGATCTGTACAGGTCAAAAAAGCACCTTTTGTACTTTTACCAGCCGCCGTAACTTCCCACAGACGGTAAACGAAGTCCATCCTATCTTAGAAAAACAAAAAGTCAAATTAAAAGGACAAAAAATACAAAACAAATAGGACTATATGCCAAATATTCAGTAGATAGTCAGCACCACATCAATTTACTTTCCTGCATTTTCCAAAATGGTAGCCTGTACAGAATGCAGAAACTGCACTTACCAGGTGAGGTACAGGTAAGCTACCAGCCACCAGCAAGATGCTGCACAAGCATGGTCCTATACCAGAAACTATAATTTGAGTGGCATTAGCCAGTACTGCACCCTTTAACTAACTCCAGGTCATGTAGGGTTCAATGCAAAGATACAAAAGGTTGAGCACTATTTGCAATACAATGAAAAAAGAAAAGAAAAAATGTTCTGAACTTAAAAGAGATAAATAAGAACAATTACAAAAAGAGAATCAGATAATCATAACTTCACCTTTAGGCTTATCAACAAGCACAACTGTTCCATGAGGCCCATCCCAGCGAGGAGGGAGCTCTGTTCTCCTACTTGCCAAAAACGGGACTGTCCCATGGGGCCCATCTCTTTCCTCTCTGTTCCCCATCCCCTCTTTGTCATCCCTTGACACTTTATTCTCCTTCTTCTCTTCACCCTTTATTGGCTTTTTCAATGCCTTGAAGAACTCTGCTACCTTTCTCTCTCTTACATCACCCCCTATTGTTGTTCCGCTCTCCTGCTCAAAGAAAACCAAGTCCCTCTCCTTTTCATTTCCATTGTTAAAATCTTTTTGCTCACATTTGATGAAGGCATTGTCAAGTGATTGGTCAGGAAAGTACTTCTTCTCTAGCTGATATACCTATTATCAGTTTAGGGTATGTCTTGCCTTAGTCAGTTAAGGACACTTTGGGTTCAGCTGAGACTTAATTATACTTAACTAAGTGTAGTGTTTGGCAAAAACCCGGATCGGGTATACCCGCCCGTACCCGCCGCCCGGGGTACCCGTACCCGAGCTCGGGTATGGGTCGGGTACTCGGGTACTCGGGTACGCGGGTACGGGCAAAAACCGGACCGGACCCGTTATTTTGGACCAATACCCGACCATACCCTACCCGAGTTTACCCGTACCCGACTAAACCCGTACCCAACTACCCGTACCCGTATACCCGAGTTACTGTTCATCCATTTCAAAATTCAAAAATTCTGATTTTTCCCCCCAAACCAGCAAAAAAAAACAAAAAACAGCAAAAAAAAAAAAAAATACCCTACCCGCCTTACCCGTCTAGGGTACACGGGTAAGGATATAACTCGGGTAGGGTATGGATTTTGAAAATTATACCCGCCATACCCGTACCCGAATACCCTTGTACCTGAGTATACCCGTACCCGAGACGGGTATACCCGGGGTACCCGTACCCGCCCGAGTATAAATACTCTAACTGAGTGCTCATTGGTGAGCATAATTTGGAATTCAATATATTTGAGCACTTCAGTACCCTGTTCTCTGCATATCAGTTTCATGTATGTATTTGGTGCGCATGCACATGCATATTTGTTTACAAACGCGGGTGCATGTGCATGTGAGTGTGTGTGCGAGTGTATGAAAATGCACATGCTTGTGCTTAAGTGTTCGCATGCATGTGAGTGTGTGTCTGAGTGCGTACTATTTAATTGGGGATTTCATGACTAAATAAGGAACTTTTATGCGTCTATGTATGTACTGGTTTGGTCGAAAACCATATGGCAGAATTGGTTATCTTAAAACAAAGTGTTATAGTGGAGACATTCATGCACACCTACTGTTTGTCATAAAGTCACAAAGAAAGAATGGTACCGTAACCATGACTAACCATGCGGTAGTGCTTGTCTTTCTCCCACGGGAAGGCAAAAGCGTCATGGAAGTAGAGCTCCTCTTCACGCGCATGCAACCGAGGGAAATCGATGATCTCCGGCTTCAGCTCCACGGACTCCGTGGAGCCCTTGGATCGGGTAGTGGGCTCATCCGAACCATACATTCTCTTGTCGCGCTTGGCATAGTAACGGCGCTTGGAGCGGTCCATGACGGGTGCTTCCTCGACGTCTTCATCTCCACTGGAAGAGGAAACATAAGGCTCCTTTTGGGGGTCTGGTTGGTGTTGGGCTGAACTTCTGGCATCTTTGTGTGACTGGACGGGACGGTAGTTAACTAGCTCGTAGTAGAGAGGGTAAGGCGTGGCGGTGGTGGAGAAGGGGATGCGGGAGAAGAGAGGCGAGGGCTTAAAAGGGAGGAAGGAAGAGAGAGGGGGTTTCAGCCGGAGAAGAAGCATCTTTTTTCAATAATTGCTGTGAGATAAGACGCGGCTTTTGTACACAGTTTTAGAAATTTTCCTTTTATATTTGTGTCCGGTTACTGAGCTAACTGTACTATTTTATTCTTAAGTGTCAACTGTTTCGAACATCTTTCGAATAGATTTCAAAGAAAAATCCAAATTGTTGAAACTAATATGCTTTAAAAATCATGAGTAAATATTCTGCATACTTTTTTGCATATGTGGGTATATTGGGGATATGATAGCTTTTTAGGAGCTGTTTTGCTTATTTCTTTAGATATGTGATATGCAGGTTGTCATAGGTTTCTATATGTTCTGTTATTTTGGTATACTTTGTTTTGTTATTGTTGCTTCTCAGTATGTTTGTATGGTGCTTGGTACCACTGGTACTAGTAAACTTTGTAATGGTTTCTTGTAATGAAAATTAGTGGACTATTTCTTTCAAAAAAAAAAAAAATGTTCTGCATACTGGATGATTTCTGGTATTTTACCTCTTGAACTGAATTTTACAAAATCTCTGTTGCATTTGCTATAAAATGTAAAAATTATTAGTTTATAAAAAGGCGCAGCGACACAAATACAAGAAATAAATTCTATATTGATTAGAATGTTCAAAATTTCCTTATCGAACAAGTGCTGTTTTTCAGTGCAATCAGAGCCAAACGAAAAGTTCATTATACAAAATACTATAAGCAGAAAAATGAAAATAACCCAATATTAAAAAAATATGTATTCTTATGACGCTCTACATGGAAGTTATCATCTCTATCTCTACTAAGTAAACTACAAGGGTGATCAATACAAAAGTGAAAATAAACACTACGGGAAGAACAGAACAAAAAAAGAAAAAGAAAATACAAAATTTAAATAATAAATGAAGAGAAAATAAATAAATTAAACAACAGTATTGTTAGGGGGAACAATCCCCATCATCTTGTAATATGATCTCTCAGCCTCAGACCAACGTGCTTTGAAAGTTGCCCATTCTTTCCTACATCTCTCTCTCACCTAAATATTCACACCATGTAATAATAATGTTAATTTAAAAATATCTTGAAATAAAAGTAACTATTTTAAAATGAAAAATCTACAGTCATATAAAACATGGGTTTAACACACACGAGCCTTATGCCAATCTCTCCTAGTTAAACAATTGTACATTTCTAATGTTACATAGAATATAAATGGTATTTTTCATTTTGCAGGACTGCGAACGGTAATTTGCAGCCATACTTTGCTAGCTGGGATGGGAGGAATTGGAAATTGTTCTAGGTTTTTGGATAGATATCTAAGATATTACTTTATTATAAATGAATGACCTGATCTTTGGGATAGAAAATCTTGGGTGCACACTTCTATCTTTACCAAAGTTTAAACAGAACCAAACTCAGAAAATATGGTTTGCAAGTGAAAGATTTGTATTTACTTACCCCTTCCCACGGAGCTTTTCCATTTTCCGATTTACCCTGCATTATAGAAGTTAAAAGTATGTTATGTGACTGTGCATACTAGAAAGATAAATAATTCAGTATTAACATATATGAAATGAAATATGAAAACAATCACCTGGTTTCCAAGTGAAGGGACTGATTGATGTACAATCCATTGGGAATCTACAACTCCAATTTTCTCATGAGCAGGCTACCACAGAGAAGATAACACAATAAAAAACTGGATACAGTAATAACCAAACTTTCAATTTCAGAATTGTGATTGTAGGCCAAGTATTACCTCAACACATTTTCTCAAAGCAAAATCAAGGCCCCATCCATGAATCAAATCATTCTACAAGATAGACAATGATAAATAATAAGTTTATTGAGTAAAACAGATAGCTTGCTTCTCATGTCTTAACATTAGTTTCTCACCGTCTCACATCAAAAGTGGAAAGGACGCACCACAGCCAATAGATTAAGGTCATGCTTAACACATCATGGTTAGGTACAGGCAAGTAATGAGTGTGATCTAATATAGTGTTCTTTTTTCTTTGAATCTATTTATCATTTAGGTAACCAAGAGCCCTGTACAGGTATAATTGAATTTTGTAACAGCCTTAATGCTACCATTGAGTTGCAAAATGATAATACCTGAATCATATGCCATACACATCTCCATGAACTTTTGGAGAATACAGGAGCCATTATCTCTACAAATCTGAAAAAGGTACAATTCATTAACTACCAGTATAAGTACTTGTGGTGAAATTAAATAAAGCAAACTAGACAAATGAAAATCAAGGGAACATACGCAGCACAAGGTGGGAGGAGAGGACCATCGCTACACCAGCCAGGTCTCTCTATCGTGTCTCTGTCAAATTCAATAAAAAAAGTTAACAAAGAGTTACCCTGAAAACAAAAGCAGATATCTGCTTATAGGCTTTATTTTATTGGCATATAAATTGTGCTTGTTGCTTCATGAACTACAAGAGGTCTAATTAGAGTTCAAACATTAATTGTTGAACCCAAGAATGCCTGACCAACCGGTGTTAAATGGGTAAAGTTACGAAAAACAATACTTGTGGACTTCTGAATCGCCTCTTCGTTTTGTCATTTGCCATGTGAGCCCTTGGTTTGGCTCCAAGCCGGGTTGTGATATTTCCAAACCATGCTTCTTTACCAATTTTATGTACCTGCCCATTTATTATATTCAAAATGTGATGATAGATTAGTTATCTACTGGCTATTTGTACTAAATTCAACTTCCAGTGCACATACTGGCAATTATTTTATGCTTACCGTCAGAAAAAAAAGTTAAGCTTGGAAATAGGGGTGTACAAATATTGGGGTAATAGGTTTGGCCAAAAAACTTAAAACCCAACCCAATTATACTGAGTTGGAAACCTTTTCAAGTCAGCACACCCGTAAACCCAGCCTACCCATCTAATTTTTAATATACATATTTTATAGGCTAAGATCACTACAATATATATCAAATGGATCACAAGTAGATACGGATATCTCCGGCTGCACAAAGGTGAAGCGGAACTAATACTGCCATTAAAAATCTGATATGACACATTTAAATACAAGAGAGAAAATGAGAACCATACTTTTCAGCATTGAAGTGTTCTACCCCAAGATCTTCATCCCATATAAAAATGTACTCAAACGGGGCCACTATATCCGGGTGCAAGAATCTTTTAGCAAACCACCTGACATATATGGAAAGTAAAGTAATTAACAAATCCTTAACGTTTTGTTGTAAAGAGTAACAGAATACCTTGCAACCTTTATAGAAAATCATCAGTTATCCCCCCCCCCCCCCCCCCCCCCACACACACACACACATGCAAACACACGAACAACCATTCTCACTGGTACGTGGGATAATTTATTTCCATAGTTCTCTGAGAGAATACAGTGATGCTTGACGCATTTTATAATGCCATCTTGAAAATTGTCATTAATTTAAGAACTTGACAAGGGTATGAAGTTGAGAAAAATGACCATTTAGTTTGTTTCCTGCCACTAACGTGTATGGCTTTCTTTGACCACTCAAACTCATCCCATTCACTTGTCCGTCCATCATAGTGGAATAACATTATCAGAAAATCATCCGAAAACTGCGACAAAAAATAAAATGACAAGTAGTTTTCAGCAGTCATGACAATCAAGGGTCATACGTCTAATGACAACAAAAAAAAGTACTGAGGCTTAAGGAAAAGCTTAAATGTTAAGGTCAAGCCTTAAATAGAACAAAAAAAAAGAACAGAGAGTGTCAAGAAACAAAATTCTATTCCTGCTCCATGTTGACCTATAATCCAATGTGGACCAGTTGATACAAGATGACCATGACTATCTAACTAACAGTCAGGTAAAATTTTAGTAAGCATACTACAGCCTGCCAACATAATTTTGAGCGGGTGATCTACCAGAGCAGTATGATGGGAACTTCTACCTTTTTTACAGCCTTATCTATATTGTGCCTCTGATCATACCCAACTGTGAATGTTACAAGGTACTTCTGCTTAGTTCGCAAATCCTGCGCATTAAAGAAACAATTATAATAACTGTTACTATGAATTTAATTAATAAAGCAAGCACTAGATATTCACAAGAGCTGAAAGCTGTTAGCAAATTGGATAACCTCTGGAATGACAAACTAAGAAAGAAAGAAAAAAAAAACATCCCCACTTCACTTCTCATAGTAAAAGAAGAAGAAAACCAGAACCAAAGTTTTGATAAAAATAATGCAAACACCTTCTTGTAGAAAAGAAACCACACAAATAGCTTCTTTTTATTTCTCGTTTTTTGTAAAAACCATAGTACTAACACTGCTGAAAATGATATTATGATAATTTGTTATATGCAATACCTCACTAGGGTCACCCCACAACCTGCGTAGATATAAATCTGATTCCTGTACCACTATACCAGGTGCAAGTTTCTCTGCCCCCCTTGGATTTGTCGGAACATATATCTGCATAGCAAACACATCAAAGTTTAGTTTCAGTTAGTATCAACACTAGCTTAAATGATGTAACTCATCGCTACGACATACAAAAGAACTTTTAGTATAACGGTACTTCAGAAATCGTATACTAGCATGCAAAGGTTGGACTACTTGTCTTGGTAGTTGGTACCACTAATAGGAGGTTGAACACAAATAAGTGCTCAGTTGTACAGAGTTAAGGTTAAGGGTGTATCAAGAACTTATGCAAAGCTTAGTAGTACAGAGCCAAGGAAAAATCGACATCATATTATAACTGTTGCTTCATTTGTTTATTTGGGAGTTATGTTACTCATTTGGGAAACCACCAGCTCCAGAATACTGCACCACCAAGAAAAGGTTCAATTTTGGGGCATTAGGAATACCATAAGATCCTGCACCTACCTATGGTGGGAAAGTTAAAGCAATCTAATAGGGATTAGGACACATATATTAGGCATGGCATGTTCATTGTAACCTGTCAGGTGACTCAAGTCAACCCACTAACCTACAGGATTTGACAGGTTGGATTGAGGTCCAGATTTACGGACCTAACCAAGTTCAGAACTTGATTAAATGTTCTCCATAAAAGGTACAAGATCAAATTCAATAATCTCCTGTTGAAAGGGTAATATCTGATATTCACAATACGGTCAAGATTTTCATGGAAATTGAATTTCTTTCTAACAAGAAAAAATAATAGTCATACTCTAGTACTGTTGGAATTTAAATGAGTGTCGTTGTCTCTAATATTCCTGGCAGAAGCCCAGGCGTGGTTAAGGAGGGCTTGAGTCGAGATGCCCGAGCTCTTATCCTCCACGTATGATATTATGCTTGTGGGAAAGTGCAGCTGCAAATAATTCATCTTTTAATATTCAAAATAAGGACTACCCTCCTGGTTTAGCACAAATGCAATGACTTTTCTGCAAATAGTTTAAGCGCTCTTAAATTTCAACTCTTAAAAGAATGATGCCTAACATGTCTGATTTGCAAATAGCAACAACACTTCTCATATTTCTCAACCAACCCTAAGCATTTCAACTATTCGCCAGTAAGACCCACTCAATAGCTTACTGATGTTGCAGGTATGTTCTGCTATGCATTGACAATTGTAACCAAAATAAAGAATAATTGAACTACCAAAAAAAAAAAAAATTATAGGCTTCTACATTTAAATAAACTTTTTATCAGAACTTGGTCATTATTTTTGCATAACCATGGTTTTAATGTCAAGTCTTACTAGCAAATATGAAAAATGTTGCGTGATTTCTACAATACTATCACTACTGGGCATAATTTGTGAAGTAAAAGAGAAAACCAGAACACCCAAAGGCTCCAATTACATGTTTAATCCTTCACAGGCCTTGATCAATTAAAACCAAAAGAAAATAAGACAAAGATTAGGCTCTTGGTTTTGCATGGTCAAAGAAATAGCCATTCTAAATAGAAGGTTTAGACTACACATACTTTCCTTTCCTCTTTACATGGAAAGAAAGTTGGATGTCTATAAGTTGGTTTAGCTACTGAACTTTACAAATTTTCAACTAGAGAACCAAAATTTGATGTATCTTTGCAATGAACTAGAACTAGGCTGGATTATTGTAGAAAGCTTTCTAAAAGGCATTGAGTAATGTCTATACTTCAGACAATTCTTTCTCATGCAGTCAACACATATATTGGCACAAGTGGTTTGAGGTTATTGCAGAATTTCAATTTTACAGGACAGAAGTATCCAATCTTCTAGGATAAATTGGATTGCTTTAATAGGTTACCACAATAATTGATAATAATAAAAGTATACCTTTGTGATACTAACTGAAGGAAAAGATATGCCAATGCAAAACCCAATTACTGCTCCAATAACAGTAGTTATAACCAATCTCATGTTCTCATTTGATCTCCTATAAACACCACTGCAATTTGATATATACATGATTAAATTAAGTTAAATTACTAGGAGCTCCCCACGCAAGAATTGATTATCCAGAACTGTGTATATCCATATTATACGGTCATGGTTGAGCATGCAGCTTTTGAATAAGCCTGCCCTTTGAGCATCAAGACTGAGTTTAAATAAAAAAGTGGATAGCAAATTTGGTACCTAGTATCAAAATTGTGACACTTGGTATGACACTGGTACCTAAGATCCTAATTATCCATACCTAGTAAACTGGTATGGATAATTAGGTGTGACACTCAGTATGAACCAGTATCACTAGACAGTTTGTGTCTTAGAAGTTTGTTGTACGGTTCCAGGACTGAATATTTTGTTTGATGATGTTTATTCCAAATTTTGCTTGGTTCATATGCTGGTGGTTTATACTGATATAGAAATACAACAACGACAACAACCAAGCCTTTAGTCCCAAACAAGTTGGGGTAGGCTAGAAAAGAAAAGAAAACCTGTGTCTAGGTGTCTTGGCCATGATACAAAATTTGGAGGCGGATGATAAATGGGTATTTTTTGTAATAAGCTGGAGCAATTATACATGTCTCATACAGCTCATTATTAAATGAATACCCTTACAACCACTTCAAACCCTGCAACTGATAAGAAATTACAGGAGTTAAAGAAACATTATTGTGCATATATTTAACAAAAGATGCACAGAGATAAGGCACTCCGAGTACATATGCTAATTCCCATGCTAACATAGATATTCTGGATGTAATTATAACTTATAAGGTTATTAGAGAGAAGCCTAATCTCACGCATAGAGACGAATTAGAAGTACCAACCAAAGATGCAACTAAAGTCAGATGTAACAGAATTTTAGGCCCAATGGCCAATGCACTGACATCAGAATGGTACTAGTATGGCATCACACCTGTTGAAGGC
The DNA here is from genome assembly GCA_033356055.1 of Carex pumila. NCBI lineage: Eukaryota > Viridiplantae > Streptophyta > Magnoliopsida > Poales > Cyperaceae > Carex > Carex pumila. The sequence goes on along the minus strand of JARJHM010000126.1, from coordinate 411,261 downwards.
ACTCTTCCGTTTTATCTAGCTTAATTTTTTTTTTTCATCTTATAGCTATCTACAGATTACATGCAATAAGGACTGGTTAAAGCCTAGAATCCAACATCAAATATTACGGGGCTGTGCTCGGATCTAAATATCCATTATATTTAACTCTGTTGAATCAGCTTAAATCATCGGATTGACATCAAAATATAATTCAAGGGAAAAGTCTCCAGAATTGCCCCTCTTTCCAGATGCGAAACAAGAAACAAAAATCCAAAATAAATTTAAAATTTAATTTAAATAAAACTTAACACACTTTTGCGTACCTGAACAGATCCAAGGTCGAAACCCTAGATTCACCAAACTTCTGTCTCCGTGCCGGTCTGTTTTTCTAAAAATGTCCAGAAATCAGATGAGATCAATTCGAGCGTGATTCTGTACGAAACGAAAATCTAAGACTTTGGTTTTATTTAGAAAACCAAAATAAGATCAAAAGTGAGAAGCAGATACAATGGAAGCGAAGTCTAGAACGGAACAGTAGAGAATGAGAAGAGAGAATTGGAGGGAAGTGTATCGTGGGAATATATCAGGGATGTGAGGAAACGGATTTGGAAGAAGGGATGAAATTTCCTTTCTTTTGTTCTTCCTGTCTCTGTTGTCGCCGATGGATCTTAATTTCATTGGAAAATGTGGATTGCGCAAGGAGCCAAGGATGCAAATGATCCGAAACCCGATAACAGGATCCGAATGTAAATTTAATAATTATCCAATGATGCTGCTACAATTGCTAGTGCTAGCGGCTTATGGAACTATTTTTAGGTGAGATCTACCGGGCGTACTGCTTAGTACAGTGACAAATTAATTACTGGGATTTGATTGGGCGAGATTAAAAATTTGTGATTTAAAAATAATTCAGGTATAATTGGAGATTGATTCAGAATTATTTGGATCAGAGATCTCAGTTCTGCAAGAAAGAAAAAAAAATCTAGAAAAAAATTGCGAATAATTCGTAAAATTCAGGAAAGGTTTGTAAAATTCACAAATTATTCAGGTTCAATTCGGTCAAAGTTTGGTTGACTGAATAATTCAGCGTTCGGTTCGACATCACCAAATAAAACTAATTATTCGGATTTAATTTGTGAATAATTTGTGAATCTTGTGACTATACTGCTCAGCGCGTTCTGATTTATAAATCCATAAGTGCTCTTAAACTTATCAAAACAAATTAATATGATTTTATAAGGCATTTCTTACATTGTCAATATGTAAGAGAAATGTTCTGGTATCTCGAGCCATCATACCCGAGCGCGTCTCCAAAGTAGTTTAACAGAAAAATCTTCCAATATTATATAACTTTCATTTCCAGTGTTAATATCCAAACATTTAAATCTATATTTATAGCATTTTAAAATGTTACTCGCAAACATATAAACATCTGTCTGAAAATATTTCTAAATAGTTTTAATTCTCAACTACTTTTGTTTTCAAGCCAAAAAAGAAAAGATGTTTTTTACTCACTCTTTTTTATTTTTTCTCTGATTATTATAATTTATTTTCTAGATGATCTGTGATGAATTTTACGAATCTAAAAATACAAATATTTTTTATTCGATTTTATCTTTCAAATAAAATCCATGAAGAAATATTTTTGAGTAATTTAAAAGTCATTTTTTTAAAGTAAAACTCATGAACACTTTCAATTTTCAAGTTTTTAAATCTCAGTCTACAACCATTAAAATTTTTAAGACTTTGTACATGAAATTTATATGTTTTGTAAATGAGTTTTGGAAATGTAGTGTTATTGTTGAGGTTTATATACTTTGAAGTGTTATTGTTGAGATTTAAATTATTTGTACATGAGGTTTATATGTTTTACTCTAGAGATTTAAAGTGTTATTAATGAGGTTTATATACTTGTAAATAGAGCTTTAAATTATTTTGAAACAAAATAAAATAAAAAACTAAAAGTCACAAAGATTTAAAGTGGTAAAAAAAATTACGACACAAATATAACTTGAAAGTTATTCTTCATGGATCTTATTTGAAAGAGAAAATCGGATAAAAAACCTTCATATTTTTAGATTCACCAAATTCATTACAGATTGTCGAGAAAATGATAAGAATGATCAGAGAAAAAATAAAAAAGTGGGTGAAATAAATATTTCCATTTTTTGCTTGAAAACAAAAGTAGTTGGGAGTTAGAACTTTACAGATTTAGAATTTTACTACTTGCAAACAGAGATTTAAATGCTTGCAAGTAGCATTGTAAAATGTTATAAACATAGCTTTAAATGTATGAATATTAGCGTTGAAAATGAAAGTTATATAACATTGAAAGTTTTTGCTGTTAAACTACTTGGGGTTTGTGCTCAGAGATTTTGTTTGGGGTACAATTATTAGACTCCATTAGTTCATTATGTAAAGTTGTTAAAAAAAAATCAAGGAATTCGTATCCTTTGAGTTAACTCAAATTTTCAGTTAAGATTAGGACCGTTTGATTTAAATTTGCACGAATATTAAAAAGTCTCATGCACCACAAGTGTGGACTAGATTAGTCTGAAATTTAATCGAACGGTCTTGTGAATTAACTCAAAAAGTACAATAATGCAAAGCATGCAGATTCTTATAGAAAGATAGTAACAAAGTGATATCCAATTCAAAGTTTAATTTTTTTTATTATAATGTTTTAAAAAAAAAAGAAAATGCAAAACTATATTTGATTCCAAAATATCCAAAATTAAGTTTTCTTTTAGAAAACGGATAATCTTTTATAAATCAATGATTTTTTTAAAAAGAAATTCCCGTCAAAACATTCAGATTATCTTATTTTACAATTAAATGTCAATATCATTTTCTTTATCCACTTTCTTCATTTAATATATTTTACTTGAATAAAAATTGAATGGACCAATCTACTTTACTCTAAATTAGAAAGTAATGGCTATTTGTTACTTGAATTATTTTTGGATTGGAGTATTTGTTATTTTTGAGTTCCTGTTAAAGGGACTTGCAATGGATTAGATGAAAAAAAATAGATGAATGCTGGAAGTTGCATAAATTTTATCATTTTTCATATATATAATGTGTATAAATTACACTTTGCTTGTATGATTTAAAAAAATATAGTTTTTGTTTTTTATGAATTATGATTATCAAAATTGTTGGAAATAAATTAGCTGAAATTCTAAAATAGGGTACTGTTCACTCTGAAATTCTTGCAATTCGAAATCTAGCTATCAAATTTTTTCGAGAATGCATCTCTAAACAACTGGTTTTTCCTTGCACGTATCTCAAAACAATTCAACGGCTGAATTTGAATTGCAAAGATTTCAGAATGAATAGTACTGACTTCGGATTTCAGCAGATTCGGATTCAAAATTGTTAACTAAGACATTGTCAAAGGATCCGTCCGAAATAAATATAGCACTGTTTGTAATGATTTGACTTAAACGGGTGGACCCGTTTAGGGAATACATACCCGATTGCAAAACACATCAAGTTCGGAACGGGTGGACCCAGTAGGTCAGTATCGGATCTCGGATCCAATCGTCAATTCTGATTCCAGGGACCTCCATAACCATAAATGGTGAAGTCAATTAATCAATTGCTGACAGCTTGACTGACCTTGCTAGCGCAATTGCCATGTGCCCCCTGTAAAAACCTTAAATTATATTTTGTCACCGTCTGACTGTATGAGAATCAATGAGATTATAAAAACAGAGCATATGATTCGATCCTTAGAATTATCAAAATTACAGTGGCACCAAAATCCTCCTCTCAAAGGGCCTATTAATTAATGCACAGTTAGAATAGTCAAAATGGGTGGACGTCGGATTAAATTGGAGACGTTGCCAAACACAAAAAAGTTTGACGTTTGGAAAAATGTTTTAAATGGAACACGCTTAAGATTGAATTGATCAAATTTGATCTTGACAGCTGCTGTCGAAGGTTTTTCAAAGAATAACTGAACTAATTTGGAATGAAAGACCATAATTTCAAAATACGAATTAATTTTCAAGCTTCGGGCGTATCACAAATATAAAAGAGCGGTGCTTGAGCGGTGGAATATGTAAAGCGAAATGAGACGAAAACATGGCGTCTCTAGTTGAACACGTCCTATCGTGGTGAGTGTGAGACTGAGATAATAGATCAGTTGCGGGTGTTTTTTTTTCTTTGGTGATAAAAATGTGAGTAGTTTTCTGTTTGTGTACAGTAGGTGTATCTTCCATTTTTGCTTTGATGTTGGCGTGTTGTTTTGTGTAGTTTCCTGCATTCTTTTCTTTCTTCTCTCTGTTTACTGGTGACTGTCGTGGACCGCTTGATTCAATTCTTAGTTCAATCTGATTCAATGTCTTGTTGGCTGATGAGTGACTGTTTTGATCTGATCGATTTAGTTTCCAATTTAGTTTTGATTCAGTGCTTGCTCGACTGCGATATGCGTACAGAGAAAACAATCACTAGGCTTCTATCAATCCAATCACGCAAATATGTGTCCGTAAAATGCACATACTCCCTGTGCATTTTTTGTTTGTTTACAGTTATACGTCTTAACAGACACTCGTTGTCTAATATTATGTAATAGCTCGCTTGTAATTTTTTTAATTAATGCAATTACCTACGGATTTTTTTTATAAAAAAGAAAAAGAAAAATAAAATTCAAAATACGGCCTACGAAAAATAAGTATTTTTTAAATAATAAAATATTGAATTCTTCAATAAAGAAAATAATTATTAAAAAAAATGATGGAATCACATTAATAGTAAGGTTCAATCAGGTACAGATTTCTGAAAATGCATCGATAGTATATCGTTTTCGTATTTTTCAGACGTTTAACTCCATTCTAACCACAAATTTCCTAAAATATAATTAAAATTGTACCATTAGTTTGGTTCCGTCAACATATCCATGGCTGAACCCAGTGTTGTAAATAACGGTATGGGGTCGTTGGACGGACATAGTACTGCTAAGTGATTAATCGGTATGCAGCCGATTAATTGGAATTATTCGGATAATTTAATATTTTTATTAAATTTATGTATAAATATTATAATTTATTAAAAATAATTTATTTAACTCATTAAACTTATTAAATAAATTTAACTTAACTTAATTTCATTATTATAACATGACAATTCACTTTTTTTTTTTAACGCATAAGCACTTTACATGTGTCAGTAACACATTTATTTAATGAAAAAATAAATTTAAGAGTTAAACTTTTTTTAAATACTAATAACATATTATGTGAAAGAAATGAAACATTCCAATATAAAATCACTAAATTTAGTTTATAATAACAACTTAGTTTCATAAATGAATATGTCGTACTAATTGAAAAAATTACAATAATAATTAATAAGAAAAATATATGATAAATAAATAGAAGAAGAATTAATCAATTTTAAAGTAAGTTTGAAGAAAAAACATTTCTAAAAAATATTGAATGTATGTTCAGGCACAAACAAAACTGCAATACATAATTTATAAAACTTATTATCACATATTATCACATTAAAAAGAAAGTCATTGTGAAAAAAAATATTCAAATTGAAATAAATGGGAATAAACGAGAATAATTGGGAATAATCGGCTGATTAATCGGTAAAACGGCCGATTAAATGTTTTCCACCGCAAACATGCCTTTAATGAGAGAATGCGTGATGGTTTGACAACCGTCACCGATTAATCGGCTGGCACGGGCGTTTTTTACAACACTGGTTGAACCACACCCATATTTTTTTTTTTTGAGAAAAAAAAATCAATTTCTTCCGAAAATTTGATATGTTTTATTTCTAAAAGTAAAAAATAAGGATAATTCTTTTAGAAGTAAGACTGAAATTTTTTTTAACGCGCGACTCACTTCATGCTTCGTCTTAATTAGGTAAAGATGTTCATCGGTTCGGTTTGGGTCCAAACTGAATTAGAATTGGCAAATTAAAGTTTTATTCGGTTTTTAAAAATGAAATCAAATAGAATAAGTCGAGCTGAACATATCGAAATTACTAAATTTTAGTTTATTTAGTTGAACCGAAATAGGGTAGTAATCATGAGAATAAACATTTTTTTGTTAATTTTTTAAATTTTTTTTAAAGATGAAATTAATTTTTTTGTTTGGTTCAATTTAACCGGTTTTGAACCTAACCAAGCAATATACATTATGTCATACTTTTGATTTGTTTTTAAACATTTGGTTCGGATGGGTGATGGTTTTAAAAATTTTGATCGGTTTAATTTAACCGGTTTTAAAATTTTTAAACCTACCGAACCGAATTATTAAACTAGTTTTAAAAAATTAAACCGAACCGATCTATTTAATCAAAAAACCGATCCGTTTAAAGAGCAGTTTAGTTTAAAACCGATGAATATCTCTACTGCCTCCTAATCTTAGTGCCTATCCACTAAAAAAAAGAAAGCCTAATTGACAATTATCTCCTTATATGCATTTTAGATTAATCCACCGACACTAGGGACAGAAAGGATGTTCAATGCATGGTATAGGACTATAGGATTAATTGGCTCTATTTATATTCATACGCAATTTTATATTTAATTTTGAGTATAATGCATATATATGATTGATGTCTATAGTTTATTAAATTGGTTTCATTCACAGCATAACATTTTTATATGATTAATTTCTATAGTTTGAAAATCTAGCTCTACTTCTGCAGAACAACGACACCTCACCTCTCTTAGAAAGCATATCTGTTGTAGTACTGTATTATTGTATGCAATTCAACCAAGTAATGGTTTTTCAAAACTAATCATAGATACATAGGGAATCTTTAAGATTCGTACCAGATTATTTAAGATCTGTATAGATTAAAACGGACCATGGATCTAGATAGAGTGGAAAAAATAATTAACACGGCGGAGCTGGTTTCGTCACGAAACGGTATGACACGTGTGACTATTCCGTGTCGTGATTAGTTTTTGAAAAATTTGGTATGACACGACATGTCATGCGAAAGATCCGATCACGACACAGCACGACATGTAATCACGCGAGTCACGTGTAATTAGAACTATTAAGTCTTAATTATATGATGAATTTTGAATAAATTAATTTAAATTATGAAAAAAAATAGTTAAACGTGAGAAATATTACCAGTTACGTTTGATCACAGCATGACTCACGTACCGTGACCACTCAACATTTTAGTCATGACACAGCACAGCACGTGTCACTTTTTACTTAATCACCATCATTTTTCCAGATCTAGACCCCTTATTTTCATTAAAAAAAAAAATTGACCGTGAAAAGGCAGATAATAACGGATAAGTGACCGTGTCAATTTTTGTTTACGAGACACTTGGAGGTTTGACCGCCATCTAATAACAGATAAGATCCTGGCCAGAAATAGCTGACGAGTTATTTTTTTATGATGGTTAGTTTAATTTGTTGGGTGGGCGGACTAGATTAATTAAATCGTAGCGAAATATTACGTTCATCCTTTAAATTTTAGATATTCCATGAAAACACATAGGTACGTTTAGATGATACAGAAATAATTGTTATTCTTGATGAGTTATTCTCAACACAACACGTTTGGATAAAAAAAAAATGCTATTATCAACGAAGGAATAACTCGGGTTAGCTGCTATTCCGTTATTTCTATGAAATGTTGGATTAACAGCTATTTTGAATTCAAGAATAACTGCTATTCCGAGTTATTCCTTGATTCATTCAAATACACCCATATAAATAGCGCTCAGTTGTGTACATTCATTGTCGCCAACTCTGAATTTTCTTTTAAAAATGCAAAAAATTAAATCTATAGGAAAATACTCAGTCAAATCTTAAGATCATGAAAATTGGGTTTAATTAATTAATTTTTTTCAAATTGCTACAGATAAAAAAAAAAAAAAAATCTGTCGCTTGCTCTAATTTTATTTCTGGTAGCGTCATTGCTATAATTTTGTACTTAGTAACGCCTCATTGCTTTAATTTTGTTTTCAGTAACACACACTACTTTGACATTATTTTACCTAACGCAATTTTTTTTTTTTGGTAATCATGATTTCTTTAAATTTTGTTCATAATAATGCGCATTAATTATTACTCGAATTTTATTTTTAATAATAACAATAACAAAGAAAACAATCACTAGACTTTTATCACTACAATTAAATAAGAATAATCAGATTTGTGTTCAAAGGATGCACATATCCCTCATCCCTATGCATTTTTAGCTTGTTTATAGTTTGAATATTTAAAAAAACACTCGTTGTCTAGTATTATATCTCAACTTAGTACTCACTAGATTGTAACTTTTATGATGTACAAATTGTGCTTAATGAAAATGCATACGTACGAACCTCAACCCCAAAAAAAAAAAGAAAATCCCCGTCAGGTGAGGTAAATCATGATTAAAATATATGAAAATACAGTATATACAATAGTTCCAAGAATAGAATAAACGAAACAAAACTGGAATGAACAAACATGACTGATTAAAAAATAAATACAAATAGTGTGGTTTTATAAATAAATAATTATATATAGACATATAATACATAACAATGTATATATCTACAAAAGCTAGATTAAAAAGAAATGAAAAGTGGATATCAAAATCAATAAATTATACATCTGCACACTGTGCCTACACATAGATACAATTAATTAGTGGCGATGACGACGGTGGTGTTTTTTTGCCTCTTTCTTCTTGTGGTGTTCGTGAAGTGCGAAACCTGCACTGCCGACTGCAACAGTCGCTGCCATTTCTTCCTTAATCTTGTGACTGCGTGCGTGCTCGGGATCCTTTTTAGCCTTATGCTTCTCATGCTGGTACACAAAAAATTAGGATAAGTTATTAATATGTTACTATATATGTAGTAGATCATGCAGATGTGTTTAAAATTAAAGATTGATGTGTAATTGTACCCTAGCGTAGGCTCCTGCAGCAACTGCCCCGAGCTGACCCAGTTGTTCCATGTGCTTGTGGTGCTTCTCCTGCTTGCGATAATCGATCGCTGACTGGTTGCCTTCCTGCTTCTGGTGGTGACCGAACATAATTGGAACTTAAGGATGTGAATGGTACCAACTCTTTTCTTTGTAGATAAATTGATATTTTGCTCTCTACTTGCTTGATGAGTTTCGTTGTGAGAATATGAATTATGCAATAGAGCTTGGGTTTCTCATGAATTTATACTCTACACAAGAGATGTGATGGAAATAATTAACACGGATGATGCTGTTTCATTACCTTAGCGACCAATTAAGGTGCCAACACGCTTTAGTTGACTTTATCTAGCAATGCAATAAAATCAACATATGAAAGATATAAAAGTATGGAAGCTAAATGAATTGATCAGTCTCAAAATGCTCCTGTCAACTTTAGAACAACTTCTACGCGGTAACATTTTATTTTTGTATATATATACCAAGTAAGAAACTCTCAAGGTTTGTTCAAAGTTCAAACCATCTATCTGGATTCTGGATGGTGGTGACATGAAATCAGAGATCTGATAAGCCCAAAAATAACAATTTGTAAGCTGATAAGGTTTTGATTTTGAGCACTTACTTGGGCCTCTTATAAAAAGTCACCTTTTTATCTGTACGGAGAAACCAGCAATTGAAGATTCCAATCGTGGATAAGAGTCCAGTCCAGTCCAGTCCAGTACTTCAATCCGACCAATTGACAGCCCAGCCCAGCCCAGCCCAGCCCATATTAACAGCCTAACAAGGCCTATATATATATTCATCTAGAGAACTATTCAGGCCTGGGCTCCTCTAGCTTGTATTGTAGGTGTGTCAAACACTTGTTGATGAAGGAAGACTAGAGGACCTTGATTTAACCCAAAAAAAAAAAAAAAAAAAAAATTAAGGGTATATAATATAACTAAACAAAAAATGGAGGGACTAAAAAGTAAAAAACAAACGTTTATCGTTTATCTTTTTTTAATAGCATACTAGCTATCCGCTAAATACATAAAACCGATTGAATCCTTTCATGAATAATCCTGGTTCAGTGAACATTAAATAATAATTAATGAGAATATATTTAAACATTTATGGTAGACTCAAATTAAATAAAATACAAAGATTTGGAACATTGAACTTCGAAAACGTATGCAGCCTATAAAAACACAAGTGCTGCAATGAAACTGAGCGCAATTCAACCTTATTAAAAAGAAAAGAGAAAAACTTGAAGAAAACAAAAACGAAAGTTTACTTGTTTATCTTTTTAGTGCAAAAACATAAGACTAATATCAACTTACTGCTACTAGTCTAAACTCCCTACAATTCCAAAAGTAACAACAACAGCACAAATATATTACATAAACAGCACATCACAATCAGTTTTTTTTAAGCCCTTAGACACTCACACAACACACTCACACGACTCGAACCCATATATGTTCTCCTGTGGGAGAATGGATGTCTTATCCAACTGCTCTAGGCAGTGTTGACACATCACAATCAGTTACAATATGTATTATGTTTAAACATTTTCCTTGTGATGAAAATTAATTCATTTGCACATAGTTTCAGGTTGCGACAACAATACATGGAGAGGTTAGATCTGGAGATAGCACTTTCAGTGGATCTTGTAACAGCGAACACTAGTGGAGAACATACAATTAGTGTCGCATTAAAAAACCGACACTAATACTTTAGTATCGGTCTTTAGAAAAAGCCGACACTAATAATATTAGTGTCGGCTGTTTATAAATAGGCGACACTAATAACTGAGAATTAGTGTCGGCTATTTATAAACAGCCGACACTAATACTTAGTGTCGGATTTTTAATTTCAGCCGACACTAATGCAGCGAAAAATGTAGTGATCAATATTTCAGTCCCGCCGTTCTCTTTCTCTCGCGCGCATCTCTAGGGTTTTTCAAAACCGCTTCTTTCTCCCTCCGCACAGCTCTTCCTCCCGCTCACCTTAGCGTATCTCCTCCGCTCATCCGACGCTCACCACCGATGGTTAAGCCTTACTCCAACCCTTCTCCTCCCCCCCCCCTCTCTCTCTCTCTCTCTCTCTCTCTCTCTCTTCTCGCTCGCTCTCATTAGGTCGCTCTGAGAGGATCATCGCGTCGCAATAATGGGGTCGTCTCTTCCACCAAAGGAAGCGAATCAGTTCAAAGTCATCGTTGTAAGCTTTCTATCTTACTTAGTCCTTCCATTGTGAGTTTGATTTCGATTAGATTTTTTGTATTTAGTTTAACGCAGTATAGAGGGAACTATAGTGTATTGAATCAGTAATTTAGGGCTTTTCGGGAGTCTATTGGTTTGCTCAATTTGTAGGGTTTTGTAGTCGAAGTGATCAATAATTAGAGGGTTTCGAGTTCGTTTGATTGGGGTAATTTTGTGGAGGTTGATTGGGGTTATTTTTAATTTGTTTCTGTTCTCATATGAATCTTTTCAGAAATTATATGAAACAAAGCAATACAAGGGTCTGAAAGCTGCAGATGCCATATTGAAAAAGTTCCCCGAGCATGGAGGTAAAGCTTGAAATTTCCAATCTAGAATATTGTCTAAATGTGCCAATTATCTTTCTGGGTTTGTAGATTTACAGCATGCGTAGTTGTTGCGCAAGTAATTCAAGAGCAACCTCATTGGAACTGTTAGTTCCAGATTCCAGTACCATAGTGGTCAGGTTTTATACTGGTTTTTACAACAGCTGTTGCAATATTTGGGTGCTCGATCATTCCATTTTTCATTTTGTTATAGTTTTTCCTGTCTTCCTACTGTTTAATTCAAATTTTAGGCATACTTAAGGTGTATCATGTATCTTATATATCAACTAACAACACGTAGCATGTTGATGTTTGTAAACTGCCGAGATCAGCAGGTTATTATGGACAGCTAAGCTCCAGATCAATGAGAATTGTTTGCCGTGGGCTTAAGGTATGTTGTGCTCTTTAAATGTTTTGTTCTGTTATGCGGCATGGATACAAATACGAGAATCATATCTGATATGATGGAGATACAATACAACATTTGAAATTCTATGATATGATTGCCTTTATATAATACAAGCTTTATTGTTTTATGCATGATAAATAATACATTGCTGAAAGTTGCCTTAAATTGTTCTCTTAAAATTAAGAATGTGTAAAACCTAAAGATTTGTTAATACATAATTTTTATTTTCAATAAATGTGCTATTGTTCACATATACTACAGGTGGGTCCTTATTAGGTAGTTGCTTTATATGAGGCCTGTAGTGGTACTTCACAGCTTTGTACTGGTAAAAATGGACTAATAATGTCTGCAATATGGGAAAAAACATGTAGCGGTACTTCACAGCTTCCTTTATTTTAACTTTTTCTGAATAAGTTGTATTGTTTATATTCTTCAGGCACAAATGGGGGACTTCCTCTGTACCAGTGATGTTCGTACCAGTGGCATCCTGTTTTGTACCAGCACGCTCAATTCAGTCAGTATCTCTGAACGGTGCTTCCCGCTTGTTGTCAGTGTATAACTTTAAGTACCAAGCTATCTGAACAGTGAATTGATAGGTTAGGTCTGAACAATGAATTGATGTCAATTCTTTCCATTGCCTCGTGCATAAGTGTGTCACAATGCAAGGCATACAAATACAAGTTTGGAAGCACATTTTTTAATATACCCTCTCCCCAATCATGTTCCCATAGTCTAATTGTGCAGCCATCCCCTCTGTCCATTTTACTGAAACATTAAAGAATTGTCTAAACCACCAATCAGTTTCGGATGACAAACGGATACCCAATTGACATATTGACAAGGTTGTACTCAAGATTGTTTTGTATTCACTATTTGTATGTTTATGGACATAATTCATTATTTGTATTCACTATATGTTTTTTTTTTTTCTAATCTAATTGGTGTGCCTTTTATTATTCAAATACACAGCTTCTGACAAGGGTTATGATTTTGAAGCAATCAATATTACATTGACTAATTTGAAGCAATCAATAAATGGGACCTCGAAAGGTAATTTTTCAAATCATAGACATTTTACACCACTAAGTTATTAAAGATATTTAGTTAATTTGTTCAGTGAATTGTTTGTAGAATGCAAGGACCTGTTCATTAGATCCCTATTTATCTTGGGTGAGTTTGGAGGAAATGACTATAATGCTCCTTTGTTTGCTGCGAGAAAATTCAAGGTGCATTTTTGTTGTTTTTCTTGTTTTGAAAAGTGGACTTTGGAAAATCATATAAAATCGAATAAAAATGCTAAAAATGCATATTTCAGCTCTAATTTGGTTGTTTGAAGTCTTCTATCTGACTGTGTATTTGATTTTCAAGTTTGGACTTGTGATAAGTCTGCACTGACTGATCTGTCACAGGAGATCATTTTGGGGTTTTAGAGGTACCACTAGGGGCTTACATGAGCTAAGCTTAGTTCCTAGATTTATGAAATTGTGTCTTGAATAATGATAAACTTTGATTTTGTAAATGTGATATTTTAAACTTTGATTTTGTAAATGTGATATTTTATCTAGTGAGTGTTATTTGTAAATTAGGATGTGTTATTTGATATTTTTATTTTAGGCGGCTTGTTTTATATATAGGCCAACAAAAATATATGGTAGCTGGCCAAATAATAAAATTTATTTAAAAAAAAAAATCTAGTGTCGGCTATTTATTAAAAATGTGACACTAATGAGTATTAGTGTCGGCTATTTAATAAAAATGCGCCACTAATGAGTATTAGTGTCGGCTATTTAATAAAAATGCGCCACTAATGAGTATTAGTGTCGGCTATTTAATAAATATGCGCCACTAATGAGTATTAGTGTCGGCTATTTACTAAAAATGCGCCACTAATGAGTATTAGTGTCGGCTATTTTCTAAAAATGCGCCACTAATGAGTATTAGTGTCGGCTATTTACTAAAAATGCGCCACTAATAAGTATTAGTGTCGGCTATTTAATAAAGAGCCGACACTAATGCCTTACTTTTAGTGTCGGCTATTTACAAAGTATTAGTATCAGCTCCATTAGTGTCGCCTTAAGTCCGACACTAATACCCATAAACAACTGATACTAATTTCAAGTTCTCCACTAGTGGAATGATCTAAACACCTTAATACAGCAAGCTCTACGTACTGAACGACACATGGAAAGAGCTAGTTTGAGGAAGTTTGGTAGGGGTGGTAATCAACGATCTATAGGTGTAAGTGGAGATTTGAAATCTGGTCTAGAAGGATTACAACGGACAGCTCCAGGTGTAGGGTCATCATCAAGTATGGCTAAGGCTGTGTCAGGTAGTCAAGCATTAGAAATGTAAAATCAGGAGCAAGAGAGGCATTGTGGAATATGTGACCGAGTACACCCTGAATCGGAATGTCGTAAGCGATTGGGATTGTGTTTTCGTTGTGGGAAGGCTGGTCATGTAATCAAGGATTGCCCTTTAGGACTAGAACAGTCACAGTGGACTCCTAGAACAGTTGGACAAACAGCCCCAACAGGTCATAGCTACGGGGCAGCGGTTGCAAGAGGTAGAGGCATTCCCTTGCAGCAGCCTGGAGGAAAGCGTGTACAGCAGGCCACTATGCATGCAGTAGGTGGCAAATCAAGTGCCTTGGAGCAATCAAGGGATGAAAATCAGATGGACAAAATGGGACGTGTGGAACTAATGGCCACTAGTGGAAAAACTTGGAATCAGGATCAGCCTATCTGGATCGGTTATAAGAAACAACCGATACTAATACCTATTTGGATCGCTTTAATTTGTTCACATTGATACTGGGTGCAATCCTTCGGTGGTATCGAGAGAGTTTGCCGAGCGAGTACATCTGGTGTTTCATGCAACACAGCTACGTCTACATTCGTGACCCCATATAAAATTGACCATTCAGGCTTAAAGTTTGGCGAGTCTTGAACATACCAAGAGATTCCAATGCGCCTTCTTGACACAAAAGAATGACGTTTGAGATCGAAAAGTCTAAAATTTGTTCTAGTTCAATGGACTCAACATTCTGAGCATGAGGGAACATGGGAGCCTATAAAAGAAATTTGCACCAAGTATCCTAAACTATTTTATAATTTAGGAATGTTCAGAGGACTGAACATTATTTTAAGGGAGGGGGAGTTGTAACATCCTAAAAATTTGAAACATGAAATCATAAAGGATCAAGTTGCAAATATGAAATATTTAGTGGTCTAAGAGCAAAAGTGCATAAATTAATATATCTGAATTCATCCAAAAACCTTGCTTGGCTGAAATTGCGTTACCTTAGTTGTACTCCATTTAATTAATATAATAATGCAGTCAAACACCTTAATTCTCTTTCTTTGGAAAATAAGACAATAAGAATAAATAAAAATATACTTTTCCATCTGAATGAACGACGCGTATATAAGTATATATATATATATAAAAAAAACACTTACAATTCGGTGCTTCCATACCTTGGGGAAATCAGAATCATAATCCATATATTCCTTGGAAATAACGAAAAGAAGGAAAAACGGGAAAGTTGACGAGAAGAAAGAGATCAGAGAGGATGGCAGATAAGACGATGACATCTCACAGTGAAGGATAGAGATCAACACTACCTTGGTAAATATAACACCAGTCAGGTGCGCGCGGATGTCAAAATTATTTAAATTTTATTTTTGACTTGATGGTTGTTTTTCCTTTCATAATTGTGCCCAAATCATTGTTGTTTCCTGATCTTTAAGATTTCCTAATTGAATTCATTCGTTAATTTCTGATTTGCATCATGTGTAGTTATAATAGAAGTTATGAGCTGAATATTGCATTACTTGACTGACCCCAAAATCTGAAGTTGTAGTTTGGGATTTGCACAAATAAATGACACAGAAGTTTGAAACTTCAATTTTGGTACCTGATTTGCATGCTACTTACGTACAATGAATGAATTGAACATATGGGAATGAGTTGTCAAGTTATTTTGGCATAGCTAGACAACATAATCTGAACTTTAAGCAAAGATCATTGTAAGTTATGAGACATGCATGTAGGATAGCAGATTTTTGGCACACATGGATATTTAAGACAAAATCTGAACCTCAGTTTATGCATGATACAAATTGCATGTAAGTAACCTGATATGAACCATGATATTTCTATAGATGAACTTTCTTGTTTTCATAAGATTGGTATTAACAGAACTTTCAATGGATTTTGAGTATTTTGAGATAGATGTTATGTAAGCACTTGATTGAATATCGTGCTTGAGAACTTGACGGTCATGTAGATGCTGTTTTTTCGTGGTAGCGCATGATCAGGGTCATGTAGGCGCTGTTTTCGTGGTAAGCGCATAATTTCTATTATGTAGGCACCGTTAATTCGTGGAAGCGCATAATGGAAATTATGTAGGCGTTGTTTTCGTGGTAGCGTGTGATTCAGTTATGTAGGCGTTGTTAATTTGTGGAAGCACATAACCGAAGTCTCGTAGGTGCCGTACTCGTGGTAAGCGCACAATTTCAGGTTATGCGCATAACATAAATTGTGTAGGCGCTCTACTCGTGGTAGCGCATGGCCAAGTTAATGTAGTAGCAAGCCTGTAGCGCATAAAACAAACCATACAAGAAAATCATATAAATTGCTTTACTAGAACTTTATGCATTAAAGGTAAGATTCATAGGCATTGAATTTGGTTATTCATATCATGTCAAATGCATGATAATTGATTTAATTTTTGTCATATTTTATTTCTTTGGCATTGCAGTACTTATTGTTGTACAATGTAGATTGATTCTTTTATTTAAATTTGAGCATTCTTATTTGAGACTAAAAACCGCATTGAGAGCAGGGGCGGATGCAGGATTTTTGTCAGGGTGGGGCAATAATCGGATGCAAATAGCTTATCGGATTGTACAATTTAACGTAACAAAAAAAATACTAATCAATATAATAAAAATCCTAAATTACTTGAAAAAAAATCAACATTTTGGTTCAACTAATTTTCGCTATTTGGGATCAGCGCCTATTTGAGCTCCGCTAATTTGTTTCGCTCATAGTTTATATGGGCTCTGTTCCGTCTATTAAAATTCCAGAATGGACTACAGGGGGGCAATTTGAATTTCAGAGAGGGGCAGAGGTTCGAAAAACAGATTTTTAGCACTATTTTTGAAAATCCAGCGGGGGGCAGCTGACCCCCCCTGTGCTACAGTAGATCCGCCCCTGATTGAGAGATTGAAAATCTCTCATCCATTCCGTTTTGTGGGTTCTAGGTACTAAGGGCAACATGGAGCAGCATATAGACTAGGCGACAAGAGTGGTGACTGCCATATTATATATAGATTTTGGTATAATCTTTACATAAATATATATATATATATTAGTGTGCAGTCATTTTGTTATTGTCCATCATACATGATTACTTCTCGTATTTAGATTATCTTTTTGTTCATAATGTGCGGGAAGTTATCTTTTGTAAATATTGGAAAAAGGGACTGTAAACTTATACATATATATAAGTGTGTTATTTTCCATTTAGAAACTATCCTGTAGCATGGCAGTGTTTAGCATTGGTATTTGTCATAACCTGATGCATATTAGTGCCTTGTGACATCTAGTCGGGTGTATTGTTATTGACCACTTGACATAGGTGTTACGGCAAGTTGTCAATTTTTCTTAGCTGTGACAACTTTAATGGTAAGTTCATTTGGTGTAGATATGCATTATCAATGCTGACTTCTTATTAATAAAGAGGAGTCTCCGACCACAAACATACTTTTTATTATTTATATTTCAAACTTTAAAACCCAATGTAGAGTTCGAACCCTGCTCTTTATTGTTTCACCTTCTTTCCTGCATAGAAGTATAGAACACACATGCTTAGTACCGAAAGAATTATTTGAGTTGCTCTCTTTTGGCGTCCCCTTTATGGCGAACACGTATCCTCTACATACTCAAAAGAAAATCTTTTGAGTTAATACATCTCGGTCGTATAATTTTAAACATAACTAATCTAACTGTTTAATTTTAACACATGAAATCTTAAATATTAGTGCGAATCTTGTCTGCTCGGATTTCAAAGCAGATTGAATGGTCAAGATGCATTAACTCAAAATATTTACTTTTGAATTAATGCAGGGGATACGAATTCCTTTATGGCGCAGGTGTATCTTGGCATCCATTTTTGTTAGTACTGAAAGAAAAATTGATTTTGGATTAATTAGTGAAATAAATTTCCTATCGTTAAAGTAGGTAATTAATTTTGACAAGTTGTCTTTGGACGTTAGTATTTATTATTTAAGGAGTCCAAATGCATGTATGTTTATTTTAGAGATTTAATTATAATTTTGTCATTTATTAGAGAAAATAAATTAATTCAGTCTCCTAGCTAGCTTCTCTGTACTTTTTTTTTTTTGAAGGGTTTTGTCTTTTTGAAGGGCTGCCTTTTTTTATATCATAAATTACGGAGTTTCTAGAAAGAATTGGACCAAATGCGTCACAGCAATCATAAAATACATGCATCGATCATATGATAATCAAAATTACTGTTAGTTGTTCTAAGTTTTTAAACAAACAGTAACCATAAACGACAAAAATGTTCAACTTTAAACACACTATTATTTTCTTAGCATCTAGGATTTCAGTTCTAATTAGGAAAACAATTAGAACATGAATTATATTCCAGCGTTAATTAAACAACAAACAGTACAAGTGTATACGTACTACATTTAATATTCTCTACCAGTTACAAAAGAAGTGTGTATTGTTGCCAGAATTAATCATATAATGCAAACTAAATCAACAAATATGCATTTATTTCACAATCATCTCAGCTAATACATTGTGAGCTATAGTAGTTGTAATATGTATTTCTGATGTCAGCTACATATATATGAGAGGGGGGGGGGGGGGGGGGGGGGGTGAAAGTATTAAAAACCTAGTGCTTGATGCAACACTCTTACTATTTCATATAATTAAGAATAAAACTGTTTTTCTTTTCTTATAAAAGACACAATTTTACTAAAAATGAATTACTACTTGGTTGTGTTTGTTGAGTTTGAGGTAGGAAGAGGCAACCCCATCAATTTGTAGTACTGCTTCTCTGCCTCTCCCATTCTCTCATCAAACAATTTCCATTCCAATCGGCATCTTTTTCTTATCTATTAATGAAGTAGATGAAAAGATAATAATAATAAAAAAAAAAACATACATTAGGTGCCTCTTGCAACATTAAAAATGAATGCAAACAAAAATTCATGTAAATTATAAATAAGTGATTAAAAGAAGTTCGGGGAAATTAAATGAAAAAATATGCATGGTGTACCAAAATATATATACTACATGAACAAATGAATGCATCAAATTTAAAGTAGTTTTCTGACTCATGATGCAATGTTGCCTTCTCCATTATTTCACAAAAAAAAGAAAAAAATAATATCTTGTTTGCAATTTGCAATGCATTTTTAAGACAAAAAATATTTAATTTATTAATAATATCCATCAAGGAGAGAAGAAATCAAAATCTTAAATTTAGTTTTTCTCAAAATAGTATAAAGATTAAATGTATTTTTAAAACTAAAGGGTTCTCTCAACAAAAACTAATCTCTATTTGTATTTGTTCTTTTAAACATAGCCATAAAACTGAGATCATAGTGCATACCGCT
The DNA here is from genome assembly GCA_033356055.1 of Carex pumila. Taxonomy (NCBI): domain Eukaryota; kingdom Viridiplantae; phylum Streptophyta; class Magnoliopsida; order Poales; family Cyperaceae; genus Carex; species Carex pumila. Next base: position 391,749 of record JARJHM010000126.1, on the reverse strand, counting down.
GCAGAGGAACTGTTCTCACTTTGTGCTTTACCCTTACATATCACAAAAAAAGAAAAGAAAAGAAAAGTTAATATAGTATTAGAATTATAGTATGAGGAGGGATCAAGTTACAACAATTGTTGAGTTACAACAAATTACAACAAGCTTTTATTTCATTTTCAAAGTCCAAATCGTCGATCCAAACCGTTAGATGTGATCTCTACAATAAAATGTGCTTGGAGACCAAATTTTATATTTTTTAGAATTTTTTTACTATTTATTAAGATGGGTACAAAAACTAGTCAAATTTATACCATTGAATTTTGTACCCATCTTAATAAATAGTAAAAAAATTCCAAAAAATATAAAATTTGGTCTCCAAGCACATTTTATTGTAGAGATCACATCTAACGGTTTGGATCGACGATTTGGACTTTGAAAATGAAATAAAAGCTTGTTGTAATTTGTTGTAACTCAAAAATTGTTGTAACTTGATCCCTCCTCTTATAGTATATCATTTCTAAATATTTATATAATGGTATTAAAACATTTACCTGGTTAAGGAGAGTTGGAACTCTATGATGGTTAATCCATTGAGCATCAACTACTCCCATTTTCTCATAGGCAGGCTATCATTAATTAATGATAATAAATTAAATGAGGAGAAAATAAAAAAAAAAAAACAAAAAACAAAAACAATTTAATCAATACTATATTTTTCTTATATGTTACTCATCTTATTCATGACATGCAAAAGGAATGACTTTTCTTTTTATTACATGAATTATCGTCACCTAATTAGATGAACATTTAAACATAATTTTTTGCACCGAAATTAAAATAATAGAAGTATGTAATAGGCAAAGATAATTGAGTATGTCTAATATAACATCAGTGTCATTTCAATTTATATTAGCTATACTCAAGATAAGAGTTACCTCAACGCATTTTCTGACTGAAAAATCAAGCCCCCATCCATGCACCAAATCATTCTACACAGGCAAGCAATTTTTTTTAGAAAACATAAATTAAAATTGTACACTCAAAATAAATTTTAATTATGAAAACACAATGTTTATAAGGTTAATGAAATTGCAAAAAGTGCCTGTATCATATGCCACACGCATCTCCAGGCATTTCTGGAGAACACTGGAGCCATGATCTCAACAAATCTGAAAAATAAACAGAGAACAAAATTATAAATTATTGAATTTTAAATAGAGACAATATTAATAATTAAAATATCCATCCGTACCCAGCACAAGGTGGCAAGTGAGGATCTGAGCACCAACCCTGCCTTTCCTCAACTTCTCTGTTATAAACCAAAATTCAATGAAACAATAAATCTATTAATAAAAAAAATAAAAAATCTAAATGTTGCTTCTGATCAATAATGAACATAAGTCGTTGTAGAATATCTCTCTCTGTTCAGGAAAAAGAAGGCAGAGATAATTCAAAAAAGAAATCTCGTGACCCAATTTGAGCTGGTAATGCCCAATTATATGTCAATTTCAGCTAAATAGGAAGTCAAATTTTAAATGCAATCATTTCAGTAAGTATAACAACAAAGTTTCAATTCTGTCATCCAATGGCAAGCAACATGAACAGCTTCAATTGCACGAATCTCAAAGGCCCTTTTTGAGAAGTCACATAAGATTGCACAGAGGATGATGAACCAAATCTTTGATATTCTAAAAATTGGAATTACATGTTTTATGGAGATGTAGAGGTCGTACCGGATTCCTACCAACTTATTTGATTCTTTGATTTTTTTCCCTTCTTCTTTTGAATAATTTCTCTTTCTAAATCCTATATCTTGGTCTCATGGATAAATTCTTATTCTTCTTATTTTATATGTTCGCTAGCTTGTGTCGTTAGAATTTATAATTAGTTCTCATTGTGCATGTCCATTTGTATTTATTTGATAAAGAATCAAGAGCTGCTTCAATATTGATTGGAATGAGATCAAGTAGCTAATTGCATAAGACGAAAATTTGAATTTTGTTTTTGTTGCGCTTAATTGGGATTAAGCTGTTCATTTCTGAAATGATATAGAAGTTGGAGGAAATGTTTTGGTTATGGAAAAATCTATTGAATTTGTCAAAATAGTGTTATTATGCAGTCCCTCTTGTAAGTTGTAAGAAGGTAAGGAATATTCTCTAAATTATTTTCTGTAGTCATGACATTTTATATGCATTAAAACCTTATCTATATATTTAATTTTGCATTGAGGACAAATTGGGATAATTTTCCTTTTTCGTAAATAAACAGCGAGGCATTAATTAAAGGAGACACAAGAATGATTTTATGATAGTATGGTTACAAAAACACTGAGAAAGTTTAATAAAGCAATATGCACTGCATGAAAAATGGTGCCATATTATGTCATCATCACATAAACATATACTAGTCTAGACTCTAGAGCAAACGTATATTATTTTTTAAATTTCTAAAAATAGCCTTGCATTTGATTTTTATTTGTGCATTTTTTATTCAAACATTGCGGTCATGCTATTTTTGAAAAAAAAAACAAAAGTATTATGATGGTACCGTTTTAATTTTTTTTTAATAGTATGATTAAAATATGTCAAACCATGTATGTCAAAACAAAAAGGAAGGAAAACTATGTTGAAAGCAGGGTCTTTTTACTTTTTGTTGTATTTTTGTACAACATAAACATATTTTAAAAATAAATCTTACTTGTGTATATCTTGGTCAGGTTTTCTCTGAGTCATCCTCCATTGGAAAGGTGTTCCACGATTCACCGCTGCTGGTTGTGAGATTTCTATTCCATTTTTCCTCACTAACTTGATATACCTAAAAAACACATAAAAATATTATAATAGGGCATATATAATTTTTTTTATTTTTTTATTTTTTATATGTACATCCTTGGCTTTTAACATTCTTTAAAATGTGGTAATTGCTGCTGAAACTTTATATAAGAAGTTTGCTCAAATTACTATTAAAATCATGAGGGACAAGTTCTTTTGTAATTGATAAACAGAAATTCATCTTGTTTTACCAGAAATATCCTAAATAGATATATCTGATATGCTGATGAATGTGGAAATTTTGATATGTTAAGAATTTCAATAACAAGCGACATATATGTTCTTTTCTTGACTTGGTGGGAAAAAAAAATGTTTGAGAAGGTTCTAAAACTTCTAAAAATTGTAATTTTTTTTAATAAAATAAAAATAAAATAAAGTAAAATAGATTCAAGTCACACTCTTCGGCGTCGAAATGATCAACTCCAAGGTCCTCGTCCCATATGAATATGTACTCGTAAGGTGCCACTATATCAGGGTGTAGAAATCTCTTTGCAAACCACCTAGAGAATTCGCGAGCACCCGAGAGAGAGAGAGGAAAAACAATCTTATCTCAGATGTTTTAATCAAAGAAAACAGCAACTTAATTATAATATAAAGAAACACCGATGGCCTAGCTAGATGTTGAATCATATTATGGATTTAAATTATCATTAATTTGTTTAATTATGTATGTAGGACCAAACCTTAATTTTCTCCTTTCATAAAAAAAAAAATAGAAGTTTGAGGAAGGACATTTTTTCTGTATCGATCGTGCGTAATGTAAAATTAATCAGTAAGCAATTCAATGTGGGTGCATATGATAGTTGGTTTTGTGGTTTAATTTGTTGCTAACCATTTCGTTTGTTTCCTGGCAGTAATGTGAATAACCTCCTTCGACCACTCAAATTCATCCCATTCGTTCAAATGCCCATCATAGTGGAACAAAATAATGGTGAAGTTTTTTGAGGCTTGAAACTACAATAAATTAATTGATAATACCATCATTTGAGTATGTAAAGATTTCACATTATCAAATCAATCAACACAGGTTTTTACTTTAATTATATTAGATGCACATATAATATGGATACTGTATTAATTATACACTTAGTTGTTATTGGTACTGATATATTCCTGGTATCAAATATCATGGCATTTTACAAGTTCAGCCTGTTCATTGAAACCCAACAAAGAATTTAACAAAAGGGAGATTAAATAAATGACTTAAAAGCATCCGTCAAGACAACTGGACAGGCTTGAAAGAAGATTTGCCATTGTTGGTATTCAGTTGCTTGATTTCTTTGACAGAAAAGGTGGTTTTCGGAAGGGTACCTTTTTTACTGCATTATTTACATTTTTTGCCATGGTTCCGTATCCTACTGCAAAAGCTACCAGATACTTCGGCTTGTTCGGCAAATCCTGCAGTTATCACAAAGCTATATATTATTCATTCAACAGCATTTATAGGAGAGCTGGTATTGACTGCAAAAATACAACATCAGTGAAAAAAATTACAGTAACGTAGAGATAGATTAAGCATATTATACTTTACTGTATACAGCTTTCACCTTTCCAGTACTTCACATTTAAAGCTTATTAATGGTAATTTGGTCAACTATGGTAAAAATCATACTGGTTTTCAACTTTTCATATTAACCCTGCAGAAGTGGATACCAGAAAATGGTCTTATCCAATGCAAAACTTAGTATCTCCTAATGTGCTTTTCTTTCAGAATGCCCCAAATGAGCCTTCATTTTTTTTTTAATTTTTAAAGAAACTTATTATGGGCAAGTAAAGCCAAAATTTTCAGAGGTACGCATGACATTTAGGATTTATTGATTTATTTGCCGACAAGCTATTGATGTTTTGTTAGGATGTAAACTATTAGTTCAAAATTTTGGCAAAATTTTGCCGATATTTAAAATGATTGAGTGAAGCAGAACTTCAAACAAATAATGCTTTATTGTTACAGGAGAATATGAATATATTTTGGCATACCTCGTCTGGATTTCCCCATAATCTGTGTTGATACAGGTTTGACTCAGATACTACGATACCAGGAGGAAGTCTCTCCGCTCCTTTTGGATTTGTTGTCTCATATATCTACATTACAGTGTAGAGATTAGTATAGTTAGTTTGTATTTGCCACTGTTAATAGGTTATTGCTTCAATTTTCAATTGTTAGTCTAACTAAAAAATAAATTAGGATAGAGACTTTGAAAGGAGAAAAAAAAGAGAAAATTATGTGGGACTTCACCTTCAAAGTCCCATTTGCATCAATCCTTGAATAATTTCTGGCAAAATCTTTACCAGATTCGCAAAAACAAGACACAGAGTGTTCTCCAGCATATGGAAATGAGACCTGACAGTAGGAACAAAATAATTATTTCCTCTCGATAGGATCAGAGATACATACTTAGGTAAATAACAGAAGAATCTCAAAAAACAAACAAGTTACATAATGGTCATGTGAGTATCACATAATGACTCTTTGATCCACGAGTTTGTTTCATCAAAGATAATACACAGAAAAAAAAAAAAACAGACAAATTTGTCTGGTTGCATTGATACTTATGCTGGCATGAAGGAACAGTTGAGATTTCTAAGGTACTAGTGGGGGTATTATGGGCTCAAGTCTACTAAAATCAACATGATCAAGAGCAATTCTTCTAATTTAATGGGTCAAGTAATTACCAAGCCTCCCCCTTTGCCTTGCCTCTGGAAGTAATTTTTTTTAAAATTTTTACTATAACATAAATTTGTCGATTACGAGGACCAATCCATCTGTTTCACTTAAAGAGGCAAGGAAATTACATGAAACTCAGAGGACCAAATCAAAATGATCTGGGGAAAATAATACAGCAAAAATTATCTACCTTTGGTATGCTACTTATTGAAATCAGAATTCCTATAGTAAAGCCTATAGCAACCGCAGCTACTGTTGACAGTGTAAGCTTCATATATTGCCTCGTTTGCTTATCTGAATAAAGATCACTAATAATACGATGCCATTAATTAGTATTTATGATATTTATTGTATGAAGAACTACATATGTCAACTAAGAAAGTAGCTAGACTTTCAAGCTATATATTAGGATCAAACATGAATGGGGTCATAATCATATAAATTTTTTGTGCTATGAATGAGGGCCAACTTTACACCACCCATAACATTTTATTCTAAATTATATAAATAATTATGCAAAAATAAAATAAAAAATTGACAAAAAATGGGTGTCAATTGGCCCCCATTCAATCTGCATAGCTCTGCCTCGGTAAGAAAGTGAAGTACATTAGTACATATATTATATACTACAGAGGTAAAAGAAAAATTGCTTGCAAATAATTATAAAAAAAAGAAAGAAAGAGGATAAAAACCTTGTTTTATATGATCCATACATTTCAGAATACTATTGACCATATGGATGTGAAAGAAACAAATTAAGAGAGAAAATAAAGGAAAATACAACGAGAAATCTATCTAACAGGAGATCTCTATCTGTGTATAACTTTTGCTCTTGCAACCATAGGTATATATATATGTGGTAAATTTGAGGTTATGTTGTATGCATCATGTATGCTTAATTGCTTCAGAAGTTAAAACATCTTAATTAATTCACATCAATGAAATTAAATACTAAAGTGGTATTGACCAAAAGGAAGTTTAAAATTTTAATAATCCCTTGTGGTTGACCTCTCTACATATTTTTCCCTCATTTGCACAAAATTTAATGTAAGCCAAGTCTAGCCTTATCGTGAATCACTATCAAAGAGGAGATCGAATTCATAATGTAGAACATGGCAATTAGCAAATGCCATAACTAATTCACAAGTCCCAATGCAACGGGACTTGTCGAAAGTATGATGTGTGTGTGTGTGTGTGTGATTTCACATGCTAATTCGAATTTACAATGTATAGAATTGGTTTGTACATGTAAATTGATATGTTTTATGAATGAGAAATGAATTTGTGCCCAAGAATTGCTGAAATTTTGAAAATTCTCAAGATTGACAATTGGGGGTAAAGGGTTGAACATAATAATTTTGATTTCATACAACATGCATATTATGGAATTAAATACAGCTGAATATAATTTGTGTGCTGCATGAATCCAAAATTGCTCTGTTAAAATCTTTACAGAATTGAAGTCTTGAAAAATTGGAAGATAAATTAATGGAAAACAAACAAACATATCCTTTTATTTATTTTATGTTGTCACTTTGAGTGTTAAGGAAGTAAATGGAACTAATTAAATCCCCGTTATTAATTTGTTTGAATCTTAAAGCAATGCACCTACGGCCCAAATACCAAGAAAATAAAGAATCTTCAAGCAATGTATACCTTGAATTATGGGTCAATGCACCAGAATTTCTGTAAGCTACTTGGGCCCACCACAAATCATAAAAATTATATTATAAGACATCCAGGAGAGGAGATTTTATGTATATCTTTTAAAAAATTCAAATTACGTATTTTCTCTTCAAAAAAAAAATCATAAATTCATATTTATTTTTCTAAATTTAAAAAGTTAACAAATTTATCCAATCAAATGCCTTTTTTATTATAACTCATTTCATACAGTTTCTGTTTCATTCTTTATTAAAATAATAAAAAAATATCAACTGTGGAAGAAAAATCTCTAGTTTTGTAATTGGTCGATTTGTGAAAAAAATAATAATTGATTTCTCTGTTTATTACATATACATGATATTTAAGCATATACTTTTATGTGAAACATAAGTAGAAAAATGAACTAGTTGTTCTTAAAAATGGCAAATTAGGAAAATAAACATTTTTTTTTTTACACCAACTATATATATTTTATTTTTTAAATAAAGAGTAAAATAAGAACTTGTTTAAATGTAAAATGAGTTTTAATAGAAAAATCAATAAAATTGGGTAAATTTGGAATTTTTGAAATCTAGAAGAGTAAATATGATATTATAAAATTTAGAAGGAGAACTCAATAAATACATGAAAATTTTCTATTTTGTTTTCGTGATAGATATGATCTAAGCATGTATACAGAATTTTTCTGCGGAGGTGCCGCTGTGGCAGTTTTTACCACAAAATAAATAAATAAATGAAAGAAAGTGTTTATATGCATCTCTCTAAGAATTTTTTGTTTGTGAATTTTTTTTATTGAAATTCGTACATAAAAAAGATTTAAACAGTTGACTGTTGAAATCAAAATTACAGGTTCATGTTATTCTTTTAGAATAACAACAGATTTATTTCCTACAAAATGGACCAGTCTTCAGAAGCATACTCTCTGCGGAGCTTTTAATCTGGTCCGTTCGTTTCAGATTGGACGGACCAGATCAGATCTTGCAAATTTTGAGAATATATATATATTTTTTTCAATTCGGTCAAGATCTAATCTAATCTGTCCGATCCAAAACGAATGGACCAGATTAAAAGCTCCGTAGGAATTAGCTCCGCAGAGGATACGCTTCCCCAGTCTTCACAGACCTGTATCCTGTTAGGTACCTTATTGAGTAAAATGAGATCTTATTAAATCTCAGCCGAACAATTAGAATTCAGTGTCTATTAAATATGAAGTATTAAATATCATGGTCTGTTTTAAAATTCATGCCAAATTAAAACTGATAACTCAGATTCAATTATACTAAATCAGGTTAATCTTACTTTTATCTGCATTTTTTAATACAATATAAATTAGGTAAATAAAAAAAAATATAATTGACATTCCGATTTGTTTTTTTTTGATAAAATATTTTTCAAAACAAGAAAAAAAATATAAAAAATTAATAATGAACATAACTTATTTGTATTATGATAATTTAGTATAATACAAAATTTTATCGTATTATGTATCATCTCCATACAAATATATATAATTTAGTATAATACAAAATTTATCGTATTATGTATCATCTCCATACAAATATATATAATTTTATTTCTAAAATCATTTTATAGGATAACAGATAAGAAATAGAAATAGTTTTTATCTGTACTCTTATCCGTACCTAATAAGTGGACATTTTTTTTAACCTTTATTCGTATTTTCTGATACAATATAGATTGAACCGGGTAAACAGTCTAAAGGGTGTCATTGACACATACTCTTCTTTTCTCGAAAAATTTGAACTAAAAATATATGAAGTGAAGTTCTAATGCAGTATATAATTCAAAAAATTAAGATCACTTATTCCCCATTTTGTGTAACTATTCGTCATCAAAAGAACTAAAGAACAATTAATCAGAAAAAATGTGTAAAATTTTCCATCGAGTTCATGGGAATTTGACCCTTCATTTTGTAATAATTTCTCTCTGCCTGATGCCATCTATCTATATAACTTTGAAGTTCCAAATAGCACCTAGCCTCAATCTAACAACCAAAAGCATTTCCAGTTCAGCTGACAATTTCTATTAATTAAGACAAATAATATAATAATTGATAGAAAAAAATTTAATAAATAATACCCCTGTTGCAGTAGCAGCTCTTTCACTGTTTCCCTTGCCCTGTTTAACCACAGTTAATACTGAAAAAGATTAAAATTCAAAGCAATATATATACTATTGATTTACAGTTACTATTAATATGATTAAACAATATTGCACCTGGTTTCTCAGAGTTGGAACTGCATGGTGAAAAACCCACTGTGCATCAACTACTCCCATTTTTTCATGTGCCGGCTTTCATTCGGAATTGGAAAATTGAAATTTTTTTTTTTTTATATTAGTTTAAATCAACAATTTATATTACAGAACTTGATAATTAATTTCAATTAATTAAAACCAAGTAAAGATAAGTACCTCTACACATTTTCTTAGGGTAAAATCAAGGCCCCATCCATGAACAAGATCATTCTACAATAAAGTGGTTTCATAATATTGAAGACAACATGTAAAAATAACAGCAACAATGGTAGAATTTGCAAGTAATATAATTCAACAAATAATGGAATTAGGTATAAGAATACCTGAATCATGTGCCATACACATCTCCAAGCATTTTTAGAGAATACAGGCGCCATTATCTCAATGAATCTATGATTTATCATAGATAGAAGAACAAATTTGATAATTAATTAAAGAACTACTGCCAGTTCTATGAAAGTATAATAATAGAGAAAGTAATTACTCTGTGTTTGGAGGTTGATTCAGGTCGCGATGAATACCCTGAATATGCTCAGTTCTTCTGTTAAAGCAAAAGTGAAATACCAAAGATAAATAATTAAAAGAATGATCAACTAAAGGCATGATGTGAAGTCCTTTCTTATGCATGCGTAACAAATAAAGCTTGCGAGAATTGTAAGAAGTGCATATCGGTTTAATAGTTAATACCATATTGGTGATGCTTAATTTGACACCTGCATTAAAACCAGATCATAATAGAACTATACACTAATCTAATAGTAACCTGACCAAATTGTTCATTTTTTGTAACCTTTTAGTGCACTTACTAAGTGCATTTATTTACATAGCAAAACAGTGGTGGAATATGGCACTGCTTTTCCCCAAACAGCATTAGCCAAATAATTGTTCAATCTCTCTATTGATATATAGAGATAGTTTACATACAAAAGAAAAGGAAGAACAAGAATTTTTGCATATTCAAAACTGAATATAGTATTTCTAAATAGTGTAATTATCAATAATATGCATGCTCATTGTTAATCTTACTTATGAACTTCGGTGTCATTTCTTCTTTGCGTAATTTGGTAAGCAAAATCCTTATTGGACTCAAGTCCGGGTTGAGAGATCTCCAACCCATATTTCTTCACCAAGTTTATGTATCTAAAATTTCCAGCACAAAGAATGTACATATCCGTCAAAACTTACGAAATCGAAAGTTGTATAACTATCATCTCCTCCCTCTTTTTAGATTCTTAAAAATAGATTCCAGAATGATGGCTTATTCCTAAATTGTTTCTGAAACATGTATGTAGATAAGTCAGAAAGGTATATGTGATATTTTCATACAAGGCTGGTTATCTGTAAGATTTCTTATTTTTGCAAGTGGGCACAAATAGCGGCTTATATTTTATTAATGAAACAAAATGTTTAACTTACTCTTCTGCATCAAAATTCTCAACTCCTAGATCTTCATCCCATATAAATATGTACTCATATGGAGCTACTATATCTGGATGGAGAAATCTCTTTGCATACCACCTCAAGAAAGAGAGCAACAAATTAGATAAAAGGCACCAGAATCCTTTGTTCCCAAATTTTGTATGAAAAACTAAGGCAACTGATCTTAAATAAACCTTAAGCTGTTCAATTAGGTCTCGACGACAGTCTCTAGTTGTGCAATTAAGCATCAACTAGAGTGTTGTTTAATCATGTACTCAGACTAAGCTAAACCTTAATTAAGCCTCAATGAAACAATTTTTGCAAAAGTTTACCCTCAATCATACCATTTAGTTTGTCTCCTTGTACCAATATGAATGGCCCTCTTCGACCATTCAAACTCATCCCATTCATTTACGTGGCCATCATAATGGAATAGCAAAATAGTGAAGTTCTCTGAGAACTGCATCAAAGAGCAATTTGTCATTAATAGAAGCTAAAATTTAGGTTAGAGACTTGAGCAACTTTGCATAATGATATTGGTAAGGAAACAGTACAGTGGCATTTTTTTCTTTTCCTTTTTATTTATTTATTTTTGTTCCTGTTCCTAGTTGATATGTACCAATGCCATCAAATTTAAGATATCACAACCATGCATTGATCATGTCTAGAATCACTAAATTTCTGGCTGTACCAGAGAATAGTCAACCGAGCATGACTTCTGTCTCAGAATTGGCATAGTGAGTCTTTTGTTGTACTTTTGCTTGATTTGGCTAACCACATATACATGAAATATACACAGTACTTTGCTCAAACAAGAAGTTGGTAAAGCAATGTTCTGATACAAGCTTAATACTGGCATTTCTTTTTTCTATTAATTAATACCTTTTGCACTGCAGCATTAACAACAACTTTTTGTTTCAACGAAACTGCAAAAGCTACGAGGTACTTTGGCTTTATCGGCGAATCCTGTAAATTAATGTATTGTATAAAAGGTTGCAACTCTATGCATTTTATTCCTTTCCCAAGTGTATTTGTAAAATAAAAGAAAGGTAACAGGTTTAAAGAGGGTAAAATTTAAGGAAAAGTAAGACATCAAATTTTTGTAAATACTAAATAATAGTGTTATTTTTTTTTTGTAAAGGTTTGGTTCAGGCCTCCTTTCAATTAACCCCAGTGGGTGTTGAGTTTAGAACCTGTTGCCTCTCATGCAGAAGGCATTGCCTTAGCCAATGGTTTTAAACATAGTTTTCGGCATTCAGGGCTATTGTTAAACTAATTTGTAAATCTACCTTGATGAATTCTAGAAAGGTTATGTAATTTGAACAAAAAGGTAGAGTTTTTTTTACTATAATCTGCAGGTCCTCCCGTAAGTTTGAAAAAACAAATTTACCTAAACTATTTTAGCTTAATCCATAGGTTTTACCTGACAAAATTATTTGGTCATGATATCTAATTGGAAACTAAATTTGACTAGTCTCTTTTATATTACAATGGTGAAATTTTATTAACAACCTCGCAAAACTGGACTTGATTTTTTGTATGTCCAGAAAGAAAAGAACACAAATTGCACCTACCTCATTTGGACCCCCCCACAATCTGCGCTGATAAAGATCTGATTTTGACACAACGATTTCTGGGGGTAGCATCTCTGCTCCCCTTGGATTTGATTGAGAAAATATCTTGCAATGAAACAAATCAATGAATTTTTTTTGTTAAGTCCTCTTTCTATGTAGAACTTTAAATGAAGACATTGAAACAAAGTATCTAACTACTACTGTATTTCATATCACAATGTATCACTATGTTCAGCTTGACCTCCATATCCATATTTATATCATAATTAATTCCCTCACTTCCAATTCTATTTTGACTTCATGGACCTGATGATTACAAAATGAAGACAACAGCTGAAATAATGAAAAAGAAAAGATAGAACCGAGAAATTACCTTATATTTGTCATTTGTATAATTAGCCATAGAGCTACTGGATACATTTGTGTAAGTTTCACAAGGTACGGAGGTATTATGGATTGGTACAGCAAGGCTCGAGTTTGTGTCTCCTCCATATAATAAAAATCCAGATGTCATTTGGATCTGAAAATTCTCAACAGAGAGATACATATTTAGCTACAAAAAAATAATAGTTAGTTCCTTTGGACAGAAGTTTTGATGGAGTACTGCAACAGGGAGAAGTTCACAAAAACTACAAGAAAAATGTTAAAATATAAAGAATAAATTTTCCATATCCTACAGTCAGCATACAACTTATACATGTTTTTATTCCCCAACCATACATGGTAATAAAGGAACTGGTTTCTATCGGAAAAAAGTATATTGAAACTACTCTACAAAACATAAACTGGTTTATTCTTTTAGATGCTCAAGATAAAGCACAAAATTTTTACTAGACTGAAGTACCTTATATAAGCTGAAAGCAGGGAAATGATTACCGAGAAGAAACCCAAGTGTTGCAGCAGTTAATGTAGTCATGGTCAAATTCATTCTATCATTTAGTGTTCTAAAAATCATTGCAAAAAAACATAATATAGTGCATAATTAACTGCCATATTAATAAGAGATTAGAATATTTCTACCAAAAAAGGTAGTGGTATAACAATTCTATTTCAATTTTGTTTGGGGGACAGTACCCCAGGTGTTTAGTACCCTAAGAGGTTGTACTGATAAATTTCCAGCTAGTTTAGGTATAAAACCACAAAGCAAAGAACATTCTGTGCAATACTGGTATGATATCTACAGGGGCTCTCAATACAATTTGTTGGTTCTAATTAAGTTGAAGTTTAACAAATTTCAAATATGGTTGCCTTTTGAGGTGCTTGACAGCATTTGTACAACACAATTTACCAGTACGGTAACAATTAAGCACCTAGACTTTTAGTGACTTGGAAAAAATTACATACTTGGTCAACATTTTGTCGATATTACAAAGGGATATCTCAACTGCTAGCAGTATATGGCCATATATTGGGTGGAGACCTGAAATGGAGATAACCATACAAAGAAAAGGAATTTCAGGCTATGCTCTACAGAAGATGTTGAAATTTGTATATACTAAAAGAGAGAAAAAAATTGTAAAACTGTAGATTGTTAATATTCGTTTGATCAAATGATTATGCTATGCTATTGAGGTTTTGCTAAAATCAAATAGGAAGGGTATAGAAGTAATTTTTTTATAATCCATGTTTATTAATGAATATATTCTTACTAGAAATTAGGACCTAGTCTTAAAGGCAAAGAAGGCAATCCTACTTACCCTTATTTGATCGGATGCTCAAATTTATTTACTGAATTTCCTCTCACAAAAGGAACTAAATCCTCTGCCCACATATGAGCTGGAAAATCCTGCCCACCATTGAGTTTAACCATTCTTAGCTTGACACATGGCATTTATCTTTTATGTCATTTATTAATGAATTTTTGTGTTCAATAAATATATTATAGATTAAAAAATTACTTACCAAACTAAGTATTTTTCTTTTCTGTTTTTCCGTGACTTCATCTTTCATTTCAGAAAAATATTTTTATATAAATAAAGGAAATATAAAACCTTGTTTGCTTCATTCATAGAAGGGATTGTTTAAAAATTTCAGGTTTTGAAATAAAACTCATAGAATGAAAACAAAAATTGTAAAAGTTAGTCAGGTGACTTATCACTTGGATTCCACCAAATTTTTAGGAAAAAAAGAACAAAGTAAACCGAATAGATGGTATAAATAATAAAAAATAAATGAAAAAACTTTAAAATAGCAGCTCAAGTTATGAACTTCCATACTTAGAAAAACCTACAAAATGCTGAAAAATTGAAAATCTATCTACTGTAAGAATCACCATTGTAACACCTTTATCTCCAAAAAAATAATATGGTACCTTAATTTAATTGAAACTTGTACTGAATTATTATTTATTCAATTTTTTTATATTTTTATTTGTAATTTTTAACAAAAAAAATTGCATAATTTTTTTAATAATAATATGTTATTTTTAAAATCCAACAACGTAAAGTAAATTTTCGATTTAATATTTTTCATCTTATGATTGATAAATTGGAAACAAAACATGTAGATATATTTTCTATAAGATATTAAAAGACATGCAGATATATTTTCTATGAATAAAGCAAATAAGAATTAATTAGATCTTTGTATTTTACTAAAAAAAAAAAAATCTGAAATGGAAGGTGAATGACAAAAAAACAGAAAAGAAATGATACTCATTAGTTTGAAAAGTTATTTTCTTAATTCGTACATAATACATTAATTGAAAAAAGATTCTCATTAATGAAATGAAAGAGAGATGCCATGTGTCAAGTAAAGATTGGCTAAATTCAGTGATGGGCAGGAAAATCCTACCCATATGTGGGCAGAGGATTTGGTTCCCAAAAGGAACTAAATGTGATGTTCTGGAAAAAAACTCAAAATAAAGTAAATGGAAAGAGATGAATTACCTGCACATTTAGTTGTCCGTAAAGTAAAATAAAGTAAAATAATAAAATAAAATTATGTGATTAAATAACTAAATTAAAATGGAATTAATTAATTAATGTAAGAGGAAACAACTGTAGTGCTTTGTATTTACTTGTGGTACTTACAACAAAATTTAAAGGACATTTAAATTATTAATCTTATTTCACAAGTACATTGATTAGTAGACACTTAGAGGTGGGGTGTTCATCGATTCGGTTTCGGTTGAAACCCAACCGAACTAGGCAAACGAAAGTTATAATTCGGTTTTAAAAATAGAACCGAACCGAACCGAAGTTATAATATGGTTTTAGAAAGAAAACCGAACCGAACCATTAAACCGAAAAAACCAAACTAATTCGGTTTGGTTGAAAACCGAATAAACCGGACCCAATGAACACACCTGTAAGTTAGAGGGCAATATATAGGTTGTTATTTCTATCTAGTATGGGGCAATATATACGTTGTTATTTCTATGTTTCTACCTAGCTAGTACCTCAAAAATGAGAAGCACAGTCAAACTGAAAATGTTTTGTATTTTCACCTCCAATGGTTATTTATTTTGTTGTTGTTGCAAAGTTTCATGCCCTTAGGCTTCTCATTAATTCCATAAACCTTCAATGGCCACTATTTGTTTAAATTAACACCTTTAAAAATGCTTTCTTGGTGCTTGAAGGTTACCAAAAATCAATGGTTCTAAGGAGTTCTAATTCTAAACCTGAAGAAATTATGTAGATTGGATTGATATTATCGCTAAAGGGAGAATATTACAAGGGGGAAAATAAAATTGAGAGAAGATTACCTCAATTTATAAACGAGCACTCAGGCACTCAGCTACCTATTCCTCCCTTGATTATACTTATGTTTCTTCAATGAAATTTAGAAAATTACAAAGTGAAAGTAACAACAGTCCATCTTATAGTTTCGATATAACTATGTTCCGTATATTTCAAGAGAGCTGATGCATGCGTTGAAAAGCTGAGAGAGGAAGAGAAGTTACGTACTTACCAATAAATGCAATGTGTCACTACTGTACTCGCTAATCCCCATGTGGGTTGATATATAACTTACATATATACTATACTATATATGTTTCTTTTGTTGGTTTAATTCTATAGCACCTAATGTGTCTGAGCAGCAGCCAAGTAATTAAAAGAACAAAAATTTGTCTAATTAAGTAGCTCCAATTTATTGAAACTTTTACTTACAGTTCTAATTTAATTAGTTCTAATTTACTCATTTAAAAAAGGAACATGGGTTTTGTCTAAAGAGTTTTGCACAAACTAACCTGATCTGAATATTTTAGTTAAATATTTTTGAAGTTGAGAGACTTGATCTGAATAATAATAAATAAATAAAAAAACTGTAAATTTGTAATTTAGATTTACCTCATTTGCATGTACAATAATGTTTAGGCACATAAAATCCAATGATTTTCTCCTGGAATCTAAAAAAGTCAAAATTGAGTGAAGAGCAGATTATGTATTTTACTTCATGAAAATAGATCTGATTTTAGTTTAACTGGGGATTGATATATATATTTTTTTAATGCATTCTCGGATGACATGCCCATATGGAATGAGATAGGATACTTGTAACAATTTAATGTTCTCAATCTTAGACTACCTTTTGTTTTTATTTTTATAAAAGCAATATTTATATTTTATATTTTTTTATTTTACTTTATGTAAAGATAATTATTATTGGTCCATAAAATAAAAATAAAAATAAAATGATTACTTCTTCAAATTTGAGTAAAAGTCCCGTTATAAATCTCATATTACACAATGTTTTTTTTTCTGCATTTTCTGTGGTCATGGATTTCACATATCATATTTTTCATAACATACATTTTCTTAATTATCGAATACGTTCTTAATGTTTTCTGCATAATAAGTCGCAGGTTCACAATCTAAATAATTTTTTTTTGTAAATATTAAATAGTGTGTTACTCGACCCCAACCTCTCTTCAAAATAATAATAATAAAAAAAAAACTTAGATTTATTGGTTAATTTAATGCATGACAAAGTATATATGGGCAAATAAATCTGCGGTTCTTTGGGAATAATATTTACATATTATTCCGATCTCAACTGTTTAAACTTTTCATGCGCGAATCTCAACAAAATAAGTTTTTAATGTGCGTCTCAACAAAAATCAACGGTTGAAATTAGAATAACAGGTTCCTGTTATTTTTCCGAAAAATAACAGCAGATTTATTTCCCAAAGTCCACCTCAGAAAAATCATTTCAGATTGAGATGAGATTCTTGAATTAATTGATAATTAAGGCAGTGTTAATTTGGTCTTACACGTAAAGTAGCAATGGCTTGAACTATGTTGCTTATTTCAAGGATAAAGACACCTTTCTTCCAGGCCATGAATTATGTTGACCTTCGCATAAAAAACACTTAGGCTTAATTATGATCATACGTGATTCTTTGATGAAAAAATATTTTATATTTCATATTATGTACCATTTTTTTAATATATTCTTATGTTTGTCTAATTTTCTTGCTAATTTAATTAAATAGAAGTATAATAAAGTTAAATTGTAGTTTCTGTTAATTAATAATGTCAAGTTAATTTGATATAACTATTAATTGAGAAAAAAAATTAAGTGGAGTATTACCACACTCCTTTAAGTTTCTTAGTATAACTATAATCATTAGCGTATCCATATACAAATTGAGGTAGGCAAGTGCCTACTTCTGAATTTGAGTTTTTTATTTCGATCAAATACTAACTGTTCAATGTGCCTATCTCTGATTCAATGTAGTGCCTACCTATGCATGGTTCGAGTTAAAAATCTGACAGTACACCTATTATTACAATTCTAAGAAATGAATTGATCAAACTTTTTGTACCTTTTATTATTCAACGCTTATATTTTGATTAAATTTTTATCTATACTTTGACTTCAAATTGCTAACTGGCTAAGAATAGTCCCACTCTGAATTTTGCCAACCGAATTTTTAATTACCTTACTAAAAATATTTCAATACTGTGTCAATCGATTTTATGATTATAACACAATTTATAATAAACATAGTTATAGAAATTAAGTTGTAATTGTGTAGCCAATAAGTTAATGGGTTTGAACCCAGTTAGCTATTTGGATCCAATTAGTGTCCTACTCTAGAAAAAAATCTTAAATCCACCCCTATCCATAATGAGTGAGGCTATGGTAATATGCATAGCGCGGATTTTAATATTTTTATTTTTAAATTTAAATAGTTGATAAACATGATCTTCCATATTAAAATAAACTTGCATACTAAATTTTATGTATATATATTTTTAAAATACTATTTTTTAGATAAGTAATAAATCATTACAATTAATTAATAGTCTTAAATTTTAGATCAAGTAGAACACTAATTATGATCTGTTTGGAAAAAAGTATCTGAAATTCAAACTCGTTTCAATCTCACTAATGCATATTGGTTTTCAGAAATTATGTATATTTTGTACATGCTTAATTAATTTTATTGATCATTATTGTTTCGGTTACTATTAGAATTAAATAAGAGAGTTATTATTACAATCAATAGATATCTTAATTAGCCAATTTATATTTTTTCTAACTGAAATAATTTATTCAAAAAACAACTGAAATATATTGAGTAATAGAATTTTCAAAATTAAGGTTTCAACATTAAGGCATACACACCTGATAACTATAATTTCTTAGATTATTACGTTATACCTTATGTTTTATTGCAAGTTAATGCAAATAATTTTAATTCCTAACCCTTTGTACAATTTGTAACTGAAAACAATAAACTATCTTTATTTTATTTTATTAATTAATTCAATCATACATTTCATATACGGAAGAATCACTAATAACTATGTTGCATTGATGTTCTTATTTTACAGAAATTATTATTTTATTTGTAGCAATTTTTTACCGATAATCTTAAAAATTTACTTGTCGATGATCTTAAATGTGTTTTTATTACAAATAAGTCTAATTACTATGCAATTGTTTTTGTTTATTTTGTTTTTATGACAAACATAATTTATTTTTTTTCCTCAATAAATTAATAACACAAAAAATAACTCCTTATTTTAGAAAATAACAAATGCAAGACTTTTAAATCTATTAATAATGATTTTCAGATTATAAAATTAACCAATATTATTTCATCAAAGAACTTTGTTAAATTATTTTATCAAATTAATAAATGCTAATAATTGTTAAGATTTCTGATAACAAAAAACACCTCTGTAATTAAGTATTAAATTAATCAATTTAATACTGAATTCATTCTTTGTAACTTTCTATTATGATTTCAATTATATAATATTTCATGGATCAACAACTACATCAACTTGGATCATCTAGTTTATTATTCAGATTTCGATTCACTAAAATTAGATTTATATTTTAGTAAGAAATCTGGAATGTCTAGTAAGAAATCAGATTTTGATTTTGGTTATGATTGGGATGAAAATAATAGAAACACATTAAGACAAAGTTTTGATTTTGATTTTTAAAGCAGAAAACCATTCTCATACTTAGAAATTAATTAACAAATATAATTTACTAATACATCCAATCAACAAAACATTAATTCATATATAAGGGACTTAATTTAATTTCATAAATCACAACATCTATTCAAATTCAAATTTCTATTCCTCACTTCTCCGATTTTAATTTAAATCAAATAATAATGAGAATGTAATATCAGAGTAATCATAACAGCCAAATTTAAATTACAAAATCACGGTGATAGTTCATACAAAATATATACTATCCAAATCAGGGAGACATTTTTTGTTACAATCATAATTTTCATTTTCATTTTTTTTAATCTTGCATTTGGTATCCTAATTACTTTTTCAATTATAAATAATTTAAAAATAGGATTTTAATTGATCAAATTCAGTTTATGGGTTATGAAAAATATAAACTAACTAGTTTTAAATCTGAATTTTGATCAATCAATCAATAAATAAAAATTATATTAAAAATATAATCAAATAATATAATCAAACTTTATTACCCGAAGCTGCAAAATGCGGATCTAAGGTAACTTCCCGTCCTAAGTGCGAGAATAGTCAGTTAAGCTTGCTCCAAGTTACGCTAGTATTTCTCTGCCTGTGGGCGTAATTGTGGTAGAGGTTGATGTAGCTTCTTTTAACAATAATAGCAAAATGATAATTTTACTATAAAGAAAATATTTATTTGTGAGAAAATTGGAATTGAGTTTAATAAATTAGAGAGCTAAGAGAAAGAGCAAGAGAATGTGAATTATTGGATGAATTATTAGATGACTGGATATTCAAATGTCATGTGTTATTTATAGACAAATAACTTACACACCAATAAATTTGTACATTCATAACAATTAAAATGATATTCATTAATTATATTACCGTTTTTATTAATGAATATAAATGGATCATATAGCAGCTCAAACGGACCAATTCATTTGAACGTTTTTGAAGATGGAGCATTTATCATTTTAATTTGTCTATGATGAGTCACCAATTCATTTCTAATATATTAATAATTCGATCTTAGTGGAAACAAACAGTGAGTTTGTATGTCGAATAAATGAATTCACAAAAATAGCTCTATAATTCATAAAGTTAAAAACATTAACATGAAAACATTTTTTAGTTTTAAAATAAATTTCTAATATATTGTTCAGTTTTATGCGTCTCTGTTCGTAAATGCTTTAGTATTTAAATATTCATATTCCAATTTCATTAATACTAAACTTGTATCATATATGAGATAATGAGAATGATGCATATTGACTACCATATTTATATAACAATCATAACAACCGACAAAATCATTACTAAAATTAAAAAAAAAAAATGTTGATACGTCGATATGTTAGATAGGTAATGTATAAAATTTGGTATAATTTGTAAATTCTTTCAAACCATTTGATGAATCACCAATTGGTTTTATAATACACAAAACTCGATACACAACCTATCTAAATTGCAAAAAATATATCTATAATTTACTTCTATTATATTAATAATCCTTTGATCGGGTGTCACCAATGTCAAAAAAAATTGTTGTCAATTTTGTTGTGAAATAAGTTTGCTGCAAGTCAGTGAGAAAGTGTCAGATCATCGGTATAATCTGAGGGAACTATTTCTTTCTCCTTGTAATAATGTTTCAGTGCTTCATTCCATCTGTACAGGAAAACTCCGAGTTCCTGATAGCGCCTTATGTCAATCTGGTAAATAAAAACCAAATTTGTTCAAAATGATTTCCCTTTCTTTTAAGGTCTACAATACTTAAATTTGAAGCCCCAATGGAAAATTTTAAAGCTCTTACATGATTAGTTCATCAAATGAAAAGATGGTACGGAGATGACCATTGACATGACAATTATTGTTTAGTCTTAAAATTCTCTGTTAATGCCATATGCTTTTCAATATATTTGGAAGTTGTTGCTATTTGTTGCTATTTTAATTTATCATCTTTTAATTGAAAACCTCACTGTTATCTATTTATTTATATCTGTCACATTGCAATAGTGACTTGATAAAAACCACAGAGAACATTGGAATGAAGCACTTTTCCGGTTTGTTCTGCAAATAGAAAGTAATTGGGTATGATCCAACAAATCCTCCAGGTCAACAAAACAATCAAAGGTGAGAAGCATACCTCTTGCACTTTTTCGGTTCTGTTGTCTTCTTTTCCCTAGAAACCCATAGATGAAAATAAAACAATTAGACAATGTAATTAGTCTTCAAGAATAAGAAACAGCTGATCACCGTCTAGATAAATGAAAAAAGCAAAATTACCTTTGTATAAGTTCCAAAAGTGTAATATCTTCTAAAGTAAAATTACATACAAAGTAAACTAGAGACATTTCTGAAGTCTACAAACATATATAAAATTCCTTTTGGAGATTGCAAAGTAATTTCAGTCAAAACATGAATGAAGTGGCCAAAATTTCTCAGTATATAGTACTGTAGTCAATTCCTGAATGGTATAGAAATGGCACATGCTTTCTCTGTTACATTTTCTTCTTTATCCTTTTGGAAAATCATTTCTGACATTCCTTTCAGGTTTGAAATTTGAATTTTTAAAAGTAAGAAAAAATTGAACAGGACAGATAGAAACAGCACCCATTTCGGTCCTTCAAGTTCCTTATTTTCTTACCTGGTCTTTGAGAGTTGGAGTTCCATAGTGAAAAATCCACTGGGCATCTACCACTCCTATTTTTTCGTGTGAAGGCTATAAGAATAAAATTAGGAAACTGAGTTAAAAACTGAACAATTAAGGAATTGGAAGAAAAAAAGTGGTACAAAGTATCACATACAAAATTAGAAAATGTAGAATAAAAATAAAGCCAAGCAACTCTAGTGATTTACATGTAAATATGGTGAGATAAGAAAATTGGCTGCCTACGAGCTTATCTTTAGATTCAATTTAACTCTAGACATAGTAATTCAATTTATAATTTCTTTAGACATAGTAATTACCTACCTCTACACAGTTTCGGAAAACATAATCCATCCCAAAGCCATGAGGCAAGTCGTTCTGTGACCAAATAGATAAAGAAGTTAGTATATAAAAACAGCACCAGCAACAGTGACGACCACACTGACACAGCAACAGCAGACACTATGATCACAGTAGTAATAATAACCTAGCCATAGTTAATAGTAATTAGGAAATGTGAAACCTGAATGATGTGCCATATACACCTCCATGCCCGTCTAGAAAATACCGGTGCCATAATCTCAACAAACCTAAGAATTTGTTGGAAGAATTAATTAATGAACAAGGGAATGATAAATATCTTCTGTACATCCCCTAAAAACATTAAACACATTAAGTTCCACAATATTACATAGTTTGAAGTTTTGCTTTAAATGAGGCCCAAAACCAAAATGTTCTCATACAACTGTCTTTGAGGCAACATAAGAAATACAAAGGAGAGTAGTTAAGCATAAAATTTGAACATGGCAGGAGAGGACAGTTAAGGAATAGGCGATGTGAAAATCTCACAGTAATTGCCTGAGATGGTCTGTAACAAAAGCGGTACAGTTATATTAATATGGCAGAACATAAGAAAATTAAGATGGTATGTATCAAAGCAGAATAGAACACACAAAATAAATAATCATAACTAAAGGCACAATGATCAAATTTCTATCTTATAAATATAAATTAAATTATATATAAAAATTTTAATACATATTTAATGCTATATATATGAGTAATACCAACATGTAAGGACATACATATCATCAATATTTGGAGACTTCATGGCTAAAAAACCAAAATTTATAGTAATTTTGCGGGTAGATACATGAATATAGGGAAAGTATTTACTCTGTACAAGGCGGTCGATGTACGTTTCTGCATCTGTCGGGTGCGTCAGCTTCTCTGTTAACACACATTTTGACAAGAAAAAATTATAAGAAATGTAATGTTTTGAAGAATAAAGTAGACTATTAGAACCTAGAGACAGAGAATTTGGTAACCGCATTAAAACTCTGCTTACCAGATGAACATTTTGATACTTCCTTTTCTGATACACATCTTTGTTATAAAATTTCAGTCAGCAGTTGAATCTTTAGTAGTCTCAATAAAGCAGTAGCAAACGAAAAGCACAATAAATAATACAAAACATTGTATTAGGATTATCTTATAATATGGACCAATATAATACCAAAATCGGTACTGTCAACCTACCTAGCATGACATGGACCTGATTAATTAAACTGAAGAGGACTTTTCACTTAGTGTAACAAACTATAATAACAACCATAGAAAACGTAAAAAAAAAATAAAAAATTCCTAACCTGTGGACTTCAATATCATTTCTCCTTTTTGTTATAGAAAATGAAGGGTTCCAATACGCCTCCACTGCTGGTTGTGAAATTTCCAAACCATATTTCTTTACCAACTTAATATACCTAAACTTACAATACATGAGAACAAAATGTAAGCATTAATGCATTATTTAAACACTTATTTGATGATGGTAGCTTGTTGGGTTGCACAATTTAACTTCAAACCAATCCAATTTTGCATTGAAAAAGTGTCAACTGTGCAATCAAACCTTAAATAGAGACTCGATTTCGTCTCAATTTCTACCAAATTACCTAGGTTTAGCCTTAACAGTGGAAGTCAATAAAAACAAAGCTCCTTGGTAAAGTTAATTAAGATGAAAAGAGAGATTGAAATCGTTGATATGAACAAAGGAATTAAAAAAAATTGTATGTACTCTTCAGCATTGAAGTGATCGACCCCCAAATCTTCATCCCAAATGAAAATGTAGTCGTATGCGGCTACAATATCTGGATGGAGAAATCTCTTCGCATACCACCTATAAAGAGAGAGAAGCCAGCCTATTTCAAACTTTCAATGTTCTTCAAGTCGCAAAAATTATTGGCAAATTTCATTGAAGTTCGCGAAACTTGGCCTCAGATAATTGTTGGTTTCTGAGTTCTGAGTTTATCAAATTCAACCTTAATATAATTTCTAATTCTGTCTTTATAAGTAAAAATTGAAGAGAGTGAACTCAACACATGTTCTGTAACAAAACAAAAAAAAAAATTCGGAATTATGAACATTTTTATAAAAATGTGAAAAGAAAAGTGTTGGTATATATCCACTAGCGAGTATGTGCGTATAATAAATCTGACACTATTAAAGGATGAGTAAAACGACATAAAACAGTGTATAATAAAATATAAATGTATATTAGGTTGAAAGTAAATCTCCACACATATTAAAAGATGAACTAGCTAGTGTGATGAGAATAACAATAATATATTCAGTCCACGTAACAATATATTAAGTCAGGATGCTCCAGAATTTTTATTAATAGAAAAATAAATAAATATGACAATGGGGAAGGAAATGACAGAATTTTGATATCTAAGAAAAACGTGATAAGAGGACGTTATAAACAATTATGATCTGCTTAGTGAAATCTAATTACTTTCTAACTAAACAACGGAGAATTTTTTTTTTTTTTTCTGGACTTCATAGTCCATCACAACCAAAGAATACATGAACTTCATAATTCATCACGGCCAAAGATTGATGTATTCTCTAGGCTTCAACTATGGCCATGATGGACTATGAAATCCAGGTATTTTCTGACCGTAATGGACTATGAAGTTCTGAAAAAAAAAAAAAATTATGCGGTTTAGTTAGAGAGTAATTAGATTTCGTTAAGGTGGTCGTGATTTTTTATATCGTCCTTTGAATGTTAAACTATCACGTTTTTTCTAGATGTCAAATTTACGTCATTTCATTCTCCATTGTTGATATTTATTTATTTATTTTTCTATTAATAAAATTTCGGCTGGATGCTTGGTCATCTATATGATTTTCAAAACTTTAATCATGTATATTAAAAATTTAGTTGAACATTCTCATAAAATACTAATTGCATGCTTATAACTTAGTTATTGAAATTTCACTTTATAGCTCAGCTAAGTCACTTATTTAAGATTTTTCTAATATTATCCCTGCGTGCAGCTGTGTATTCATTTGTTTATTTTGTGAAAGAGACAAGGTCCAAAAAAGGGAAGAGAGAGAGAGAGAGAGAGAGAGAGAGAGAGAGAAATGTGATACCATTATCATTTGTTTATTTTGTGAAAGAGACAAGGTCAAAAAAAGGGAGAGAGAGAGAAAAATGTGATACCATTTAGCTTGTTTTCTTGCGCTTACGTGGATGGCACGTTGCGCCCACTCAAACTCGCTCCATTCATTTACCCGGCCATCGTAATGAAACAACATAATTGTAAAATTCTCTGAAAACTGCACCACATAATATAAGATTTCACTGGTCAAGAAACAAAAAAAAAAGATTTATGTATAAAGGCATCTTATTGTACCCATAAAACTTTGGCAACTCGATATATACAAGTGTCCATTGAAGATGGTGAATATTACGGTGAAGGGTCTACATTAGGGGTGTAAACGGAGCCGGATTATTCGACGGATCTGAATATATACTGAATAAGAGGAATGGATTCAGATAAATTTCACGAGTGCTAAACGGAGCGGATATTCGAACATATTTGGATGTAAGTTTAATGAATCCTTAGTCAGCCACTCCGAAAACCTCTTTGCAAAGTGCCAAGTGGAAGTGGTTGTATATTACTTTCTTTCTTCCCTCCATCTGTAGTGGGATTAAAAATCAAAACCAATCCGGACAGGCAGCGCGACAAACAGCTTTGAAGCATATTAAAAAGCTAGCTAGCTAGCACCTCGCAGCGACATACCTTTTGAAATTTGTTCCCTTACCTGTTCCTCTTGTTTATACTCTTTTCTATTTCCATATTCAATGACACCTCCATTTTTTTATTTTTTTCTATTCTTTGATTTGTTTTTCTTACTTTTTTTTAATTAGTATTTGTATATTAAAGTTCATATGACTCAATTATCCGACAAGTATTCATTTTGTATTCATATTCGAATCTGTATTCATGAATCATCCGCTCCATATCCGTATCCGTTTAAGATGGATTAGGTTTCGAATTTTGATATCCGTTTACTTTCCGCATCCATATTCGTATCCACTCATTGAAATGTAAATGTGAATATGGTATCAGCATTATCCGCTCCGTTTTCACCTCTAGTCTACACTCTACTTTAAAATTTTAAAATTTTATAAATTAAGATGTTTGTGTATCGATCAAAATTGTACTGTTCAAACATAGTCTAGTGGATTTAAAAGTGTTATGAGCCCCACGGCCTAACACATCTTGGGCCATTTTTCAACAACAGAAGTTACAGAACCTTGCTTGCACACCGGATGCTTGACCATATGCCCCTAAGCTAGAGCAATGCCAAACCCTCATGAGCAACCACCTCATACACTTCTGGTGACAGTTATGGTGGCACATGTTACCTCAATCTGCCGATATCCAACTGCTGTTTCCATGGCCTGGTTTAGGCTTGACAGTAGCGTGCACGTGGAGTCATTTTACGCATATAAGGTGTTTGGTTAGAACCATAGGGAAACCTTTCTCTTTTCTTCCATATAGTTTTACCTGAGCATCAGGCAATACTTTTACAGTTCAGTTGACACCGACAATGGTGTCACTACAACTTCCTTTGTTCATGGATCCCTGTTGAGCCTACTCAGTCAAATTCCTTGATACAATGCCAGGGAGACTTTTATACCCCTTTCACCAGTGCAAGTTTTCAGAACCTGGGATAACAAGGCTGCCATGGTCCCAATGTGCTGTTGTTGACGGGTCAAACAGGTCAAGACGAGTCCAATCTGGGTTATTATAACAGTATTTATTTGTTTATTTGTGAACTTTTGCCCCTTGTTTTTTTATTTGTGAACTTTTGTTGGTTCATTGCTTGTAGAATTTAAGTTCTAAATTCTGGCCATTAATAGCAACATACAACTACTATTACTTCATTAACTGCCTCGATATTGTTATCTACTGGTACTGGGTGATTTTTGCATATTAAATGTTACCTTTTGTACTGCAGCATTGACAGTATTTTTCTGTTGATATGCAACTGTGAAAACTACAAGGTACTTAGGCTTCTGAGGTACATCCTGTAAGTCAATAAGTTTGTTCAAATGAATGTATTATATTTCTTAACTACTAAAATCTCGAGCAATATTTTGAAATAAAAAAAAAATTCTAGCTTAAACATTAAGTGATTGCCTTTAAAAGGTATGTTAGGTACCTCAAAATAGTTTCCCCATAGTCTGTGCTGGTAAAGATCTGACTCTGACACGATGATACCTGGGGGTAGTGTTTCTGCTCCTTTTGGATTTGATCGCTCATAAATCTTAAAAGAATGTACAACAAATGAAGTATAAATTGTTAAATGCGTCTGTTTCCTGCGGCCTGAGATTATTACAGATATTCTTGGTAATGTTGAAACTGAGTAATAACCTAAGTAGCCAGGTTATCCCTTTTTTCTTTGAAGATGACCAAACTACCCTCTATTTATTTTGATATACAAGGAGCAATTAAGTTTCCACCTCACCACCCCAGTAAGAGTTTTAAGAGTTTAGACTAAATTGGTGGGAGTTAAATTGACTATGCTATATGGGTAATCTTAGATTATGTAACATTCCTGACTTTCTATATTGAAACTAAAAAAGTACCTTTAATCTACCATTTGAATTCTGGGGCCTATCAGTCAAGTTATCGATTCTATTGGTGGAGTTACTAGTTGTAGAAGCAGAATCCATGTCTCCTCCATACGAAAAAATAAGAGATGAAACTTCATACTGAAAATTAACAAAATAATTTGATAATCTAGCTTCTTTCTCTCAATCCAGAATTATAACATATGGTACTAGTCTACTAGAGCATGAGGCATTCCGTGGAGACTGGAGAGTAGCATCACACTTTGGTATGACTTTGTGTCAATATTAAACAGGGAAAAAATCTATCCTATTTTTGGCGGTTCTTCTTTTTATTATCTTTGTTCAAATGGGAAACAAATCAATCCTGGTTCATGGGTCTCTTTTTGCCTTTTTTTTATTTTTTGTTGACATAAATTACTGAAATACTGAAATACAGATTTAAGAGAATTTGATATCTGGGTATGTTTGGTTATCTACATGCCAGCAATTTGGTACGGTGGTAATGTGTCATTTGGACAATATTGTCGGAGCTGAGTATGAGAATTCTTCATTTTTGTTGGAGTTTTGGTAGGGTGAATTAACCAAAGAAAGAAAAAAAAAAAAAAAGCCTGTAAATAATATTTACCATAAAAAGATTGGGTACCTTAGAGAAACTACAAATAGGGTAAGTGGTACCGATCATAAAACCAATGACTCCGGCAGTTAATATTGCCAAATAGGTAGCGAGAGCTGTCATATAATTCTGATCCCTGAATTAGAGAAGAATAAATAAATGTTTTAAGCGAGTATTAAATTGCAATGGTACCACAACGCCGGTAATATCGTATTTGATCAGTACTGGTACATATGATACCAGTGTCGCACCTATTGTCTGAATTATGAGGTCCAGTGGAACTTCAACTTTGCACTGGCACAACAGCACAACACCTATCATAATTGATCAATACTGGTACATTTGGTACCGTTGTAGCACCAAATTGTCCGCATTTTCTCCAAACATCATAATCATATTTTCTTCCTCTTGAAAAAGTAAAATAGCAAAGATATGTGTAGAAATACCTTCCAGACACCCTTCTATATTTTCCTCTTGTATTTGCATGTGCCTCCAGGTTTTCTTTCATGCATGGAGACTTAGAAAAAAGAGGGAGAAAGAAATTGGTCTTGCTGACCGACCATGTGCTGGGAAGGAGATTATGTGCACGCATGCAAGGATGTATGAAGTTCTCTTATTTATTTATTCATTTATTTATTGTCTAGGGCACTACTTTGGCAACAAAAAGAGAAATAATTAAAAAAATAATAATAATACATCGCACGTTGAGATGGTGTAGAGTTAGTAGTCACGGCATCACGGGTCTTACTTTGCATCGAGTCAAAGGAACAAAGATGCTGGAGATTTTATTTTGTATAATCTAATATATATATACAGAGAGAGATGGATTACAATGAGTTACGAAGTAAAACACGTTTATATTTCACATAATATTTTTATTTTTAACATGTTCTTTATAATAAAATATGTTTGAAAACTAAATTTTACATTTTTTAAAATTTTTTTACTATTTATTAATTCACTTTGAAAATCGCTGATCCAATAGTCTAGAAATTTTTACTGTTTTTACTGTTCATCCGAATTTTCAGATTTTCAAAGTGGTTTAATAAATAGTAAAAAAATTCCAAAAAATGTAAAATTTAGTTTCCAAGCATATTTTAACATGTTGGAAGGTTCAAATAGGCTATTTGAACTTTGGAAATAAAAATATTGTGTGAAGTATAAATGTCTTTTACTTCGCAACTCACCGTAGCCCATCTCTCTCTCTCTCTATCTCTCTCTATATATATAGAGGTTGGCTAAGATTAAAGTAGTAGTTCCTGAGCTTTGGTGCTACCAATTCATTTTTCAATTTTCAAAGTTCAAAACGTCGATCCGAACCGTTCAAGTCAATCTCCATATTAAAATATGTTTGGAGACCAAATTTTACATTTTTCTGATTTTTTTTACTATTTATTACACCACTTTGAAAATCGCCGATCCAACGGTGGCGTAATAAATAGTAAAAAATTCAGAAAAAATGTAAAATTTGATCTCCAACCACATTTTAATATGGAGATTGACTTGAACGGTTCAGATTGACGTTTTGAACTTTAAAAATTGAAAAATAAATTGGTAGCACCAAACCTCAATCCGTGTTTTTTTTTTTGAAATAATGGATTAGAGATCAAACTATCCAACACACTTTCAAACTCCTATATATATTATAGAAGATTTTCCCACTTTGTGAGTTTCGAATTTATGACCTCTTACACAGGAGCCATATGTCTTTGTCACTAAATCAAAGATAAGTTCTTCTCAATTTGTGCTATGAATACATATTCTATTTTTAAGATTTAAACAGTTGATCTGTTTTAACTATTCTCGTATAATTATGAAGTAGATGAATACAATTTGGTGGACAACTGAAGCTTCCCTTTAAATAACCCTAGTTATCAAATTAAACGGTTCCATAAATTAAAATGAGCACCATCGGATTTCAGGTTGATTGGCGGAAGCTAGGTTTATTTGTTAAGCGTGAAAGATCCGAAATTCCGAAGTTGCGGCCAGTGCAACATAAAATTTATTGGGCCTCTGTTTAGTTTTGGACCTTATATAATAACAGAGGAGGATTTCAAATATCTCTATTTTTTACTTTATTTTTAAAATTTTTAATAACAAACTATTTATAATTTATATGTCAAAATAAAATAGTTAGATGCGATCTACATTTTTTTTTATGCACATAAAAAGTTTATTGCTTTTGATTTTGTTTTTATATAAATCAATAAGTTGAAAAATGAACACTCAGAATTTATCCATATTATCTATATTTTTTGAACTCTTGATAAAAATCAAAATAAAGGTAAAATGTCATAATATTTTATGTGTGTAGAAAATATAATATCGATAAAATATAACGGTTTATTTTGATATTTAAGTTTTAAATTTAAATTATTAATATTTAAAAAATTAAAGTATGATAAAAATACAAAAAATAAAGACATTTAATCCTCCTCGTAATAATAGACATGTGATCTTTATTAATACTTTTTACTCTGTAATCAAGTTCTTATATAAGCAAATGTGGTTAAGCCTGGTAAAATTAAGCAAATATTAAAAGCACCTGTCGATCACTTTAAATTTAATTTCGAAATCTCTATACTAGTGCAATTAATTTTTAATTTTTTTACTGGTCACATGAGCAATTACTACTATAAAAGAAAAAAAAAATGAGAACTAATAATTTCTAAATCTATACACTTGTTTTTTTTTTTATGTTTTAGTGGTCACATTAACAATTTTTACTATGAAAGAGAAAACAAGTACTAATAATTTCTA
Source organism: Carex pumila (assembly GCA_033356055.1). Taxonomy (NCBI): domain Eukaryota; kingdom Viridiplantae; phylum Streptophyta; class Magnoliopsida; order Poales; family Cyperaceae; genus Carex; species Carex pumila. Next base: position 359,981 of record JARJHM010000126.1, on the reverse strand, counting down.
AATCTATATACTCGTACAATTATTATTTTTTTTTAGTGGTCACACCAACAATATTAGTATGAAAGAGAAAACGAGAAGTAATAAATACAGTTACACTCGTACTCATGTAATTAATTTTTAATTTTTTAGTAAATACGTCAACAATTGTTACTATGACGGAGAAAACGAGAACTATTATTACTATGGAAAAATGAGAAGTAATAAAAACAGTTAAACTTGTGCAATTAATTTTTAATTCTTTTGTGGTTACGTCAATAATTATTATTATGGAAGAGAAAATGAGAACTAATAATTTTTAAATCATTATACTTGTGCAATTAAGTTTTATTTTTTTAGTGGTTAAATCGGTAATTATTACTATAGAAGAGAAAATGAGAACTAATAAAAATAGTTATACTTGTGCAATAAATTTTTAATTTTTTTAGTGGTTACATTAACAATTATTACTATAGAAGAGAAAACGAGAACTAATAATGTCTAAATCTCTACGCTCATGGAATTAATTTTTTATTATTTTTAGTGGTCACATCAACAATTATTATTATGAAAGATAAACGATCGAGTACTAATAATTAGAAAACTATTTTTTTTTTAGAAAAATTGAGGATCATGTCCTTATTTATTTTATTATTATAAATATAACAAAGTTTTGAGTTTCTTAAAATATGATTCAAGTTAGTTGAATCTTTCTTAAAATAAAAGAAAATTTAAGTAAATTAAACTCTTCCTGTGATCAATGTAGCATTCTCCATTGATCTTGTACTTCCCTTGCTAGTTCTTGCTATGTTTTGACTTCATCTCTAAAGATTCTTGAACATCATTCTCTCCAGCAAACAAATATATATGGCAATTAAAATGATTTCTTTAGATTTTATGTCTCCTTCCTTCCTAACTATCCAGTTTCGAGCCTCTGCTTCTCACAATGTGAGCTTCCAATCACGGTTTAGCAGTGTAAAAATACCAGTCAGGATATCATATAATCCTATGTGAACATATATATGTTGAACTGTTTCATTTGCTGCTCGACAAAGAACACTAATACTTGGCAAATTCCATCCTCTTTTTGCCAAATTATCCGTCGTCAACACCTTGTTATAATATTAACCATGCAAAAAAATTCATTTTAGGTGGTACTTTCATCTTCCATATATACTTTATGGATTAGCACCTTGATCCTAGGTTCATCTTTCAGGCCTTGATACGCCAATCTGACAGAGAAATTCCCTGAGGCCGCCATGCCAAGTTCCAACTTACATTATCTCGGACCGAGTTTAGTGATGCTTCAGATGAAAGTATAACTTGTAACTGGTTTAGCAGTAAGTTGCCTTTGCTTCTCTGTATAGATTTGGTAGTTCATTTTTCAGAAAGCCATAACCCCCATTTTGGGACCAAAATTTTATCCTTTTTTCATTCCCTAATTCCCTCTTCATAAAACATTCGCCGTAAAACAATTGCTTTATTCAAGGTTTGCTTGAAAATTTACACTCTGCAATATCACTCTTTCTAGCAAAGTTATAAGTTGATCTGATTATTGAAGTGGCCAGTACCATTACAGAAGGTCGAATCGTCTCTCAATACAGAGATAGTGGTACGTCACTACGTTAAGTTCGCAGTTCAACATTTTTTGAAAAATAGTGGTATATACCACCGATTTCATTGAAATAAAAAACTATAGCATATCTGATTTAGTACCTAAAATTGATACCAAAATCAAATACGATAAGTCTTTACAACTGTTCAAAATATAAGCAGAAATAAAAAGAAAAACCAAAACATCATAACATACCCATAACAAAGTAAGGCAACAACATAAGAAAACATGAAAACATCATGACATGCATAAAATTAAGTACTATAAATCTAATAAGTCTCCATTATCTTCCTCGTCGTTAGACATTGGATAAGAGGGGGGGTGCCATCTCCAGAACCCGAAGTCCAAATTATCTGAAACCTTAATCAAATATGAACATGACTCTTATTTTTCTTATTTTTTCTCAAAAAAAAAAAATGAAGTTAGCCTAAACTTTTTTTTTTTTTTTTTTTTTCCGAAATTCATAGTTGTACCAATGCATGTATATAAATTTTATTCTAAGAGGCGCGTCCTCTATCTTTAACCTAACAAAAGAAATATCTGCTAGGTAAAAATAGCAACTCTCAATGTATAGGTGCGAGCATAATATGATACAATGAACGCATTTATCATTGGACTTTGAATTATTATATAAGACAATGTTTGGTACCCCTCTACTACACAAAATTCATAGCCTCCAATAGTCTCTAATTAAGGACTTGGACATCTCCAACGGCTCTAGCAGTTTCACTGGCTTCTCAATCGATCTTAAACCTTCAGGTTTGATTTCTCATCTCCTCCATTTTCGTTTCTGTCAATTTGTAAATACAAGGTTCTGTTAGTGATATGTCTCTCAACTTCCTTCATTTTCATTTTATTAGTGTTATGTTTAATGACATTTATGAATAAATACATGCATTTTGAATGGAAAAAGAACAGCAGCTTGAAAAAGAATTGGCCCTTCCTTATAGCAACAAAATCCAATCTCTCTCTCATACGAACCAGCCTCCAAGACTTTCATGTCAAACTGAAACTATAAATCTACCTATTTTTGTTACTCATTGCAAATTCTATACAGGTGCATGTTGTACTAATTTGGTTTTCTCATAATGGAAATGTTAATTATATTTTGATTCACTTTTTTGTAGACTTAAAAGCTCATATCGTTTCTCCTAAAAGGAAACAAAGAGAATAAATAAATAAACAAAAAGAAGCAATATATCCATTATCATTTTGTAAAAATCCACCTTTTGTTGTGGTTGAGACCAGATCTATTTCTTTTTCCAGGAAAAAAAAAGTAAGCTTACTCCAAGAAAGTCAATAAAAGCTGTTTTTGGAAGTTGATTCATAGTAAGCTCATTTGTCTGTTGCTTTTGTTTATTTTATTTATTTTTTCTGTTGGGGGCATCATTTTAGAATATATTTGGAACAAGTTCCTAAGAATTCACAATGATTGGAACTTTTAGCACATAACTGCCCTAATTTTTCTTTTTTTTACCATATTTAAAAAAAAAAAACCTGAACAATCGAACAATCACTGTATTGGAAAAAAAGAATCCAAAATTACCAGGTTTGCAACCAAGTGACTAACAGACTAGTTGCGCAGCTATTAGGTGTGCAACTTTCATTGACATTTTTTTAAAATATCAATCCCGTCAAATTACATGTGGGGCCCACCTAATGATTATACTTCTCACTCATTTGAATCAATCTCAATTGAACGCGAAAAAATATTGGTTGCGCAGCTAATAGTTGCGAACCCAACAATTCTGGATTTTTTTTCTAAAACAGTGGTTGATTAATTTATTCTTTTTTTGAAAGATGGTATGAAAAAAAATCAGCAAAACTGAAATAGCACAATTTGGAGCCAATAAACCTTTCTGTCACCTAAGATTCCAATGACATTGTAAAAGAGTGGGAAAAAACGGTCCAAAAAAAAAAAAGATACTAGAATTAAACTACTGTAAAAATCTATGTTGCAAATGGAAATAGCTTATTTTATTAATAGAATTTGTGATCTAACAATTTTTCTACCCTCATAGATGGACAAGGGTAAGGGAATTATGTTGCCAGGTCAGAGCTCAACAAGCCAAAGAAACACGCCGACTACCAGTGAGGACGATTTATCACCGATTGATCCTTATAATCTCCATCTGGAGTCACCTCTCTCATCATCAGAAAGCTATAGTTTTGAATCTGATTCCACTGACTCCACCTACTCCAGCAGCTCTGATGAAACTTCATTCTCTGGAGAACCAATGGTGAAGAAATTCAAGAGAAAGCTCTCCATGTACCAGAAGATGTTTGATAAAAAGCAAGCTGAAGAGGAGCCCGAAAACAGAAAAAAGAAGAAATCTGGAAATCCTCTTGATGATACCTATAACCGTCAAATGCTGCTGAGTAAGTCTGTCAGCATCATCGAAAATAGCTTCGAAAGGGCCACTGAAGAGGCAAATTTGCAAGGCTATGTGTATGGAATACTTCTCAAGAATAACCATGTGTTAGAGGGGGCATCACCGAGTTTACGCAAATGGTGGGATGAAGTAGTGAGATTTGAGCAAAATGGTAGGGCTGCTGTTGAAAGGTACTATATGGAGAATAAACTTTTATTTGACCAACAGAATAATACTGAAACCCCAAGGAAAAATTATGATACACTCATGGAGCTCTCGGATGCCACACTGGCATCTGTTCTATCAGCGTTGATGAATCGATGTGATCCACCGCAGCGCAAGTTCCCTCTCGAGAAGAAGGTGGCACCTCCATGGTGGCCCACAGGAAATGAGAGCTGGTGGAATGAAATCACAATTGAGAGAGACCAGGGACAACCACCTTACAGAAAACCCCATGATCTGAGGAAAATGTGGAAGGCTGCTGTAGTGATTGCCATAATCAAGCACATGGCTCCAGCTTTCAACAAATTAGAACGCATGGTGAAGCAATCAAAGAACCTCCAAGACAGGATGAGTGTTAGGGAGATGCACGCATGGAATTATGTGCTAAAAGAAGAGGCAAAAATGTATTCCAGAGAGCACCCTGATGCGGATCTATCTGACTTTTTGAGACCGCTCCAAAACCAAGGTTATATTATATATGAAAATAGCAACCCTAGCAGCCCGCACAATGGAAGGGACGGGTTTCAGCACCAACTTCTTCAACAACAACATCAGCAACAACAAGTGACATTTCAACTGCCACCACCACAGCAACAGCAGCAACAACAAATGGCGTTTCAACTGCAACCACCACAGCAACAGCAGCAACAACAAATGGCATTTCAACTGCCACCACTACAGCAACAGCAAATAGCATTTCAACTGCCACCACCACAGCAACAGCAAATAGCATTTCAACTGCCACAACCACCGCAACAGCAACAACAAATGGCATTTCAACTGCCACCACCACAACAACAACAAATGGCCCCAATGCCGAGTCTCCTAAATGAGCAAAGAATGATGCGTTACACGTGTGATCACCCAAGGTGTCTTCACCATGACAGCATGTTTGGGTTTAGTACAGTGGAGTTGCGGGACCAACACCAACACTCTTGTGGGTTTCGGAACACCATGGACCAATTCGTGCCCCCAACTGCACCTACACAATTCCCTTCGAGCAATCTGTATCAAGGGATAATGCCACCGCAGCAGTTTACACCATTTCCTCAAGCATCCCACACCCCATTTCAGCAGAGGGCTTCACAAACGCCATTTCAGCAGATGGCTGCACACATGCCATTTCAGCAGATGGCCCCACACACGCCACTTCCGCAGATGGCGCCACACATGCCACTTCAGCAGAGGGCTCCACACATGCCATTTCCGCAGATGGCTCCTTTCCCTTTTCAACAACCAATGGTGCTTCAACCTCCAACTGCTGCCTATCAAGAGGCCACAAGAACATTTTCAGAGACGGGGCCACTGCAGCAGGCTTGGCCACTTGAAAATTCTGGTATCCCTGACTATTCAGCAATACCAAATGAAGGTCAAGATGGGGGCCCTTCGCAATCGGATATCTTTGGTGGTGGTTTTTTCAATGGTGAAGGGAGTGGTGGCAATGCAGGATCTTTTTTGTGAGTGAATGAAAAAGAATATGAAGTAGAACATAATGAATGTTTGAGTCATTTAGCATAATGCTCATTGCTTCCCTTATTTGAGCTAGGATTATTTCTTTACTTTATCTATTTTCTTTTGTGAGATTACTGTTGGAATAGATTGGCTCAGTCGGTTAATTTGTGCTTACATATGCTGTCCAAGTAATATGCTTCTTTTATTACTTTCCGCCTTTCGTTCTGACAAGTTGCCCGGCCTTTGTGAAGTGGTTCTGCAACTAATCATAATAACATTCCCCTGTCAACAATTGTTTATTGATATGGCTTAGCAATTCAGTCAAAGTAATAACTAATAAGTCACCGAAAAGAGAAAAGAAATTGAAAAAAAGGTTATTTAAGGCAAACTTTACCAATCAGTCCAGAAGAAAGCATGGAACAAACAAATTTGGTGTGTCCTTCTGTGCGCTCTTGTAATGATATGCTGCTATTTGCTGTACTTTTGAACTGGACATTAACTTGCCAAGTGAAATACCTCCACAGGCCTGCCCACCTAGGTATTTTTGCAAACACATCATGGGCAGTCTGTATAGTTACGCAGATGCAGTGTGTGGTTACACAACAAACAAACAAACACAAGAATGTGGCAAGAATGGGTCAGAATTTAGAAAAGCAAAAGCCAAATCCCCACCGATTGTCTTAAGCTCTTATCTTTAATTAAACCCATGCCGCTGTTTGCTTGAGAAATTTGCATGATGCCGATCAAAATCCTTTCGAATGGTGTTTTGCACGAGAGGTCGTAGATTCGCAAGTAAAATGATCGAGGAGCTCTTTATAAATACTAAAGTTGAAAAGTTTTGCATTTTGTCTTTATTTTAAAATGTTAGTTGAATAACAATGTATGAATTTTTAACTCAAAAATGAAAATTGGACCTCTAACTTTCTAAAAAAAATCATTTCACATGAAGTAACTAGAAATACGAAACAAATATTAACACCAATTAAAAGATTAGTTAAAAAATTTAAAAATATATAGAGGTATTTGATTGATTTACTTTCTTAATTAATAAGATTAAATAATATTTTGTGAGATTTAGATTCATTGAATCTAGAAAGAAAATGTATATCTAGATGATTTTTTATTGATTACTTTCTTAGTAAGATTTAGATACATTGAATCTAAACGACTATACAGTAAAGCTAACGTGAGATGAGCTCCCAAAAGAGTTTAGGTGAGTTTAACTTCTGTACCATCCGATTCCTTTAAGATCCGTGCAGATTCTGATTCGTTTTGGCGCTGAAAGGAGACGGAAACGGAAAATTTTAAAGGGCGCCTCCGTTATCTCATTTTTGGCCCTTCAAATTCCCTTGCTAATCTCTCTCTCCTTTTGCCCCGCCTCCTGAGTCCTGATCGCTCTCTTCTTCCTTCGCTCACATCTCCCAAAACCAGAGAGCTGTCTTCCTTGAGATGGACATCCTGATCTTTAAGTGAACCTTTTTATTGTTTGTTGTGTGTGAAATAACTCGATCGTCAGCGAGTCTCTGAACCAAAATTGGATGTATTTTATTGCTAATATGTTGGAAAATTTGTATATCAGAGTTATGCTCATGTCTAGACCAGATTTTCTTCATTGGTACTGTTCTGTAATATGTAATACTGTTTTGCACTTTGGACCAGTTTCAGAAATTTTTAGCTCAAGGTTCAAAAAGTGAGTATGAATGTTTCTCCTAAATGTTTAAAATTGAAGAGTCTAATATACTTGTACTATCATATCTTATATTTCTTTCATGTTCAAATATTGGACGTGTTGTTGTCAAGTCATATATTACCAGGTGGTTTACATATACATCCATAAAAGAAAGAAAAAGCTTCCGAAAAGGGATACTAAAGTCTTATATTACCAATTTGAGATAAAGTTAGCTTGTAGAAAATCATCATCACGCGAATGTAAATCATTCTAGTCTTGGTAATGAAGACTTATTTATCATTGATATCTATACAATTTATTAGGGTAAAGTATGGGTTTCATCTCCTTACCGGTCCTTTCCGATTAGGGTGTTGTAACACGATAGTGAGCAATTCTATTACAGGATTAGCACTCCTCAGATTTGCATTTGAAACCAGTGCAGGTATCGCATACGGTTCTAATCAAACTATATGCGCATTTGATTAGAGATAGAAACTATAATTGACAGCTTGTAGCAATAGCATGCAATTGGTGATAGCACTGCATAAACTTGTTTTGTAATCAGAAACTAGATTAAATGAATATGAATGATAGAAAGCTTGATCCCTAGAATACTTCTTCCATACACATAACCTATACTTTAATATTAATTGTCTCGATAACGCAACTTATCCAACCATCTAACCAACCAAACAACTAAACATAGATCACTTGATCATTATTGGTTAGATCTTTAATATACTATCTATGTGGATCGACACCCCAATCTATATTATATGATAGGTTCATGCATTTGTGAATCGATTGTAAAGTAGACAATTAGAATTATAAATATTAAAAGCTCTGACTTTGACCCATCACTAATCTTAGTTATAATTAGTGTTACTTGCCAATTACACATATTAGGGATATTTAGATTTGTTACTTATTTATTCATTAGTGTTTTACAATGTCCTCAACTCTGAAAATTATCGAGCTCAAGCAACAAGTTGATAAAATCAACCATTCTATAAACAAATTATGATGCAACTATGTACTCTAGGACATTAACACTATCATATAGAAACCTAAATTCTCATGCAAATTAAACCATAATTGAAATTGTTCTACGTAACTACAATAACGTGACCTTTGTCTAAAATATGGTCCTAACAAAGGATTGATACAGGGGCTAGGTAATTTTGGGAAATTGCTCAATTTGCATTTTCAAAAGACACATTGTTGTTTTTGCAAGCAAATGGGAAGTTGATTCAAACTTGAAAATATATTCTCTTATGGTTTGGAAATCTCTCAAGGCTGAAAATAAAATTTGATAAGAGTGATCGAGATGGTGGCACTCAGGAAGGAGAGATAATTGCAACACAATTTAGGTTGTAAACTTGTAGAATTATCAATTCTTTATTTATGACGCTATAAGGGCTTCTTCGGTTGCTTTGATTTATGTGGGCAAAAAACAAGCTATGGATATTTGTTCCCAGCATGTGTTCGACACCTCTATTTTTTTCCAATTAAATTCCCAAACAATTCCCAAGCAGTTCTCTTTTTTCTCTTCTAATAGCATTGTTTTCATAGGAAAAAAAACAAATGAGATCAGATATTCTTTTTTTTTCTCCCCAATTGACATAGCTGCTGTGAAAACCAATAAATTTGGTTGCTCTTTTGCATATTAAGTTATTTAATCATAATTATTAATATCAAAGTGAATTTAGTTAATAGTTTAAAATTGTAGATGCTTCTTGACTTGTCGTAGCACTTAAAAAAAATTATTTAAAAATTATTAATATCTTTTTTATTATATTTGTAACCATTTTCTTATTTTATTTAATTATAAAATATTTATATTTTATAAAATAACAATTAATAATTAATGTTATGTTATTATTTAATCTAATTTATTTAATTACATTACTAATAATTTTATTAATAAAAAAATTGTATAATATCAATCATTGTAGAAAGAAAAATAAAATTTCTCACAACTAATTCCACGGTACAACCAAATACTCATTTCAGTACATTCTCATAATCAATCACATACATATATGTACCCGTGGGTTCCCACTTTGTTAATATATAGTGGGTTCCCATTTCATCAAATCCCATCTTATGTAATTCCATGACAAACGAACTCGTCCTAAAAGATTGCAAATGACTATGGGGGAAGGGTGACTCTATTGAACTCTGTTGTTTTAATTATTTCACTTGCTATCCATGTATAGATTACCAATTAATATCATATATAAGATAGATAAGTTGGAATAGGGCTGGGCAAAAGAGCTCGAACTCGTAACTCGCTCATTTACAGCTCGCTTTAACTCACTCATTTACAACTCAGCTCATTTATAACTTGAGTTGGCCAACTCGTTTAATAAATGAGTTGAGTTCGAGTTGGCTCCAACTCGCTTATTTATAACTTGAGTTACATAAAGTTACATAGTATTGGTCACAATAAATCCCAAAATAATCAAACCCGAATCTCTAGACTGTTATTTATAATTTGAGATTCGTGCAAAATATGTTTAAACTTGTGTTGTAATACTATCATTGGTTAAACGAGTTGTGAGCCAACTCAAGTTGATAACGAGCTGAGTTCGAGTTGGCTCTACAACTCGTTATTATCATCTCAACTCAAATTTGCTCACTCGTTTATTAAACGAGCCGAGTTCGAGTTAGAGGTAACTCGCTCAAACTCGGCTCATTTACAGCCCTGTTGGGAGGAAGGTTTTTGTAGTTTGGATGATGTTAAAGAATTGTTATTTGGTGGCATGAAAGTAAGTATGTAGGAGAAAAGACAAAAGGGAGGTTGGGAGTGTTGATCTTCAAATTATAAATAAGGTCCTCTTGACAAAGTGGTATTTCAAATTCTAGGATAATTCAATAAAAAAAGATTGAAAAACAATATTAGTTCATAAATATGGCACTACAAGCCTTAGGTTGTGCTCCAGAACAAAGAGGGAAACTCCTCATTAAAGAAACGGAAGAGAAGAGATCAGGGGTGAGGCTCATCTCCGTACAGTGCTTTTACATCTAGATTTTGAGATGACGATTGTTGTCAAAGATTAACATGGCCTTGAGCTTTTTTTTTTCCTTCCAAACAATGCTCATTCACCTACGCTCCCTCTCCGGTTCTTCTCTTCTGAAGTAGGTGAAACCATCGAGTAGGGACAGTCTAGGGTGGGGCTCACTCCCCGCACAATGATTCTCTCTTTTCTTATCTCCACGTCTCTCCGTTAATTTGGAGCACAGCACAGTCTTAAGAGGAAGAAATCTGCATTTTGGGTGGATATTGTAAAAGATGGTACCACAGTAGAATTAGGGATCAATAAGGTTGTAGGAAATGGCCAACAGAGACAATTTTGGCATGACAGATGGGCTAGTGAATGCTCATTGCAATGTCAGTATTCTTACTTATTCCAACAATCGCAGCTAAATCAGCTAAGACCGATTCTCTGGGAAGGTGATTAGTCTTCAATTTAAAAGACTAGTATGAATTTATTTGTTGGAATGGAATAGTTGTTCAAGAGTTTTCTAATTTCAACTTACTAATTAGTGTGGAAAGTGATCAGATAGTGTGGAAATGGGTCTCAAACTCACAATATTCAGTTAATTTTTTTATGATTGGTTAGATTATAGTGGAATTAAAAATACATATTATAATAGTATCTGGCAAGCAAATATACCTTTGAAAATTAAGATTTTTCTTTGTATGCTTTTTAAGAAAAACAGAACATTAACTAAGGACAATTTGATCATAAAAGGTTGGAGTGGGGATAATAAGTATATTTATTGCAATGAAAGTGAAATTGATGACCATTGTTACATGTCCTATAGTAAATAGGATATGGCAATGGATTTTTTTATTTTTTATTCAAAACTTATATGACAGTTTGTTTCACCATTACAAGGATTTCATCAGAAACTTCTAAAAATGATTTCATAAAGAAGTTTACTTGAAGCTCTCTTCACAAATGAGGAACTAGGAATTATACTGGTGACTAAAATCTACAGGATTGTACAAATTTCACAAATTATCAAAATTCAAAAAGTTCATTTTAGATTTGCTTGCCAATATACCGATGGAGCTGGTAGGCCAGCTAAATTATCAAAAAGAATTCAGAGGAAACTAATTTCCAATCAAGAGATCACAAAGATATTAGCATCAACCCATCAAAAGACCAAGAGATCACAAATAATAAGATTAGGAAACCAAATGACAGTTCTTACAGCTAGAACCATTTACACAACCAAAAAAGGATAATATAATCTATAACTAATGGAACAGCTCCATGTCAGCAGGTCTAATTCTCCAAAGAACAAAAAAAAAAAAAAAAACAGAACACCTAATCTCCCTATTTCTTCACCTTCCTAGCAAGAACCTTCCTCGATGGAGATGCCTTCTTGGTTGTTGCCTTCTTTGCTGCACTCGTTTTCTTTGTTGGGGTCTTTTTCACTGGCGCTACAGGAGCCTTCTTTCCCGGCGAATCCTTAGCTGAGGTCTTAGCCAATTTAGCTGGCCTACCAGCTCCTTTCGGTTTAGCTGTAGCCTTGGTCTTGGTAGGAGCCACTTTTGTCTTAGTTGTCACTTTTGACTTAGCCGGAGATGCCTTTTCCTTGGCCTTTGGAGCTGCTTCTTTCTTTGCCTTAGCTATAGCTTTTGGCTTTGGAGCAGAAGCCGGCTTGGCTGCAACCTTCTTTGTCTTGTCAGTAGATGGCTTGGCCTTGAGATTAGCTACTGGTTTGGATTTGGTCTTAGCACCTACCTTGGCTTTGGCAGGAGAAGCTGACTTGGCAGATTTTGCAACCTTTCCCTTTGGTTTGGTGCTGGGCTTGGCTGCCTTTGGCTTAGCAGGTTTGGCAGATACAGGTTTTGGTGCTGCACTAGCCAATTTGTAGGAGTTCTTAACTTTGACAAGTTTACCAGATGCATTTAGCTTCTTGAGTTGATGCAACAAGTGCTTTTTGTAATTTGAGGGCAAGTGGGTCTTGTGCTTGTCTTCTATGAATTTCCCAATTGCAATCACACTTGATCCAGTTCTCTCCTTCAGAGATGTGATTGCCTCACTAATCATCTGAATTAAATGAATAAATAATAATCAAAGTAATTAGTGATTTACACTCAAACCAGATCTATACAAAATTGCAAATATGGGTGAGCTCTGGTGAAACTGTCAGAAATTATTTGACAAGTTCACATGAAAAATTTGTTGAGATATGTGTACAACTACAAAAATATTGTTCTTTAATTGACTCAAACTATGTTAATTTCTGTTGAACAAATACTTAGTTTGTGTAAAAGATGTAGTTCTAGTTGTGAAACTGTCAGAAATTAATTATTTAATTCAATAAAATTACATCTGCTCCCACAAGTTGTTGTAATCCGTGCATAAACCTGAAGATTTCTAGAGCCCATGTTGAGATCGTATATAACAAGTCAGAAATTGATTGTTCAACAGATTGAATCTATGTAATCTATGTTGCATAGACTCATACTGCAAACAAATCTGAAGATACTTTCCTGAGGTTGTGAATACAATAAAGAGTAGATGTATTAATGTATAAGAGTTTATTTTTGTTAGTTGAGAAGGGTTTCACTCGTTTAAATCTAGTTTTAACTAAGAGGTAAAAAGAGAGAACAAACCTCAGCGTAAGGTGGATGGCTAGGAGCAGCACGAGGCTTCTTCTCCTTCTTCTCCTTCTTCTCCTTCTTCTCCTTCCCCTTCTTAGACTTGGACTTGGAGGCGGCGGCGCCCTCCGCCGGAACGGCAGGATCGGAGGCTACATCCTCGGTCAGAGCTGCAGAACTATCGACAGTTGTCATTGCTTCAACTCAAGGTTTGGATGAGAGATTTTGTAAAAGACAAGAGTCGTTTGCACGGTGAGAGAAGCGCGAGATATATTTTATTTTTTTTACCAGAAGAGATGACCATTTTAAATATAAGAAGCGTCTTTAAAGGGAAGAGGGAGTGGTGCGCTCTGATTGGTCTGGAAGGTGTCACACGGATCGAGTTCTCTCAAAACTTTGATACTGGGCCCTTGGATTAATATCTTATCAACGGTCATAAGATGGTTAGACTGTGAGGCTAGGATGCTTGCCTTGCACTTGGGATGTAGTAATGTGTTCTTAAGTGTGTTTCTCCTCTTACTTTGTAGATGAATATCTCGACCTAGGATTGATGGATTTATATGGGGTTTTGACCAGGGTTTAGGCCATGAAATGAGGTTTATGTTGATTATAAGTTTGGTTCATTTGGTTGTGTGTGCAGGGAGAAATTCGTTAGAGAATGTGGGGTGGTCTTGCACTAGGGTTTGTGTGAGTTTGTCAGATTCTTTCAAGGTTTAGAGGGCAATGCCGGGGTCGCTCACCGTTATTTTCATTTGGTATTGTACTAGCATTTATTTGTGCATATGTTGGTTTTTGAATCATCTAAATCGAGCAAGAATTGAGTATTTTAGATGAGTATAAACAAGATCGAACTGAAACAATTGTCAGAGATCTGATTTGAAATTGAATTAATGATTGCTGAAACGTAATTTTATTGCGTGTCGGCAATCAATGATGTTATCAAATAGCTTTTATAACTTGTTTCATGATTTAATACAATTAAATTTGATTACGTTACGCATCAGCGCAACACACATTTATGTCATGATAAAAGATGATGGTGGATAAAGGTTCAAATTAAATATGAGAAACCTTATGTTGATAGTTATATTGATAGTTATATGCCAAATCTGTGGGCTTAGTTGAAACTTCTATTTTATTTTTGTTTGAAATGGAAATAACTCAATATGTATTTCCAAATTTATTGAGTGGAGATTTTAGATTTAGAGCCATGTCTTTAATTAGTATGTTATGTCTCCATACCAAAGAAAATAACATAAATATACAAGTGATACCGCATGCGCTAAAACAAAGAATGCCAATTGAAATTTTTTATCCCCCAAAATCATAAATCATGTGACAAATATACAAACTGAACACCACAAATGAGAACTAATAATTGGTTTCTCTTGACAGCTGTTATCAAGTTCTCAAAAGAAAAAGAAAAAACTAATTGGTTTTCCTCAACTACAACACATTCAAATTATTCAATGAAAACAAAATGTAAAATTTGTTAACAGCAACTCTTCCTGCCTTTACTATTGGAATCTTAACACATGTAGATAGAGGGGCATGCCTATGTACACCTAAAGAATGTCTCTGTATTCAATTAGATACTTCCTGAGATAAATTTTAAACTAGTATTATAACAATTGACATCCATAACTGTTTATATATCTATCAAGTAAATGTGAGAAGTCACCTAAATATTTAATATCTATAAAGAATTTTTCATTTGAATTTCAAAACTGCAGCCTCTCACACTAAAAACTTTGTCACTATATCAAAAAGCTAGTTCTCAGTTAAAGTTAATTTGACAAATAAAATAATTATTTCTTAAATGTATGTGCACTGTAATTTAGATATCTAAGAGTATTTATATTGAATATATTTTTAATTTTTAAAACATGCTAGCACTTTCTATTCTACTTTTGATGTAGCATAATTTCTAAGTACAAAGATTTATTTTAAAATAATTTGCTTTCCAACTAGTTCTATCATTTGTCATTATGGTTTCTCTAACTGTTTTTAGTAATAATTAATGATTTGACCACTAAAAATAATTAAAAGTTAATTGTATGGCTGTAAAGGTTTCAAAATTAAATTATCTTAATTTATATTTGATACTCGAAAGAGGAGAGATCGATCCAATTGCACTATATTAGAGCGGCACATCTTAACACCATATGTTTATAAGTTATTTTAGAGATTTCAAAGTCCAAACAGAATAGATTAATATAACATATTTATACCTTGTTTCCAAATCACAGTTGGAATGCAGACCAAGCGAGTAGAGCTACATCACGGGAATAATTCTTCTCGGAGCATCATATATCTGATACCTCTATCGGTTATCCACTAGGATTAACCGGAGAGCGGTTTATTTCTTTTGCCAGAAATACTATAAACCGCGGAATTCTACAAAAACACTATTCACAGAGAAAAAGACGAAAACTCGTAAACATGAATTTTCGGTTACTCAGTTTCATCAATATGCAAAATGACATACCGCGAAATTTGATAAAACACTATTCATCAATCCCGTAAATATACTTCACAACAAGCCACAAGATTATACGTCAACTACGTATAACTTTCTTTTCTTAACCGAAACACTATTTGGGAGAGAAATCAAGAAAGAGAGAAAATGTCGATTCGTTTCAACACGAAATGATACGAGTGAATTAGTATTTTATTCTATCCATGCACCTCTCTATTTATAGCCTCTAAAATGGTGTGAAAAGACCAAAATACCCCTATGACAAGGCATGCCACCTAGGGGGTGAGGTGTCATGTGGATAGGATTAATGACGTGTCACCTGGATAGGATCGATGACACGTCATGCGGATAAGGACGAATCTGAAAAGACCCGAATGCCCTTGGTCCGAATACAAATAATATTCATATAATTATTCTGAACAATTATATATATTTTTCTTGCGGTTGTTGTTTTGGTAATTTATACAACGTGTCATGCACATTTATAAATTAACCAGTTAACTTTTATACAACGTGTCACACACGTTTATAAATTAACCAATGTTTTTGCTTGTTATTTTTACATAACATTTATAATTTAATTATAACACGTATAATTAATTATAACCATCTTACTATTGATCATAACCAATTTATAATCAATCACAATAAGATTCTCCGATTAACTCATATATAGTGTGACCTAATAGGATCTGTGTTATGTTGGTAAATAGAATTAAAACTGTTTTAACTTCTATAATCATGGGTGGCGTTTGGCAACACATCATGACCATCCAATTACACAGATGATGCTGTACTGTACAATATCACGATCCAATAAACAATTTACTTGTGTCTGTTCTTCTGTCTCATAGCTATAAGATTAATTTCAAGGTAGATGTGTGTCATCCTTGCTAACTGAATCTTTTCTTGATCTTGAGTAGATTATCAAATATAATTACTCTTGTAATTATACCACTAGCAAATAATCTTACTCTACCAAGGGGCCCAATGATGCTATAGCTTGTATAAAATACAATAGACAAATAGTATTCTTGGTAAACTATCACTTCCTCAGCTAAGCTATACATATGGAAAAACTATCCTTATGACTGATTTTTACAGACAGTGTTAGATAACAATTTCAAATACATATTTCTCAATGGGAACGATAAATACCTCATACTGTAGAACCTAACATTGAATGAAAACATAAATGACACGAACACAATTCTATTTAATGTTTCATTCGGGGTCTGTCAAATACTATGTTTCTAGAACATGTATCTATGTAATTAAAATGACATCTCGTGTCAGGTGGTTTGTAAAACTTAATCATCTTTTAATCCACATACTAACCTTATCGTGGTAATTAGTGCTCTTGCTAATTACCTTGGTTAGTGACTTTTTAAGAGTATATATCATTTATATTATGGAGTTTCACAATTTCAGTCATGAACTCGAAATGATCCATAAATTCAATAATACTCAAGGCAACAAATGATATATAAAGAAACATTCAATTCATGAACAAAGCTTTATGATAAATTATCGTATTATTGACTTCTAGATTATTAAAAACTAACACATGGAGGCTATAGTTATCATTTACATGGCTATATTAGCCTCTCATGCCATATTTGGAGCTCCAATTATAGACTTCCAATCATAGCAAGGCCTGCCACATCTGTAGGTTCGTCCTTCTAGAAAGTTGCTGCTCAACGGCTAAGATTTAATCCAAACTAGATAGTTCACGGATTGGATCCGTGTGCCTTTGCGGCCTAAGCTTGGACTCGCATATGGTATACCTACATCGCAAGGCATTCTGATTTAAGCCAAATTTCATAGATTTCACCATGTCGCATGTTATGCATTTTGTGTAAGGTGTTTGCATACTTCATGTGATGCCTTATGCTTCCTTCAGAATTGACCTAGATATAACATTTTTGCTTTGTTTTCGACCTAAATACGCAACTCTTCGAAACTTGCCAAAAATGACCTAAAAACACGTTTGTGGATAAAAGGTAGTGATTTTCCATTATTTTTCGTCATTCGGGAAAATGAATACTTTGCATACGCTTTTTCGTCATTTTTCGTACTAAAAAGTAGTGATTTTCGTTATACAAATTGGCATTATCATGAGCTTTGTCAAGTTTGGACACCTCTTTATAATCCAAGTTTTCATTTTTAAAAAAGAATGCGTACAAATGAAAACGGTGAAAACTTTCAAGTTATCAAATTGTGGGAGTCTTGTTAGCAAAACTGCTATTGGCAGTTCATACACACACACACATGTAAGTAGGGATGATAATATACAAACATGAGTCATAACAATTAATTGAACTATATATAAATTCAATTCAGGACAACCTGCATGCATGCATATATGCATGCAATTAATTAGCACACTGATTAAAATGTATATGCAATTGATAGGGACATTTGAACTATGTGGGTCAATCATATAAAATTACACCAATTCATATGCATGTAATTAATTTAGGACCTTCAAATTAACTAGCTATGTGGGTCAATCATGTAAAATTAATTAGCACCCCCATATATGCATGCAAATTAGCACACTATGCATTATAATTTGTGACCTAATTAAAACTATAAATGTGGGTCAATTATATAAAATTGAATATGATAATATGATTGGGGGTCAATTTATGACATTACCGTACCCAACATTTTATCATAAACACTTAATAATTAGATACACGCGTCAAATATTATTTAATTATACCAAGCGCACAGCGCCTTTGAGTTGTAACTCCAAAGTATGAACATCTGTGATCGTCTCGAGTAAAGCATTTACAATAAAGGGGTACCACTTTCTAGACCATAAGATCAATGAGGCGCTAGGAATCCCTAGAAATAGACATACAGACTGTAGGCCATGCATGGTAAGGCAAAGCTTTTGGGAAAAGATCTCCATGGAGGTTGACATCTGATATCACCATATTTGATCTATTGTTCTGACCAATTTACGTACCAAAATATGCATTTTAAACCATCAAATAGTGTCTATTACATTGAATAACTATAAAATGTGGTACTGCTGCACTTTTATTCTTATTCTGCAGAAAACTGGCGAAATCAATGAAGTTACTGACATTCTGAAACTCTGATGCGGGTAGCATCAGACTTGATGCTGGTAGCGTCGGACTTTTCCAGAAACAAAAGACGGAGGCCCAATGAAGATCCAATGAAAGAAATGTCATTTGGAAAGGCTATAAAAGGTCATTCCCTGCCACAAACAAAGGAGGAGGATTCTCCCACAAGCTTCTACTCCCTTATGGAATAAGGATCAAGAAAGGAAGTTGAGGAGGGAAGATTTTGGAAGATTCTTCATAGCTCCATCTCCATCTTCGGTTTTATCATGATTTCTTCTCTTATCTCCTTCTTTATGATGCTTGAGTAGATTTATCTTGTTTCTATGATTGATGTTGATACCTCGCATATTTAGCCTATATTTGACTTGATTTCGTACCAAATTCACATTCTAAATTGTCAAAATCACATGCATTTCATTGATATATCCTTAGAATTTGGTACTGCTGAGAGTTTGTTTGTTTTCTGCAGGATTGGAGCAAAATACACGAAGAAACGGCGTTTTTGGACTCTCTGGTACGGCCCTTACCAGACTTAGCCGATCCAGCCTCTCCCATCTTGTACGGCCTGGCCGTACCACCTTGGTACAGGCCGTACATAGATGCCGCCTGACAGAATTCAAATCTTGGCAGAGGCTATTTAAAGCGAGGGATCTCTCCATTTTCGGGAGATACACATTTCATTCCAGATTGAGAACTGAGAGAAAGAGAGAAAGAGAGCAAAGGAGCAAGGAGAGAAGAAGAAGGAAGAGGAAGAGGCGAAAATCGACGGATCAACCCCTTCTCCACTCCCAATCTTCGATCTAGTTCTATCATGCCTCTCTTTATCTCTTTACTTGTATTTCTGGACAGATCTATGACTTGTGAGTAGTAGATCATTGTTTATAGAGTTTGTAGATGGATTTTCTTGATTTGTGTTGTTTTTCTTGATTTGGATCTTGTATGAACTCTTTTGATTGTATTGATTGTGTATTTGTTTGCCTTGATTGCTTTGTCTTTCTGTGATTGCATATGGTGTGCCTATAATGGTAGATCAACCCTAACAAGGTCATGTGACCATTGCTTTCTCTTAACCAAACCAATCCCTTTAGGTAGACTTGTTCGAATTGAAGCCGAAAGGTTGAATTCTCCCCTAATTGACATATTAGAGGATACCTTAGATCTCCAATCAATCAACTAGAGGATCTGGACCAAAACACGAGAGTTGAGGTTTAGAAACCCTAGAAGGTGAAGAATTGACTCCAAAACCTAGATCTTGAACCAACAAACGAGAGTTGAGGTTTAGGAACCTTAGGTATGGTCAATTGAACCTTTCTGAAGAGTTTAATACGAAGTACCAGCAAGAAATGCATCAACTCGAACTTGTAAGCTCTGTACTGGTACATCAGTACGGGTCTTACAAGAGTGGTGCGGCCTACCCATACCAAGCCCCACTCGGCTTGGTCGGACCAGGTTGGTGCGGCCTAGCTGTACCAACTTGGTAAGACCCGTACCACTAGAGGCAAATCAGAGATGAAGTCTAAAACCCTTGAAACATCTTTTATCCCAAATCAAAACACAGTTTATACCTTTCCTTGCACATTTACTATTCTGTTACATTGTTTGATTGCTTGAGTTGATTCTTTAGGAAAACTAAGTATCAAAACTCCCTCTTTCTCACTTCTAGTCTTTAGTCGAGATAAGTAAATATCTAGATAAAGGAACCGTCCCTGTGGATCGATACCCGATTATACTCCTCGATAGGGTTGTGCACTTGCAACCCTAATCGGAAGGTGTAACCGCGGTTTTAAAAGGTACGCTCCCAAGTGTACTGAAACTTGCGTTGCGCTTTCACGCGAACAGTAGTCTCCAAGACACTTGAATGATGAATTTTTAGGATTACAAAAACTTTGACTAGCAACATATTTTAGATTGAAAATAATACTTTGAAAATGAATTTATTAAAAATATTGTGCATGAGGATTTCTATAAGTGAAAATATTTCAAATTGCACTCTCTTTAAACTTTGACCCCAATAATTTGGCAAAATCTAAAGATAATTTCTAGGTACATGTATTTAAAAATTGTGTGTATTCATAGTAAACATGATTTGTACTTTATATTTTTGTACAATTATTTATTTTTCTAAAAATACAAGAAAAAAATCAGAAAATATGAATAAAAAGGTGGACCACCTTGAAAAGTTTTCTGACATACCCTGTTAAATCTTAACTTGAGTTAGAAGTAAAATTTGTGTTTTACGGTCTTTCCGCAGCTTAATCCTAAACCGATTTTGGTTACCCCGAAACCCAATAAAAAACACTTTTTCGGGAATTAAATAACCGGACCTGGAACCGATTACTTAATAACTGGTCACTCCTGAACTTTCTGGTTACTAAGTAACTGGATATTTTTTTCATATCCGGAAATTAGGTAACCGGAAAGAAGATCAATATCCGGTTATTTTTCGAAATCCATTCAGAAACTAGGTAAATTTCATAATTTGGTATTTTATTGGGTATTTATAAAATTTTCGGCAAAAATAGTGATTTTCGCTTATATAATTTGGCGTTATCATTATTCAAGCTCAATATGTAGCTAGTTTTAAACAAAGTCATATTCTAAACTTTGAGGGTATGTTTGGATGAAACAAAGATAGAGCAAGAATAGAGCTAATTTCAAGTTTGAGAATAGTAGCTCATCCAACTTTTGGTTGGGTTAGTAGAATAGTGAGCTAACTCATATAAGACAAATAAATAATAGTAGTTAGTACTATTCTTGCTCCATCAATCCAAATATCAAATAGCTCATAAGAATAGTGCTATTCCAAGCTTGCTCCATCCAAACGCAACATGAGAGATTTGCTATGTTTTGAGTATGGACTCATTATGAAATTGTCTACTCAAATCCTATTTTTTTATAGCTTGACGTTTTTGTAGAAAAAATTATATTCACCATAATTTGATCTAATTGGGGTATTTCAAACAATCCGTTTTAAATAAATGACAAAAATATCCTTGAAGACTAATGCTCATTTCAACCTCCCTTTATATAAGATGATATTTAAAGTTTGAGACAAAGCAAGCCAACTTAGTGTTAGTAATGCAAATTTTTAATAAAGAAAAATGTAAAGCAAAGGTTAAAAATAGCGCTATATTCAAAATAGCACTGATAGCGCCATAACTTTTATGGTCCGAAAACGCTATAGCATGCTATTTAGAACCTTAATGTAAAGTAATAATATAATATGTACATAGAAGTAAAATATCATCATCTGATCACTAAATCTGACTTTACCCTTCATTGCATGAATACCAATGAAAAGTTATGTGTTTTGAATGCACTTAAGGATTGGAGGGATGTACTAGCCTACGGGCTTTAAACTTGTCGAAAAAAAGAAGAAAGAGGATTGAGTCTTAGATCAAGCGGGGTGGGAGAAATAATGAGCAATTTTACTCATGTTTTCACGTCCTCTTTATTACTTTTAAATCCTTTTCTACTCTTTTTTTGTATTTTCTGAATTTTCTACTTTTTTGTATTTTCTGATTTTGTTAGAAACATTAAAAACAGAAAAGTAAATTTTTAAAGCATTTACCATGAATGCACATAACTTTCAGATATGTATACCTAAAAATTATCCCCAAATTTTGTCAAATTATTAGAGTCCAAATTAAAAAATAGGTTAATTTGAAGTATTTCCAATCCTAGAGAATTTTTGTTTACATATTACTTAAGAAAAAATGCCTAAAATACCCTTTTTCAGTCAAATTGCTATTAGCATAAATATATTCAATTAAAAAAATCATTCAATCGTATTAATTGGAGACACAAAATCAAATTCATTTTAGAGTTTTTCTTTAACAATTTTAACAAACTCTCCTATTTTCTTAACCTAATTTAAACCTAAGTTAAGCCTAAAAACTAAATTACACCAAAATGCAATCCTAATTACTCTAAATGCTGAAATTAAACATGCTGGACAGAACTAGGTGAAAACCCTACACCGGTGGAGAATGCACTTTTAGGAACAGCACATCAGGGTCGGTCAAACCAAAAACACAATACTGTTATCTATCAGGAATGGACAAAGTTAAAAAGAGACCTTAAATGACTGTCCTTGTTCTAAGAAATAGGAATGGTTGTATAAATAATCATCCTTGATTATATAAATAGGAATGGCTATACAATCAATCCTAATTAGAGATGTTATCAGTGTCCCCTGGATTAGGAACAAATGTAGGTCCATTCCTGTTAAGGATTTTTGACCGTTCTTGTTTCATGGTTCCCCACTAGTGCTAATCTGCCTTCGTGTCTCTTTTCATTTGCAAATTCTATATAAACCCATGTCTCTTTTGAACTTGTATCCCTGATTATTTTTTAGAATATTTTGCCAGAGATAAATTGTTAAATTAAATAGAGAGGCTTTGTGCCTCTTTTCCTATTCTCCCTCTTCACATCACCTGATGCCTCAACCTTTACTGACGCTTAACCTTTTCTTTCCCTTTCTCATCTTTCTTATCTTTCTCTCTAAAACTCTCTTCCACTATCTCTCACGAATTAATCTTGTGAGATCAAGAGAGTCGTCATCTTAATACGCTAATAGTCATATGTATAGTTTTCACTGTTGAAAACAAGTTACGCACCTTGTAGCCCCTATGCACCTCCTTGCATCGTCATGCATGGTGCTCTTAACTTCTTAATCTCTTCTATATATACAACAAGAAAGTAGACAGTATTCGTAAGAAAAAAAGTATATTTATAACGGTACTTCCTCGCAAAAAATACTGTCACGAATAGAAAAAGCACAACAATAATGATACTCCGTTGCGAAAAATTACTTTTTATTCTCGGAAATACTGTCTCACTCAACCTAAGCTCTGACACCACCTATATTAGCCTATTCATGACCTATCTTGATTGATTTAGTGTTCTAAGATTTGTGTTCTTAGTAGAAGAGAGAAAGGATGGAGGAGAAGGGTAGCTGCTAGAAATCTCTAGAAAACTCTCTCACATACATTACTTAATTCATTGTTTGATTAAATATAACCAATTTCCGCAATAGGCCTTACATGTGTCATTTACAACAATAATATTACTTATATATATAGCCCATTTAAACACTTCTAAACATAGACCAATAGTATACTAAGAATCCACTATTTTGTCATATACTCATATTACATCCCAAAACTAACTCCAAATAAACATTATCTACAAAATTTTAGTTTCAACAGCAGGATCCTTGCCGGAAGTTATTTCCTTCCAGTTAAAAATGCATGGCCTATAGAAAAATTAATTTCCCAAATCTCAGGTGTATAAACTTTTTGTTTAATAATATAAAAAAGTTCATAAGGCCTAGAGCCCAAATCTTGTGGCCTGCCTTCTGAATTTATTTGAGAGCTGCAAATAAAACCCAAAATGCCTTTTGTTATTAAAACGAAAATGAGTAGCCAGTTTGATTCTGGTAATAATTAAGCTACTCATGGAAACATGTCATTCATGGAGTAGCGAGGTATAGACTCTTAATTAAGTCTTTCAATATTTACTAACAATTTCATGTCACGTTGAAGCAGCTAGCCCATCGATTCAACTCGATGATGCGCTTTGACATTTTCTGCAGGTTACTTTAATTAACATTTCATGTTATCATGTATGAAGTTGGTCCCACCAAATAGAAATTCACAAAAACCAGTTCCCATGCATTTGTGCTCTATCAATGGGTACCAAACTGGTTATAGGCAGACAGCAAACAAGAGCCAATGAACACCAAATAAGCTTTTGGCAAGGTCATGGCCGGACCCAGGATTTTCGTCAGAGGGGGCCAAAAAAATATTGAATCGGATTTAAACCCATTAACTAATTGGATACTCGATAAAAGTACAATGTTTTGACTTATATTTTCTAATGCTCTGATTTATAATTTCTGATCATTTAACTTATAGTTCTAATTATCAATCATAATTTAAGAAATTTATTTTGATTTTAACTTTAAATTTTATCCGAATTACAAATTAAATATCTAGAGGGAGGCAAAAAAAAATTGAGGGAGGAACAAAATCGATCGGTACCGATAGATTACCCCTAAAACTTGAAATTCAAAGAGGGGCAACTGCTCCCCTGGTCTACTCCCTAGGCAAGGTGATCATACTGCACCTTTGAGTGACGGCTTGGATCGATTGACGGTCTACTATTTGGGGTTTATAGCTTACAGTTTGTGTTGCATGGGGTGCTTGTATATTTTTGCTCTTTCTTAATTTATCCCCCTTTTCTGGTACTAGCTAGCAGCTAGTAATATCTTCTTGTGTTGTACTAAAGTATTTTTACTGTTGTTTCAAAACCTATAATATGGCTTAAGCTTCTAAGTTGTTACAGTTGCGTCAGATTGGATATTTCTTTGAAATTACATGTAAATCTCTATAAAATTACAGTTTGCAGGAAACATTTTTTTCTCGACATTACTTTCACATGTTGCATCCATGGATCAAAGCATTGGCTGAAGTTTGATGCAAGCAAGAGTCTTCATCCATACCTAAAATTTGACGCAAGCAAGTTTTCACCATACTACACTTGATGTAATATAAAATATATCTTTAACGAGTAAAGCTAATATACACTTAAGTATACTGTACACTTAGTTTTATGACCGTCAGATTTTTTTAAAAGTCGTGGTAGCACGACTTTTAAAGAAATATGATGGCTCTAAGGTTAAGTATATGGTACACTTGATACACTTAAGTGTATATTAGCTTTACTCTATCTTTAACATCTACTCTAGTGTGAGAAGCAGAGAAACATATGGTATACTTTTGCTAGGGTATCCTTTATTTTTCTGTAATATTACGAGCACAAAAAAAAAGGTTTAAATTGAAAAAAATACCTGGAAAATGAACTCATGGGAAACGAGTAAAATGTTCCGTAGAATTTTCAGGAATTAGACCTTTCATTACGTAGTATTTTTGCTCCGCGGCACGCCATCTATCTTTAAATATATAAAACTCCGCATTGCACCTTTTATCTATCTGAAAAATATTTTACCATTAACAAATATATGTGCATTTGGTTCAGGTGCAAAATCCCAGTAGCACAGTTGGTGCTTGGCATTGAAAATTTATTTGGGGCCGATTTTGTAATACAATGTAATTTTTTAACCAAACAAAAAAGGTAATAAGATGAAGTATAAAAAGCTAATTAAGAAGCAAACATACCGCTTGTCCTTTATCAGCCGCACTATTATTTTCTTTTCCCTATCATAAAAAAGACAAGCAATTTAAATTAATATTAATGCAATGCAATATCTGGTGCCAAATTCATATGTGTGTTTTGCAAAATTTTCAAAACTCAAAACAATAAGGGTTATCTATGCAAAAAGAAAAAGAAAAAGAAAATCTAAGATTTCCTACTAAAAACACGGCAAAACGAGCATATTTATACTCTATTTTTTAGTCATAAATATATACAGCTCATTTTTCTTTGCTCTTTTTATTTTTGTAATTCAAATTGTATGCGAAAAAGTCGAAAGGAATACTTTAAATGTACATCTAAGAAACATCAGAGAGTGGAAGACACGAACCATATTACTTTAAAGTTTGAATTATATTATTTTAAAACTGGTTAGAGATATACACGATTTCTTCATTAGTATTGCTAATTTTCTGTTTTGCAATGGGTGAATTATTTTTCATTTATTTCGTTCATCATTAACATTTTAGAAAACTAAAGCAACTTCACTGTTACCAAAAAAAAATAATAATCCACCGAATGCCAAATTGGATCAAACATCACATGTTAAAAAAAAAATTTAAAAGAACATGTAATATGGCATCTAAATTAAGTTGTACTCCAAAAATTATTGTATAAAAAAGGGGGGAGAGGAGGAGAGGGGATGGTATGGAATTGTACTAACAAAAGACATGTCCGGTGGACTAAAAAAGATTTGACAAGTCAATTATGTGATTTGTTGTGGACAAAAAGATACCTAAAATTATGAGGTTAAGTTTTATATTTCAAAAGGAAAATATTGGCTACTTTTGACGCCTGCTAGGTAGAGCGGGAAAAATGACATGCAGAGCTAATTTCGTCACAGAATGGTACAATTATGGTATGGAACGACACAATTATGTTACGTTACGCATGTCAGTTACATGCTGTGACTCGCGTGTTTCATGCCGGGACTATTCGCATGCTGTGATTATCTTTTGAAATTTTAGCATGGCATGGCACACGGCACATGAAAGATCTAATCACGGCACAATACGGCACGTAATCACGCGAGTCATGTATAATTAGGACTATTAGATATTGATTAAAATGGTGAATATTAAATAAACTAACTTAAATTATGATTAAATGGTCACGCAAGACATGTTTGGTCACGGCACATTTAGGCACGGCGTGAATCACGTGGCGTGACCATTTGTATGTCGTAACTACCCCTTGATATTTTAGTCACAATACGACACGTAAAAAATTAACTTAGTCACGACATGGCACGAGACCAAGTTATAATGTGTTAATTACGGTACGGTACGACACAACACATTTTTTCCACTCTACTACTTCGACAGACAAAATGGTTATCAAAATAAAAAAATAAATATGTTCACAGATATTTTAGATAGGTTGTGTATTAAATTTAAAGTAATTTTGAAATTATTTGACCTTTAATTAAGTACCAAAGAAGTTACCCCATTAATTTTTAAAAACCATTCGATAAATGTCGGTTTTTAAATTGTACTTAATTTGATACACAACCTATATAATTTACAATAAATTATTTGCAGCTTAACTTCTTTTGTTTTTTTATAATTATTTTTTGTTCTACTGTGACAGTTGTCAAGTAAATTGTATCAATATATAATCTGGTACTCCATATTTTTACCTGATCTCTCAGAGTAGGAGCTCCATGATGAAAAATCCACTGTGCATCCACTATGCCCATCTTGTAAAGTGCAGGCTTTCATTTGAAAAAATAAAAAAATAAAATTAGATAACCAAATGTTAGTTTGCAAAGTTGAGCAATCAAATTGTTTCATTAAACTTCTTTTATTAATTTTTGATGAACTACAGGGGAAGGTTTCCACCCAGTTATATGATGTTATATATGGAGTTGGAGACTTAATTCCTTTTTCAAAAGAATTAATTTTGATAATTATAACTGATTAATTAGGGGCCTACGGCAAGAGGTGCAAAAAGAATATTTTTCAAGCAATTGAATCATTTTAATCCTTAAGTTTAATTTCCTCATATTTGTTGTTACATTTTTTATTTCGTCAAAATGGTGATAGATAGTGTACGCTGATTTGGAATTGTGACTAAAAAAAACTGATTCCAAATTAATCACTTCTGAGCAAGGTTCTAAATAGCGGCGCTATAGCGTTTTCAGACCATAAAAGTTATGGCATTTAGCGCATTATTCCGCACTATAGCGCCACTATTTGAGAATAGTACTGTTTTTTTAACGAGCCCGCTATGACGCGATAAACGCTATTTAAACATTTGCTCCTGAGCAATTGAACGGGAATATAAGGGTTTTTTATGAAGAACATTTATAATTTTAAAATAAGGTCAGTTATGCAAAGTTGAAATTAATTCCCTCTAGAGAAGAATCAGATAATCTCAAAGAACATTAATTTTTAATTAGCTTGTTTACTTGAACAAATTTATTTAATAGAGCAAGAAGTTACCTCGGCACAATTCCTAAGGGCATAATCAAGCCCCCAGCCATGAACCAAGTCATTCTATAACAAATTTAATAACATGTCAATAGCAATATAGAATAACAACAGCAACTATATATGGTAATTATACAGGAATTGAAGTACCTGAATCATGTGCCATACACATCTCCATGCATCTCTAGAAAATACAGGTGCCATTATCTCTATGAACCTATGGATAATTAGTTCAAAATTACAACAGAGTAGATCCAGATAAAATAACAAGGAGGAATTAATTCCTATCCTTTGGAGACAGACTGACAAAATATAGAAAATTGAAAATGTCATGAAAAGCTCATGTCATACAACCATGGCTTAATTGTCTATATATATAGTAAATACCTTACACAGTATGAACAAATGGACATATTATATACAAAAAAAAATATATTATCGGAATCTGAATGTCTGATGGAGGTGAGTTTGACTTATGAAAAGCTACTTTATCTTTCTCATGTTTTATATGGATAGGTGAGATATGTATCATTAATTAAAGATGGATATATGTGAAAATAAGAGCTACTATTTACTCTGCACACGGTGGTTGATTCCCAGTACAATTGTGTCGAGCATCCTTAGCTTCACTGTTAAGAAAAGGTAAATAAAATTGCAACATAAATGTTTAAAAAAAAAAAAATGGAAATAACCAATAGTTCCATTGTTCATTGATCAGAAAATGTTGCCAGTACTTACCTCTAGCCGCAAATTAGTGCAATCTTAGATTTTTCTTTTTCTTTTTTAGTGTCAATGGAAGGTTGAAAATTTCTTTGTAATGTTTTTTTTTTTTCTCAAACTGACCAAACCAAGTAAGTCTAATAGTCTGGTATGGACTGACAGATATCTCAACCATGGCAAACACAGCAAATTTTAAATGCAATTTCATAATTGAACTAATTGCTGTATGGTTCAGTTTGATGCTAGCAATGATTTAGATTGTGGACATAGCGGCTGCTTTGGCATGATTATTTGATAAGCGCTATACTGGTAATAACAGTTGTATAATTTGGCATTTTTACAAATAAATAACGTCATAGTGGACAAATTACGGGACCTTAGAAGAAATAACAGATGTAAAGTGGGCATTTTAGCATAAATAGCAGACTTTTCACTAATTTACCAGAATTTTCCAAACCATCCCCAATTTTAATTTTTATTACCAAACCCCTGTTTTTCTTTTCACTTAGTACTTTGTTTTTATAATGACTATTTATAAATCATGTATGGTTAAAATGCTTTTTGACTATTTTAATTTACTTTTATGTAATGTGATGATTAATTTGTTTTAATTACTGTTACACAGTGTTGATTTACTTAAGTTTTATTTTTATATGGAAAATTATTTAACTTGATATTGTAATATGACTTTATATTTATTATGATATCCTTTTAGAGGAGGGATTCACTTACATTTTTTTTTGGCGATACCGAATTACACTACATTTTCAAAGTCTAATAGTTGATTCAAACCGTTCAATATGATGTATATATTAAAATGTGCTTGCATATCAAATTTTACATTTTTGTTATTTTTTTTTACTAGTTATTAAGTATTTTACAAAATCATTATTTTCAGACTATTAAATTTTTGTACCCATCTTAATAAATAGTAAAAAAAATTTTAAAAAATGTAAAAGTTGATCTACAAGCACATTTTAATATATCCATCATATTAAATGATTTAGATTGATTGTTTGAACTTTGAAAATATAGGACGTAATCCGGTATCACCAAAAAAGAGTGTAAGTGAATCCCTCCTCATGCTTTTATTGAATTGCAATGCATACAAAGTAGAAAAAAATGGCCAAAATATCATATCCTCTATGAAACGACAGTGTTTGCTAAATGATCACTATCTGCTATGTCAAATATCCACCGTTATATATATATGACTTCACTATCCGTTATTCAAACTTTTAATAACTAGATTGATTAACTAGCAAAATTAATGGTCTCAAGTTTTAATCAGTATATGTATATATATATATATATATATATATATAAACTATTGTTGTAGCTGGAATAAAAGCTCTCAGGAAACTTACTTGTGTACTTGAGTATCATTCCTCCTTTTTGATATTTCATAAACTATAAATCTCGACGACTCCACTGCTGGTTGTGACATCTCCAAGTTGTATTTCCTCAACAACTTAATGTATCTGCATTTTGAAACAAATAAACTATATGAATTTCATTACAACCTTAACTACTAGTAACCCCAGTTAGTCGTCGATTAATTGAGCCCTCTTTTTTGTCAGTGGGAAAGCTGCATGTTTTTAATCTCAGTTATTGTCATATAAATTCAGTTGTACTTCAAGTAAACCTTTTAACCTCAGCTTACCTTTAACTAGAAGCACAAAAAAATCCCAATAATATTTTTTATAAGAAAATATTGTGCATACTCTTCAGCATTGAAGTTCTCAACACCAAGGTCTTCATCCCATATGAAAATGTACTCGTACGCAGCCACTATATCTGGATGGAGAAATCTCTTCGCATACCACCTACAAAGATAGACAGAGGGAGGTTTAATTAGTTCTAGATTTTCTATAGGGCTTGTTTGGCCATGAAGAGCAAAAAGGACATAAAAATTATAACTCGATCGCACCATTTAGCTTGTTTCCTTGTGCTTATGTGGATGGCTCGTTGCGACCACTCAAACTCGTCCCATTCATTTACTCGACCGTCGTAATGAAACAATAATATTGTAAAATTCTCTGAAAACTGCACCACATCAGATAAGATTTCACTGGTTACAACTTGAAAGTTTCATATCAACACAGTAACATCTGGGCCTTGTGTTATGTATGAGAAGTTCAAGTTTTTTAATAAAAATGTACACAAAATTCTATTTTTTTCTATATGTAACAGTCCTTTGTATTATTTTGGTTTGTAATTTCAAAGAATTTCCATGTGTGAATTACTACCTTTTGCACCTCAGCATTGACCATTTCTTTTTGTTGATATCCAACAGTGAAAGCCACAAGATACTTTGGCTTCAAAGGCAAATCCTGTAAATCAATATTCAACATATATCAAGCTTATTTAAAATCTAAAAGAGCATAACACCTAATATCCTTAGTTAAAGAAATTAATTAGTGATGGTCATTTTGCAAATACCTCATCCGGGTTTCCCCATAATCTGTGCTGATAAAGATCCGACTCTGAAACGACAATACCTGGGGGTAGTCTTTCAGTTCCCTTTGGATTTGATGGTTCATAAATCTTGCAAAAAAAAAAAAAAAAAAAAATTCATTGGTTTGTTTGTGTTTATTGATTTTTCTGAGGCCTATGACACTGATCAGTTTGAATCTCTAGAATATTATTGCTCTGTGATTGGTCTGTTGTATATTTTAGGATGCTTGCTTCGCCTATTTAGATTAATAATTTAATCGAAAATATAACAGAAAGTTTGTATTTATCACCAAAACTACTGATTTTTAATTTAATTGCGTCCTGACTATGTTATGGGTTCAATCAAGCTCCTAAAATTTTGCATTTGATTTAATCAAATTCTACTGTTAATTACACTCTGATTTTGCTGTTAAATTTAGCTGACATGACATCCAGTCAGCATTAACTGAGCTGTAACTAAGCTATCTCGCCCAAAAGGGTCACTTGATCTGATCCGAAACCCAAACGGGATCACTTGAATTTGAACAAATATGAATTATAATTTGTACTGAAACACAAATTAGTTTCCTCTGTGATAAAAAAACAAGGTCTCCACAATTGTTCATGTCATAACTATCATTTTAACAAACAAAAATATTTCATCAAAAAACAAACAAAGAAAATTCAAGGAAATAATGGTTACCTTAAATATATCCGTTGAATTATTATCTGTCGAATGATCTCCTGTATCTCCACCATTCATAAATTTAAGAGAGGAAATGTCAAACTGAAAAAAATAAAATAAAATAAAATAACAATAGTCAACAAATCAGGCACATTTTGGTAACTTTTTTGTAAAAAAACGTTTTTGCACCACTTACTTTTAGTTTTTTTTTTTTACTTTTGTAGCTTTAATTTTTAATTTTCATTTTATTGCTCTTCTCTGTTTCCTACTCTGTTTCTCTGTTTTTCTGTTTCAGCTTTCTTTGGGCTCTTCACTCTTGAGACTTTTGGTAACTTTTTGTAACACAGGTTTCCTCTTAAAACCTGAACCTTTTTATTCATCAATATAACAAATGAGGACTCTGATCCTCATTTTTCATCAAAAAAAATAAACAAAAGGCACATTGATTGTACACTATGTATTGTTAGATTTCAGATTGATAAAAGATGTTCAAGTCAAGACTTTACATTAAGTTTTGCATACTCTTTTCCTTTGCTATTAGTATTGGTAAGATATAAGGTATTTGTATTTGCTCCATCGGTTTTGTTGGTTTTCAGTTTGGGTTTATTTTTTAGATGATTTATGAAGGATTGTGAAGCACATTGTGTGCATTAAAAAAAAAAAAAAGTTCCTTTTGGAATATGGCTGCACTTGGATTATCCAAATGAAGGGAAATTTTTTTGAATATGTGCAGAAATTAAAGTAGAAATGAAATAACATTATAATACCTTATTAAAGTTAAAAATAGGGAAAGTTGTGCCGATCATAAACCCAATAACTGCTGCAGCAACTGTAGTCAAGGAAGGAACCATCATGAAGCCGTATCCCGAACAGATGGCGGTGTTTGTTTCCCAACAAAAAAAATGAACCAAATTTGAGAAACTTTGAATTCCAAATGTCAAAAGATGATATATTAATTGCCTCTAGAGGAAGAGCAATGAGCAATGAGAATAGACCTGGTATCTTAATGCAACAGGTATTGCAATTTGCATGTTGTAGCTCGATATAATTCTGCTCAATCATTAAAGAAGTTGCACGTTCTTTGACGTCAAATACTTACAAATTTATATTTGACCTGTTAATTATATATTATCTTGCATAGAAAAGAGGGTAATTTAATAAAGTACCGCAATTTTCCTTTTGGAAACTGGGCCGGTAGACAGCACCAGTTGTAAATTAATAAACGATATAATGAAATGGAATGAAATCAGATCCTGCTATTCCTGAAATCGATCTAACATACATACTATCAAATCTTGCACACATTTGACGAGATCCACAATTTCAGACCTTGAACTGAGCGTCATATATTATGTATTTATGTCAGACCTCTTATTTACTTATTTTAGCATGACCCTTAATATTTAGTCAACTCGCGAAAAGACTGCTTCGTAAAGGTAGAGTCTAGGAAGGCCGTCCGATTTCGCGTACAACCGTACAAATAATTTTAAGATTCATAACAAAGGATAAGGATCGACCGATCGATGGTGTCTTAAGTTAACCGAGGTATTTGATATAAGTTTAATAATTTTCAAATTTATCGGTTTAACTTTAAATGACAAATAAAAACTATTAAAATTGTTTTATTTTACGAGTGATGTATTTACGTATCAATTTTTGTTTTAAATTTAGTATAAAGTTAGGTGATCCAAAATAAAATGGTTTATAAGTTATTTTAATACGTCTATCTTTCATTGTTAATTTCTTTACTGCTTAATTTTACACTAAATTAATTCAGTCAAATTTGACATGTAAATACATCACTCGTGAATAGAGGAGGTATTCTTTGTGAATATATAGGGATCAATTGACCTCTTTTTTGTTATATATATTTATGAAAGATTTTATATATATTTTTGAGTAAAATGTGATAAATACGGTAAATTGACCTCCATTCTTAGCATGAAAATTTTATACAGTTGATTTCCATTCACATCTGACTCCCATAATTTGAAACTGTAGCTCCGCTCCTGCTCATAAAGTAGATTAGTTTGAATGATTTATATTTGTCTTTTGAAATAAATCCAACGTTTTTTTAGAGTTAAACCCATTAAAAGATTTGATGCTTAAAAACACCTCTATACCAAAATATCAGGATTCAACCATGTAAATTTGGGTATTTGTTTAGGAAATAGAAAATATTGTCTGAAGAGTGATTGTATTTTGCTAGCCTGCATGCTATTATAATAATTTATGAGCACGCTGGAGACTTGTGGCTCACGATTTGTACACAAGGTTCATTACTTTTAATATATTAAAATATTGGGGGAATTTTATGCATACTCCTCAAAATCTTGAAAGTTACGGATTCCCCCCTTTAATATTCATAATATCATACTTACCCATTTAAATGTTTTTTTTCTTGTAAAGGTCATCTTAAATTTATAAAATACTCATTTTACCCTTCACTAAAAAAATAAAAATAAATACCTAGCATGTTATAAAAAAATGTCATTCTAATTAGATTGTTTCTGAGGGCAAATTAGTCATTTCTTTACTTCTAATGCTCCACAATGATATTTAAATATATGCTTGTGCAAACATTAGAAGTAGAGAAATTACACATTTTCTTTCGGAAACAAACAATTTAAAGATTGATATTTTTATGAAATACTTTTTCACGAAGAGTAATATGGGAACATCATGCATTTAAAATAAGTTTTAATAAAAAAAAAAAAGACAATAAGATGGATAAATTTGTGAGTTTTTTAAATTTAAAAGGGTAAATATGATATTATGAATTTTAGAGGGGGACAAATGTAATTTCCAAACTTTTGAGGAATATTTGAGGAGTAAATATGATATTATGAATTTTAGAGGGGGACAAACGTAATTTCCAAATGCAATTCCTCTTAAAAAATTTGTGCAGAATTTACACTTATTTTGACTAAGAGAAATCGACAAAAGTAGTCAGCATGATACCGTGCATACAAATTTAAATGCATCGGAAATAATTACTTTTGTGTAAATTTAAGAGAATTTAAATGCATCATTTTTTTATGTCTTATAGTGTCTTTTATTTTTTTTTATTTTTTTTAAATTTAAAAAGTTAATTTGAACTGTTTAATTTGATCTCTATATTATAAGAATAATTATTTCAATTCTTTCACTTCAATATTCACATCATACCTACAAAAATAATTAAGGAAGGTTATACTATGGTCCCTACTAATTATATAGTCCCATTTTTCATTTCCCTCACTCATTTACGCATCAACTTTTATAGATATAAATACTTGGAGCATAAAATATTAATACTTGTAAAATAAGATATTAATTCTTTCATGCATAATAACTTGATGTGATCATTCCCTTTCCAATCCCCCAATCGTCTCTGTGTCAACCTTCCTCTAGTGAAGTAGTAGGGATTCTGTATCTCCGCATAAACCTTCCCAATCGTTCCCGCGTCAACTTTCTCTCTAACAAAAATAATTGATATCATAAATATAAATATTTCAGTGCATAAATATAAATACTTTCAATACTTGATATTAATAGTTTCAAATGTAATACAGTGTCATATGTAAAAATATACTTGTAAGTATATTTATAAATACTTTCATGATTAGGTATAAATATTTGCGTGACGATGAGCCCGAAAGTACGTCATCATGGATTTCATTTGAAAAATAAAATTTCGTAAAATATGTTAATAGTTTTATATTTGTAAAATTTCTTAGAGATTGTCAGAAATATGGATGATATTGAACGGAGAAAAAAATCACCTCTAAATATGTGTATGGTTCCCCCCCCCCCCCCCCCCCCCCCCCCCCCCCCCCAATGTAGTTTGAGTAGTCATAGTCATCCACTGATTTTTATGGTGCATATATGTTTTGGGATATTTGATTTGGAAGATAATTATTTATGTAAACATTGTTCATCTCATAGGTATAAGCATAGGTATACATACTTCTATATATAGATATAAATACTTCAGAAAAAAAAAAAATCTAGCATTGCTATTTTTGCGGCCCCCCAAACAGTTTTGGCAGTTAAGGTGCGAGTACGATGTAGGTACTGGAGTGCGGATACTTATATCAACTTCCATATTATAATATGTTTGGAAAGCAAAATTTTAGAGAAAATTTCTGGTGTGCCCATTTAAACTTTCAAAATAGCCAATTTCTCCATCAAAATAACATAATATCCAATACCCCTTACAAATTTTACATTATTTCTTTTATCCCCATTTATCTATATAACACTTCATTTAATTATTTAAATATTATTTTGACAAATATACGCTCCTCTCCTCTCTTCTCCTCTCTTCTCCTCTCTCCCCTGTCTGTTCTTTCTTTCATTTTTTTTGGCAAAGATCATCTTACAATAATACATGTCAGGGGGTGTTGTATCCATGCAACCTCCATGAAAATCTCCTCTGTCTGTTTAAAGGAGCATCCAGGTCAATTGTTAATTAACTAAATAAAAGGCTTTCTAAACACTTCAAATGACCTGTGATTGGCGACACTTCGAAGATATTCAATAAACAATATTTTGACCAATTGATATGGTTGAAAAGTTTATTAGATAAATAATATAAACTAAGTGCCTAGCAATATGATTGTTTTCGCAGTTTATTAGAAAGCTCAAGGCTTCAATTTGAAGGTGTTTGATCAATTGACCTAGTTGATTGAGCAATAGGAGATGAAACTTCAAATTGAAATTGGATGACGTCCTTCAATCAACCAGGTCAATCCGAGAAACCTCACTTTTGTTCTCACACTATCGACGAGGCGATGATGATCAGGCGGCTATTAGAGAGCATCATTAGTTGAAAGGGATCGGTATAGGAAAGGGTATATTTGTCATAAAAATATTTAAAATAATAAATTAAAGAGTTAAATGTATGAATGGAGATGGAAGAAATAATGCAAAAAATTTAATGGGGATATTGGATACCAAAATTTTTAAATATACCATACCTTCAAAAAAGATATTCCAAAGCATTACGGTTTTTGAAAAATTTGAATTTTGACACGGCTGCATCCCCAAGGTGCGGCCACCTCTTATTTTTTGTTCAGATTGAACTGCCACACAAGAAGGAAACAAAAAAAAATGGGCTGCATCCCCTAGATGCGGCCGTGTCAAAATTCAAAATTTTCAGAAAACAAGGTTGTTTGATTTATCTTTTTTTGAATTATGGTATATTTAAAATTGCAGTATTGGATATTATGGTATATACCATTCTTTTTTAGAGAAATTGGCTATTTTAAAAATTTGCATGGGTACACCAGAAATTTTCCCAAAATTTTATATACTATTTTTTTGCATATATTTATTATTTTTTAGATAGATACAAAATTATTGTTTATGAATGGTTCAAAAATATTGATTTTGTATCTATCTAAAATGATAACGAAATATTTTTAAAAATATAAAATTTAATTTTCCAGTACATTTTAGTATAGAATCATATTGAGATCTAAATATTGAGCTGTTCAGATGGTGCAACTATTTAAACTTTAAAAACATATAAATAAAAAATGTGAAACACGTTAATAAAAGACATGACGCATTTTAATCCTCCACAA
This sequence comes from Carex pumila, assembly GCA_033356055.1. NCBI lineage: Eukaryota > Viridiplantae > Streptophyta > Magnoliopsida > Poales > Cyperaceae > Carex > Carex pumila. Next base: position 322,417 of record JARJHM010000126.1, on the reverse strand, counting down.
TTTTTAATACGTTCGAAAAGATCGATCCACCCTATACAAAATTTGAAGAATAGCATTAAAATTCGTGTGTACGACCATTCATGAAAAATAAAAATAATCACTGTTAAATCAAATCGGGCAATTAATATTTCGATAGTAAATGCCATCTTGACATGAAAAGCAACTCTCAAAATCAATTAATTCGTTTCCTATTCCTCAAAATTCATCCAATGATATCCTGTGGATTGGATAAACACAATTGCATATTCCCGCAGGATCCTTGCTGGAAGTTGTTTCCTTCCGGTTAAAAATGCACAGCTTGTAATAAAAATATAAAATTGATCAGTTGAACAAATTGTTTGTTTGTTATTTAATTTGTAATACAAAACTTTAATTTGAGGCCTTGAGTTCAAATCTTAAGGCCTGCCTCCTGAATCTCATATCAACAACTACAAATAAAACCCAAAATGTTTTGTGTGTTTAATTAAAAAAGAAATGATGAACAAATTTGACTTTGGTTATAATTAAGCGTTATTAGTAATTTACTATACTAGGAAGCTGGATATCCAGGTCAAGACTCTAGACTTTCAAATGCACTTTGTTATATTAAATTTAATTTTCGATACAAAATCGGTTCAACCAAAAATAAATTAACCAAACCAGATCAATCCATTTAGAGATCTCTCATTTACCTAAAATGCTTGTTCTTGTTCACCAAGGAGAATTATATCTAGCTTAGCGCTCAAGATATATATTGTTCACTGTGTGAATAATTATAATTCGAAATTCAGTGTCTGATGAGGACTTTGGTCTCATCTCATGAAAAAAAAACAAAAACAAAATAAACTATTTGTTTGCCCACATATTTGAACTTATTTGATAACTTCGCGCAACATTTTTATAAAAGAGAGATAAAAATGAAAAGAGCAAAATAGATCAGGTTCTTTCATGATTTGGTTCTTTTTCCATACTGCTCATTGGGTTTAAATTCGATATTCTTCCAGGACTTTAAATTCGATATCTTTTTTTTTAATGGTAAAACTTATGCAAGGCTGATTGATGTACACAAGTGTTCCTTGCTTCTTTTGTTCTATCCTCCTGTAGGAACCAAGCCTAATTAAAAAGTTAACCCTTGTAGAAGTGTATTGCATGAAGAGATTCCTTTCTTTTCCTTTTAATTAATTTGTGAAGTAGAGATCAAAGTTAGTTGTCATTAAGTTTACCAAATAAAAGGTTAATTATTCGTAAATAAATACTTCATCCTACAATATATGCATTAAGAAAACCGATAAAAACAACTTAATTTTCCGGTATTAATCTTTTTTTTTATTTACTTGAGTGAAAAATGTTAGTAAGCATTTTGGCTTCAATTACAACAATAGTCCTACAACATGCATGGCTATGCTCGTTACACGTGTAAGATAACAAAATTTACACGTTGGCTTCTAAAAAGATACAATTTGCAGGAAAAATTTATTTCTGGACAATACTATTCACATGCAATTTAATCCCTATCCTAAAAATATATTGAATTCTTGATGCATGAATGCATCCTTGGAACAAAGCACTGGCTAACATATGTAAAAAATCCTCATTATCTACACTACAAAGAACGAAAAACAGAGAAATAGATAAGGTTAGGTTGCCTTTTTTTTTTTTAAATGTCAGGGAACTTTGCAAAAAAATATTATCTCTATAATTTATAACCCAACAAAATGTAAGTCATGGAAAATTTTGAAAATGAAGTCAAGGAAAATGCGTAAAATGTTCAGTTGAATTTTCGGGAATTAGGCCTTTCATTATGTAATAGTCTCGCTCAGCATCACGCCATCTATCTTTGAACATTGCAAGCTCCACAAAGCACCTCATATGTATCTGAAAAATATTTTACAGATATATATATTTGTAAAAGAAATTGTTGACCAGTGATTTTATGATCCCAAAAGAATGGCATTACAAAAGGAAGGATAAAATCTAAGAAGCAAACATACCCCTTGAGAGTTATCAACCGTGGCATTCTCTTCTTTTCCCTAAAAAACACAAGACATGCAACAAAATATAAATGGTTTACAACCCTTCAGATTTGTAGTACATTTCTTTAGTTTCATAGTATTTATTTAGTTGTACTAACTCTGATACACAACATATCTAATTAAATTATAAAAAAGATACTTATAAATTGACTTCTCCTAGCTAGTTTATTTTCAAGATAATTAACCTATCACTTCATATTTTTAATTACCTGATCTCTCAGAGTAGGTGTTCCATGATGAAAAATCCATTGTGCATCAACTACCCCCACCTTGTAACGCGCAGGCTTTCAATTGCGTTGAAGAAAGAAAAAAAAAAATCAACCTTAATTAGTTGAGGAAGCAGATTATTGGCTCAGGTGACAATGTATTTTTTTTTTCAATTTAAGTTAACACAGAACATTGTATAGTTAGCTTGTATACTAGAACAAAAATTTTCAATAGAGCAAGAAGTTACCTCAGCACAATTCCTAAGGACGTAGTCAAGCCCCCAGCCATGAACCAAGTCATTCTATAACAAATTTCATAACATGTCAATAGCCAATATAGAATAACAACAGCAACTATATATGGTAATCATACAAGAATTGAAGTACCTGAATCATGTGCCATACACATCTCCATGCATCTCTAGAAAATACAGGTGCCATTATCTCTATGAACCTATGGATTAATTAAAATTATCAAAGGTTAGATCCAAAGAAAATTGCATAATATATATAGATCTAGAAAATAGGAAATGTCATTAAATGTTGTTGTCATGCAATCATTACTTCACTACATTCATAGATAACTTAAACGGTATGAACACAAGGGAATATAATAAGCAATATATGATATGAGAGGCTTATTGGAGATCAGCTGTCTTTTGAAATCTACCTTTATCTGTCTCATGTTTTTTTTTTTTTTTTATAAATAGGTGAGATATTTCATATTCGTCATTTTACCATTAAACATATTTATATGAGAATTCTTCATTGAATTTAAAACTTGTGTAGGTTGCTATTTGGATTGGTTCTTCTTGTAACTGGTGCTGATATCAGACCGAGACTATATATTCTGATTTCTATAAGAAATTGGTGGGTTTTACCCCACTTTTTTTTTAAATTATATGAGAGAACTTGAGCGAGTATTTACTCTGAGCACGGTGGTTGATGCTCAGGGCACACCCATGGAGCCTCCCCAGCTTCACTGTTAAGAAAAAGTAAATAAAATTAGAGAGGAAGTGTTTGAAAATAGAAAATTGGACATAAACTATAATTCCCCTGAATCAGAAAATGTCACCGGTATTTTCCACTAGGCCTCCAAATTAGTGTGATCTTAGTTGTTTTTTTTTTTTTTCATTTTAGTGTCATTGAAGTTAAACATAAATTTCTTTTTATTTTCTTCCTCACTAACACATGCATGACCTGTATTCAAAAGTAATGGTATTGACCGACTGAGATCTCAGCCATGCCAAACACATATATTTTACTGGTACAGCTTGGAACTTTTACTGGTATGGTTCAATTGGTAGATTGACTGACTACCAAACTAACGCGTGGTAGTTACTACCAAGTTTCTCAAAAAAAGACTGACTAGCAAACTAAACGGTCTTACTTACACTTTGAAAATGACAAACACAAGCAATTCTCAAGTTGTGATATTGACAACCAAAAAAGAAAAAAGAATAACTATTTTGTCACAGTTTCTCAGAATCTTACTTGTGGACTTCGGTACCATTTCTCCTTTTTGTTACTTCATAAATGATAAATCTACTCGACTCCAATGCTGGTTGTGAGATCTCCAAGTTGTATTTTTTCACCAATTTGATGTATCTACAATTGTAATACATAAATTATGAATTTCACAACAAGGTAAGCCTCACGTATGCAACCGAGGCCAATTATAGCACCAATTAGGAAATAAGCCTTACTAAGCTTAACTTCCCAATTAAGAATTCAGTAACTCCAATTACATTGATTATTTACTATCTCGATTTCTGTCATCTAAATTCTGTTATACCCCAGTTAAACCATTTAGCCTCATCATACCCTTGATTCAAAAACCAAAATCAAAACATAATTTTTAAGAAAAATGAGAAGTATACTCTTCAGCATTAAAATGCTCGACTCCAAGGTCTTCATCCCAGATAAAAATGTACTCGTATGCAGCCACTATATCTGGATGAAGAAATCTCTTCGCATACCACCTAGAGAGAGAGAGAGAGGAGTTAGTTCTAGGTCTTCTCTAGATTTATTTTAGGGTTTGTTTGGCCACGAACTGTGAAAAAATATACACGCACCATTTAGCTTGTTTCCTTGTGCTTATGTGGATTGCTCGTTGCGACCACTCAAATTCGTCCCATTCATTTACTCGGCCATCATAATGGAACAATAATATTGTAAAATTCTCTGAAAACTGCACCACAGTAGATAAGATCTCTCAATGGTTAAAACATAAAATTTCATATCAACACAGCTTCCTGCCCTTTCCAATTAAATGATAACATCTGAGCGTTGTGTTTTTCTGACAAATGCTTTGACTAATTAGACACTATGTTATGACAAGTTCAAAATTTTAATCACCAATAACCAAGATGAGGAGTTCAAATTCCCATATATAGCTGTACAATAAAAGACTTATTTTTTTTTAATCATCAGTACCTTTTGCACGGCTGCATTGACAATTTCTTTTTGTTGATATCCAACAGTGAAAACCACAAGGTACTTTGGCTTCAAAGGCAAATCCTGTAAATCAGATTCAACATCAAGCTCATTTAAAATCTAACAGAGTATAACACTCAACATCCTTTCTATAAGAAATTAGTAATTGTCATGATTTTTGCATATACCTCGTTTGGGTTTCCCCATAATCTGTGCTGATAAAGATCCGAGTCTGAAACGACAATACCCGGGGGTAGTCTTTCGGCTCCCTTTGGATTTGATGGTTCATAAATCTTGCAAAGAACAAAAGAAAATGATTCACTGGTTTGTTTATTTTTATTGATTGTTCTCTATTGGAAATTTCTTATATATGTAAACGTGCTGCAGTATTGCCCATGTTAATTCTATCAACCAATTAAAGAGCTGCATGCTGTATTGCCATATAAACAAATATGAATTCCAATGAAACAAAAATTATATAATTAATTCAGAGTCAACTGGTTTAAACAAATATGAATTCCAGTGAAACAAAAATTATGTATAATTAATGCAGAGTCAACTGGTTTAAACAAATATGAATTCCAATGAAACAAAAATTGGTTTCCTAGGTAGTATAAATGCCAAACCACGTCACCACAAATTTCATGTCATACTATCATCTTAATAAACAAAGAAACACAAGGAAATAATGGTTACCTTAAATAAATCCGTCGAATTATTTTTTGTAGAATGATCCCCTGTATCTCCACCCGACAAAAATTTCGGAGCTGAAATTTCAAACTGACAAAATAACAAAGATTGTATTTTACAATCTAGAAGGTGTTTGTGTACAACACGGAACATCAAAGTTTGAAGAATCATCTCCTCTGCTTTCAGTATTGGTAAGATAATTATAAGGTATTATACCATAATGAGATAACTTGCAGCTACCTTAAAACTGGCACATTCCAATAAAAAAAATGCAGGGCTTGGTCTTTTTTTTTTTTAAACTTTGCAGACTTTTATATTGTTGATTTTCCAGTATATATAGCTTATTTTCGTTGGTTCTCTGTCTAGGTTATTTTTGAGATGATGTGCAGAATGAATGATTTTGGGCACATTGTGTGCCAGAAAAAAAAAAAGAATGAAATTTTTGGAATATGGCTGGGCATGCAATTATCCAAAAGAAGGAAAAGAATGGATTTTTGCTGAAATTAAACCAGAAATGAAAAAAAAAAAATACTACATATATTACCTTGGTAAAGTTAAAAATAGGGAAAGCTGTTCCAATCATAAACCCAAGAACCGCTGCAATTACTGTAGTCAAGGAGAAACCCATGGTGAAGCTGTGCCGTAACGGGGACCGGCATCCCGAATCCTTCAATGAAATCTGCATTTAGACCTCAAATTCAAACTCCTCTTTCTCCACCAAACAGCCACTAATTCTGTTCCTCAGTACTAAACACAAAGGGTATTCCTTTACACAGCAAAATTGAATTCAAATTTGAGAAGCTTCAAATTTGAGAATGTAAAAAGATGGTGTATTATCTCTAAGAAAGAGCAAAGAGAATATATATATAGCCCGGTACCTAATACAACAAATATTGTAATTTGTTTGTTATAGCTTTATATATACCCCCTATGGTCCTATAGTTTGTGCTCAATTGTAATTTATTTGGTAATAAATATTTGTGCGCAAATATTACGTGGTACCTTGCACAGTTGCACGTCGTTCTCTGTGTTCTGTAATCTTTGAATTTTATATTGACCTGTTAATTAATTAAATATTTTTGCATGGAAAAGAGGGTAATTTCCTTATCTAGGCCTCCTATGTTTTCTTTTTTTGAAGGTTGAGGCCTCCTTTGTTTTCAACAACCAGAAAATAAAGGATAGAAAAGAGCAACGAAATCGAATAATATTCTTCCTCTATTTAAAGTGCACGATTTCAAATCTTACGGTTGGCTATTAGATCCACGGTTTCAGATCTTTTAGTCATTAGTACAGAGAGTCAAATATGGTATAACATATCTCAAATCTTTTATTATTTAAAACATTCAAAAGAAAATCTTTTATTTATTTGTTGCGATGTGCGTTTCTAATTACACAAATAAAACACATTCAATATATGTGCAATGACTGCGGGGTTAGTCCGATGCTATGGGCGCTCCAGGATCATTTCGTCCATTTTAAGATTTTCACATACCGCTTTAAGATTTGTGCGTGCTCCCATCAATTTTTGTATGCACAGATTTTAAAGTAGATTGGTGGTGCTGGAGCCCATTAGACCTACTAAGTTCTCATGTTCAATGATGCTACATATCAGTGTTGTAAAAAATACCTGTGATGTTCGATTAATCAATGACAGTAGTCAAACCGTCACGCATATTCTTAACAGAGGCATGTTTGCAATGAAAAATGTATAATCGGCCATTTTTCCCAATTAATCGGCCGTTTTACTGATTTATCAGCCAATTATTCTCGATTATTCTCGTTTATTCCAATTTCAGTAAAAAAAAATTTATATTGATTTTTTTTTTAATGTGATAGTGTATGATAATAAGTTTTATAAATTATATATTGCAGTTTTGTTTGTGCTTGAACATACATTCAATATTTTTTATATATGTTTTTTTTTCAAACTTACTTTAAAATTGATTAATTATTCTTCTATTTATTTATCATATATTTTTCTTACTAATTACTAATGTAATTTTTTCAATTAGTACGACATATTCATTTATGAAACTAAGTTGTTATTATAAACTAAATTTAGTGATTTTATGTTAGAATGTTTCATTTCTTTGACATAATATGTTATTAGTACTTCAAAAAAATTTAACTCTTAAATTTATTTTTTTATTAAATAAATGTGTCAATTTTTTTATTAAATAAATGTGTTATTGACACATGCAAATTACTTATGCATTAAAAAAATAAGTGTAGTGTCATGTTATAATAATGAAATTAAGTTAAGTGAAGTTTATTTGATAAGTTTAATAAGTTAAATAATTTTTTTAAATAAATTATGATATATATATATACATAAATTTAATAAAAACATTAAATTATCCGCATAATTCCGATTAATCGGCCACATACCGATTAATCGCTTGGTGGTACCTCGTCCGTCCGACAACTGCATACCGTTATTTACAACATTGCTACGTATCTAGGGTCAGACTCACCTTAGGTCAAGGGGCTGTTCTCGAGTGCGTATCCTTTGAGATATCTCATATTTTGTGTGACCGACATGTCTGGTATCTATTCGGGGATGACGTAGGGGGGCAATATTATTTGAGCTTTGAGATTTGCACATAACGTATTGCAACGGTTGAGATTTTCCAAAAAGTCACACAAAATATGAGATATCTCAGAGGATGCAAATTCGTTGTTCCCCCGAGCCCGGCTCCCCTAAAGTAACTCAATTTTTGGGTTTTGGATCGGGACCATCCGATTCGAATCCGTCGTTCAAGATTGTTTCACGATTCAAATTCATCTCTCAAGATGTGTGCGCTCCACTTCGGATAGATTATAGCAGATTCAAATCGGACAGTCTCGATTTAAAACTCAAAAATTGAGTTACTTCACTAGATCTGAATCCCCCCCCCCCCCCCCCCCATCTTTCCTCCTCAGATTTTAGATTCTTATTGATAATTAGAATTAGAAGTCAGAGTATTAAAAATTAAAAGTTAAAATATTAAAAATTAGAAATTAGAGCATTTTTTTATTTAGTATCCAATTAACCATTTAAACTCAATTCGCTATTTTTTTATTTGATAATTAGAATTATAAGTTAGATATCAAAAAATTATAAGTCAGAGCATTATAATTTATAAATTAAAAAATTGTATTCTATTTAGTACTTGATTATTTAATGGATTTGAATATAATTAGTTAATGAGTTTGAATTTGATTTATTATTATTATTATTATTTTTTCATAACAAAAATCATAAATCCATCTCTGAATGAGAACTAAAAAAGTAATTGATAAAAAAAAAAAGAGAAGTTCTGGCAAAAATGGGGAAGGCTTTGAAGAGAAAAACAATGAGCCGTCAAACCAAGTTTATAAGAATAAGAACTCAAAAGTCAAAACCTTAAAATGCAAGCCATCACCTGAAACTTTACAGATGTCAATATTCATTCAATGACGCGTGGTCATATTCTGTGGGGCCAAATTATTAAACTTTAAGTGCTTGTAGAAGTAATGGCTGGGAGAGGCACAAACCTTGGTAGTTACATGCGCACCAAAGTATAAAAAATAACCAGAGATAAAAGAGAAAGAGAGGATGAAAAGGAAGTAACTGAAAGGAGGAGGAAAGGGACGTGAGAGAGAAATTGGAATCGGCAGAGATATTTTGTTAATAATTTTAAAAAAAAAAATTATTTGATAGTTTTTAAAAGAAGATTATTTTATAAAAAAAATCCTTAATATTTAGTGAACACGCCAATAAACTGTTTCATCCTTTTTTTCAGCAAATCACAGTTACTCCTTAATTTTTTTTTAATTATATATGTGTATTTAAATTAAATTAAATATTTTTCTTGAACTTTTATATACTTCGATCACTAAAAAATATTAAATTTATACTTGTAATTTAGTGATTAAAAATTACTTAGATTCAAATTCCAACTGTCATATATTATATGTTTTACTTTTCATCTCTCAATCAATTTTTTTGGATTCCGCACCATCCGTGTGACCTCGGTACTTCAATCACAAGATGAAAAAACTTGTGAGAAACTTGGTTTGTCTTTTCTTTTTTCTTGTTTTTTTTAAGGTTGGTGTCATGCATATCTTTTTCCAAAATATAGTGTAAAAGGTGTTTTTTATTCAATAATAATGAAACTTTCTAAATCTTCAATATAAAAAAATTATTTGTGGATAAATAAGGACAATGAAATATTTGTCTGTCTAAACATTCTTTTCTCACACCAAAAAATAATAAAATATAATAGATGAGGGTTCAAGTGCTCTTATTTTTTATGCTTTCATTAAGTTTTTACTTCTTTAATTTTATAATAACAAAAATAATAAAAAATTATATAAAAATTAAAACTCTTAGATATGACCTATACTATATATTTTCTCTACATGCACATAAAAATTAATATTTTTCAATTTTGTTAATAAATAGATCAATAAGTTGATGATTCCACGTTCAAAAATTTAATGATATGGGTGATCATATCTAACTTTGCTACTTTGACATTTAAAATTTAAATTTTATGTTATTAAAGTTTAAAATAAAGAGGCATAATAACGGCACAAAAAATACATGCATTTAAACCCTCCTCAAAGTAATAACATGGTCCAAATTTGAGCATAAGTTTTTTACTTTTTTTTTAGAAAAAAGTAAATATTTTTTAAAAACCTGGAAAGTTGGCCAAAGATTTTCGATGTTATGTATGGAAAGTTGGCCAAAGATTCTAAAATAGAAGCTATTCAGAATAGCAATGTGCATGCAAACAATATTTTTGTTATTCGGAATAGTTAGAATAGCTGCTATTATATATTCCTTATAAATGTTGAAATAGCTACTATTGAAAAGTGTGAAGAGAGAAAAAAAATGCTTCCGAAATTATAAAATTGACACCACTTATGTTATCTACACGTCGTGACAATTCATTTGAGACCCCACTTGTCTATCTTTCCTCTTAATTAGCACCTTATTAACACTATTTTTATCGGTTACAGCTATTCAATATTCTAAATTTACAATCCAAACAACATTTTTACTAATCTGAATAGCATAATTTTTATACTAATATGAAAAATCACTATTTATTTTCTATTCTCATTTACTATTTTTAAATTTCACTATTCTAGCTATTCTATCCAAATGTACCCCTGAACATCATCGACATTTAACCTAAATATCATAACTAACCTTAAAAAAGTGACATTTAACCTAAATTAAACTGCATATATTTAAATTAAATTTGATTTTTAACCTTAAAAAAGTGACATTTAACCTAAATGAAACTACATATATTTAAATTAAATTTGATTTTTAACCTTAAAAAAGTGACATTTAAGCTAAATGAATCTGTATTTTAAACTAAATATGATATTTAAGCTATATACTAGGACGAATTTGTAATTTTATTTCAATCAGGCTGAAATGGACTGCTATGGATCTTAATTTGAATGGCCAATCTTTTTCTTCTCTGTTGGCGCTTAAGAAAATATCTCCCACGGAACCGTATCGTATGTGACACGTAAGAAAATATCTTACCATTTTTTAATTTTTCTCTCTCTTTTCTACATCACTCTCATTTTTCTTGTCAAAATTAATTATATGTCTTTGTCAAAATTAAAAATATCATATTTATTCTTCTAGAAGACAGAATTTTATGCTCTACCATTTAAAATTAAAATATTTTAATTAAATATCCTTCTAAGAAAAGAAATTCATATTTTATCTCGACACTTCAAAATTACATATTTCTTCTTCTCCTTCTTCTTTTGAATAAAATGAGGGTTAATGCCCTCATTTGTATTAAATAAAACGGTTCTTTAAACAAAACATTTGAGCCTAAGTTTAATAAAAAATACTTAACCAGAAGCATCAAAAGAAATATAAATTAGGAATTAAGCAAATAAAACCGAAATTACATATTTCTTCTTTAAAATATAATAGCTCTCCAATTCTCTCTCCTTCCCTCTATATCCATTTCTCTCTCTCTCTCTCTCATCTATCAAGAAGGACTGGGTAAAATAATAAATAGGCAGAACAGAGATAAAATTTGACTTAATTTTGCATGCACAGCTACCACTGGTAGACTCAGTAAAGAAGTAAAAAGTTAGAAGTTATTAAGTAAACAAGTCAAGATAGGCAACTTAAAATATGTTTCTGGCTAGAATTAATGATAAAATTACGAAGACCGAGTTCTATACTGTAGTTTGTTTGCTCTTTCTTTCTCTACATTTTGCAACTATGCCTAATATTGTAAAATGGAAAAGGAATTCTCTTTTATGTTTAATGAGTATTAAAATGGTAAATGTTTGCAATTTTGGAGGAAGAAATATATAATTTTGAGACTGTTAAAAGGTATAAATGAGTTTTTTCATGTTTTAGCAGGATAATTATGATATTTGAGATTATGAAGTCTTCGAAGGTATATATAAGAGGTTTCGTGTTTTAAAAGATAAATAACTAATTTTAAGAGAGATGTACAAGAAACTCTTGTCTTTTTTTAATATGTCGTATTCATTGGTTGAAATTTAAATATGGATTTGATTTTTAGTAAAAACAGTATTTGACTAGGAAAATACACTTCTACTAAGTATAATAGTATTTGCTTTTTGATATAATTTTCCGTACTACAGCCTCAAAACCCAATAATATAAACTTCAAATTTCGATCTATGTAGCTCAGTAAATTTGTTATATAATAAACTTGTAGAATACCAACTTTTACTATTTTTGAAAAAAAAATTACTATTTTTTTATTTTTTATGATTTATAAAAGATAGCAAAAATTGGTTTAAATATAAAAAAAAATGTCAATGTTTTAGGTTCTTTTTTATCATCTTTCATAAATCATAAAAAATAGTAAAAAAAAATTCAAAAATAACAAAAATTGGTATTCTACAAGTTCATTAACAAATTTACTGAGCTACTTAGAACGAAGTTTAAATTTTTACAGTTGATTTTTGAAACCGTAGAACGAAAGGTATTATGTTATCCACAGCACCTAAGTCTTACTCTTAAAAAATATAATTTGGGGAAGAAAAAGAGAATTATTGTAATGAAGAATGCAAAAATATTGATTATTTTTTCTCTCTTTTTGGAAGAAATGATATTTCATCAAAGAGCAAGAATAAAATATCTGAATTTCTTTTTCAAACTTTTTTTTGTTTGACACTTTTCTTGCTACTTATTTTTAAATACTTTGCATACACCAAACACATACATATGTTTGACAAATAAAAAAATTGCTTTAGATTGACCATGACAGTAGTCATGACCATTTCTTACGAATTTTAAATATATCGATCGGCTAAAATTATACTGGTATACTGGTATGTTAATTGATTAGACAGTTTGAATTCTTAAAGTAATATGATATTTCCAAACTTATATATGTATCATGATATGGACTCGATGACACATTTGCATGTCCGGCACTATCTTTAATTTATCTATATTCATATTCGTGTCAACATTTTAAATAAAAATTATAATTTTATTGGCGATTGGCGATTGGCGAATTGTAAAAGAGTCTGGGCGGCTGCAGAGAACAGAGGGCTAGTTTGGGAAATTCATCTGTGGCCACTATACATGCGAAGAAGAACGTGGCTTCAAAAAAATATATCTCCAACATTATATATATATAATCGTTCAGATTTTAATTTTTTCTTTTAATTTTTAAAAAAAATATGAGATGCAAATTCTTATAAATTTTTAAAATATATTTAATGTGGAGATATAATTTTTTGAAAATTAACAATTCAAAATAAAAAAACAAAAAAAAACAAAACAAGAGTCATAAGTAAAAGAGATGTTATTAGCACCACTAAATTTTTTCATACTTTCCTTCTCTTAAAAAAAAAATAATCAACCGATACCTTTTATTAAATTTTTTCTTTTAATGATTGTATGGAGAATAAAAGATACCGAAGACAGATAGTACATTTTTGACTTCTCATAATAAAACAAAACTAATGTTATTTTCTTTTCAAGTTTCAAACATAGATAGATACATCATTACAATTAAAAATTAATCAGATTGTCAAGAAATCCATTGAACGGTGATGCAGTCCAAAAGGCTTTAATTTAGACATACCTCACTCCTATTATTTATGTTTCTTTTTTTTTCTATATAATTTCGATAATGAAAATGAAAACAATCATATTTTTTCATACTTTGTTTAAGGTTATTGTATTTTTGTGGATTGATAAATAGCATATCTTATGTTGATGAAAACAATCATATCTTGATCTAGAAAGAAAATGAAGAATATATAGAACTTTCGTGTAGAGAAATGATATGCAGAGAAATTTTCATTACTAAAATAATTTTCATCAATAATATATATGTAGAGAAAATTATTATTTGAATCATTTAATCATATCTTTTCTTGTTTCTTTACATATCATTTCTCTTCTAAATCGTTTAATGACTGGTCTTGCTTGTGGAGAAAATTAGATATTAAATCATAATGATATTTCAAGAAATTTGTTCATATTATATTTGATCTCTTTCTTTTTATTTGATGTTGTTTCTTTTATTTTTACTTATTATTTGAATTTCCGTTTTTTTGTTTGTGTCTTTTATTTTTTATTTAAATATTTATTTTATTTTGTGTGAATGTCAAATAAAAATGTCTCTTCATATTCTATTCAATCTTATAATATGTCACCGTTGCAACACACGGGCACGATACTAGTATATATATAAATATTTAATGCCGCTAATATAATATACGAAGCACATATTCTATATGTGTGCTTGTAAGGCATGCATGTAAATATATAACACACTATTATAATGTTGATATATATAAGCGATTATAAATAGAGACAATTTATTAATTAAAATTTTATAAAATAATTTGGAAAACAGATGTCAGACAATGGCATATATGCATTAATAAACGAAGTTAAAAAAAAATAGAAGACACTAGGGGCACAAAATTAATCTTCATTCTATCAAAAAAAATCAAGACAATAAACAAGCAAGTACAAGAAATTAGAAATGATACAAAATTTTATGTAAAATCTTTTTCAGAAAAAATTATAGAAACATACAGTACAAATTCACTAAATCAAGAAGTCTTACAAATACAGAAAAATTAAAATTCTCGATAACACTTTCGGACACATTCTTTTTCAAGCATAAAAAAAAAAAAGAGAACAAATTCTAAAAGAGGATCAGTGAAGAGACAGAAGACTATGGGAGAGATGCGGCACAGACGAAATGGCTCAAGCTCTCTCCCCCTCTCTCTCTCCCTCTCTCTCTGTCTCCGTATAACATACGGAAATGAATTCCTTTAATCGGCTTAATGGACCGAAGCCCAATTGTCTTCAAATTCAACATTATAATACGGTAGACAGATAACAATTGTACTTCAAACCAATAAAATATAAATCATTGAAGTGATCATGGTCATATAAAGACGAGAGGTAATGCACTAACACTTGGGGAACATAGACCCATTGGTCCATTTGTTGGATTTTATATAATTAATCTTATATTTCTAAAAAAAATAGTTATTTTTTTCAATTTTTTATTTACTAAAGAATGTCTAATAGCAAAGTGAACTTCTTTTGACATTTATGAGTACAAATGATAAGTGTTTCCAATAGTATTCTGTGTGCCAAACTGGATTTGAATTTGGTAATATTTGGTGCATCTAAAAATCAAATTACGAATACATTATGATATATCTTGCCCTCCTCTCTTTTCCCATTTGACTCAAACAAATTTAAAAATATGTTTTTATATCTAACATTTTTAAGATTCATACTAAAACAAATTCAGAATTTTTGTCAGAGGTGCCCAAAAAAATAGCAAATTGGAATTAAATCCATTAACTAATTAAATACTAGATAAAAAAAAAAAAAAACAATGATCTGACTTCTAATTGTAGTTACTAGCCAAATTTAAAAAATTTATTCTAATTTTTACTCTAAGTATAACCTAAATTACAGATCAGAATTTCAGAGGTGAACACAAAAATTTCTAGGAAAGAAAAAAAGTTAATCTAGACATATAAATCTTCATAAAAATTTAAAACCTAGAGTGAGACAGTTGTCCCCCTCAGCTCCACTTCCTGTTCATACTAATATATAACAAACGAACCGAATTCAAACTCAAACGGTGAAGTACCTTAGATGATGTGAATTCATAGGAGCATTTAGTAGGAATGTGCCGACATCTAATTCTATACTTATGATTTGCACATTAATTACGACGACGCGCGTGCAGTGTGTGATCCGAGGTTGACATTTGACACGTGATACTAGCGATACGTGCTTAATTAGTGCTACACGGTTACACCTACACCATATGGTAGAAATGAGGCTTAATGGTCACCAATTCACCATGGAAGTTTGTTGAGTGGTTAAGGCTAGCTGCTAAGCAATTTTCTCTTTTTCACCTCAATAAGTTTGTTTCATTTAAATGGGTGCTTGGCACCTGTGTTCCCAAAAAAATAAGTGTTTTTTCTTTCTAAAATTTGATTTTCATTTCGACCATGTTAGCTCTCACTTGAGTTCAAGGCCCAAGGCCCAAGGCCCACGATCGACGAGCCCAACACATATTAGGGGAGACAACATTCTTAATTTGACTTTGGATGCTAAACATTCTTAATTTGAGTTGGACGATGATAAATTGATAATAGTAGCATTAGTAAAATAAAAATGTGTGTAATGTGGACTATGGATTATGGCTTATTTTCATGTATTTATTTATTTTTGTATATCTTAAAAAGAGCTACAATTAGAACGGAATGCCGCATAAAAAAAAAAAAAAAAACCATACCGTTCTTTTCTAATTGCCACGCTTCGGTATGTGAAAATTTTGGGGATTTGATCCGCTAACCAGACCGGCGCCGCCACCTCTAGCTAGCTTCATTGAGGTCGTCTTCTACAAGAACAATACATCTCTTCAGGAACATACTTTTCTTGAAGAGATCTATGTTGAAAAGTAAAGGGTTGTATTGTTCTGTAGAAAATTACCTCAAAGAGAAGTCACCGTACTCGTAAATGCAATCTTTAAGGAAAATTCTCATTTTGAAGCTGACAAGAGACGCGGTTATTCTGAGGTAAATTTTGAAGTATTGGTCAGTTTAGTTTGTGATGCAGGTAATGATGTCCAAACCCTAGATTTGGTTCAAGGAAGCTCGATTGAAAAGATTTTATCTTTCTTTGTTTGGATTTTGATTTGGATCTTCCCACTCATAATATGTTCTATCTGATGTTAGTTGTGGTGGAAAACACAAAGATTTAAACTTTAGGAGTTGGGATAAAAAGACTTAGCTCTAAAATTGTTTTAATGAACTTCTCCTGTACAGATTAGAAGGTATAGAAGGAATAGATTATTTCTGCTATTTCGATCCAATTATTGATTCTGATCAAAATTCCCCTGATTTGATATTATTATATGTAACTATTTACTTTTGTTTCTTACGAAGAAGTGCAATTGGTGGGAATTTTTATATTTTATTATACTGGTTATTAATTTTATTTAAAGGGGTATTTGGGCCTATTTATTTGCACTTAAGCGAAAATGCATTATATATAGGTTTTTTTTTTTTTTTTTTCTTTTGTAGATGCAATTTGAACACAATCAAATAGTAATTTACCTTATCACATATTTATTCTTGCTAAAGAGATTGCTCATTCATTATAGGAAATCATGGCTTGACAAAACCAAATAGAAGAGCAGAGATGGACTGAAATAGGAAATTATTCTACTTGGGTTTGCCTCGTCTGAATTTATGTATAAATTGTACACTCCAATTTGTGTTATCTCATTTGAATTTATGTCTTATTTGTCCACTTCAATTTACCAGTGATGTGCAGTCTCAATATCAGTTACTGAGGCACAAGGTAAATTTTTTATTTGCCCAAACTATGCCCCTAATAAATCACAATTAAATCCCCATTTAGTTCAAGTGAAGTATGTGTTGTTCAATTAATCATTCTAATCTTGCTCATTTTTTTTTACTCTTGTACCAATAATGTAGTCCTGTACCAACATTATCCATATCAACTGGTACAGCGCCTACTTTGTAATGCGAATTTGATTTTAGATCTTTGAGCTTGTAACATGGATTATTGATAGATCAATCTGGCAAGTCTCACCATGATGTTCCACAACTAATCACTCCAATATTTTGTTGGGACAGGAGCACTCCCCAGATTTTATTTACCAACTGTTAACCCCAAATTCTAACCCCACAAAATAGCGGGTGATAAGGCATCCCCATGTTTTATCTTATCACTGGATTATAATGCCCACCCATCGTTGCCAATTGCCAAAGTCTCATGCAAGACATTTTTTATTATTTTCTCTCTACTGCCCATGAGTTACAGCCTCTCTTCCTCTCAGCCACTTCTCTCTTTATTTTTTCACTCAACTTAACTTGACAAATTATTAAAAAAAACCTAAATTTCATGCCTACGGAAAGCATGGGGACATTTTTCTCTATCATTTGACATCCCGATTGCTATGGTTTGATTTTTTGCCTTCTTAATCGAGGTAATTTTTCTTGTTTTATATTCATTTGATAAGAGTAGAAACTACTCAGTTTGTTCAACTTTCCAGATATATCATATATATCTTGCCTTAGTTGAAATTCCCCTTGTGTGATTTTTTTTTAAATAAATCTTTCATTGCTCAAATTATCTTTAGTCAAGAAGCCTACTTTTCGAATATGACAAATTAGTGCTAGTTTTGAGAAATATATCTTAGTCCACCAGTTTTCATTTTATTAGTTGCTAAAGCTTCAGCCCATTTTGCATATGTGTTGTTACTAACAATTTAAGCTATTATAGGAGCCTTGACATCCATCCTCTAGTTCTTGTGCTGTCTCTTACTAATTTTGACTTGATTTATAGCAACTAAGCTTCAGTTTTACTTTTTCTTATTGTTGATATTTAGTTTGCTTCATGATGCTATTGGCCATGCAAACAATCATTGTACTAATTTTATATGCTTTAGGAAGAAATACTGGTATCACTAATCAACATATTTGTGGTAATTATAAAATGCTTGTGGTTATACCTTATTAAATGATCAAACTACAGTTTTAAAATGTTCAAGCCAATTATCAGGTGATGTGCATGCTTACTGGTACTTGCTGCTATAAGATGACCTGTGAAAAAATAACTTTAGCTGCATAATATAAAACATAACTTGGAAATATTCAATTGCAAAGGCCTGGTTAGCACAACTGGTAAAAACTTGATCTTGCTTCATCAAATTGTCATCCTTTGTCAAACAACATGCTAAGTCTGTCCTCGTGGAAATTTTAGGTGATGGGCCAAGAATGCACCCCTAACGATGAACAATTTTTATTTAGAGTTTGATTGTTCTTGTAATAACTTCAAATTGATGTATTGTGCCAAAAAAAAAAAACTAACCTTTTAATTGATAAAAGCTGACCTGTTGTTTGATTGTTGGACTGCTGGGTCACTGGATGTCTGGATGAATGTATTTGATCCAGTGTTGTAAAAAACATCCATTTAGGCTGATTAATCATTGGCGGTGATCAAAACCGTCATGAATTTTTCCGATTAATTGGTCGATTATTTTCAATTATTTCCGATTAATCACTTAGCGGTACTCTATCTGTCCGACAATTGCATACTATTATTTATAATATTGATTTGATCTTTCTCTTTGCAATTGTTTTTTTAAAAGTGGGTACAAACCCACCAATTTCCATTACTAAACGAAAACATATTACATTGTTTGTAATCTTGGTACCATTACATTGATACCAACAAAAACAAAAGAACTTGCAACAAAGCTAGGCATGGAGATAATACCTCAAAAGCAACAGATAAGCAAAACACAAAATTGCTGTATCATTTGAATTTCCATTACTATGGGATTCCATTTTCAAAGGGAAGACCTCTAAGTTCTACTTTGAATTGCTGTATCATTTGGGGTTCCTTCAAATTGTTATTATGAGTTCCACTTTGAAATATAATTAGTTTTATATTAGGTGATCTCATCCTAAATGCTTTGGGGCTCTTAAAAAGAATTATTACGAGGACAAAATTTTAGAAACAAAAGTAATTTCTTTTAGATTCACTTTATCATTTATATAATAGTAAATCCAAGTTAATTTCATTCTTGGGACCATAATTCTTTAATTTATTTAAATGAGAAGTTAGAAGTACTTCAGGCACGGATTTCTCAAGATGCGTTGTCAGAATTCAGAATACTGATCTGAGAATGAACACAAAAAAAACAGTGAGGCACATGTCACATAGGATCCAGAATTATCGTAATCATTTCAGGCGCTGTCTAGGTCCCAATTCTTGACATTTTCACCTGCATTCCACTTATTTGTTGTAGCTTGTGCAAGCAATCAAGTACTGCTTGCCCATTTCAGAAGTCACCTGGTTATATCAATTGAGAACAAACATGTTCCAGTTACCCAAACAGTGATGATAGAAAAGGAAGGGTGCTGATATAAAACCCCATCTTGCGCAAAGGATTTAGTTAATTAGTTGTACCCATAGTGGCAAATGAATTATTCGGATTTGGTTCGACAAGATCAAAAATTCGTGATTCAGGTATAATTCGGGAATGATTCGGAATTATCCGGATCAAAAATCTCAGTCCTGCAAGGGAGCAAAAAAATAATTATTCTTAGAAAAATTCAGGAAAAATTCGTGAATAATTGGTAAAATTCGGAAAAAGTTCGTAAAATTTGGGAATTATTCGGGTTTAATTCGGTTAAAGTTTGATCAACCAAATAATTCAGTGTTCATTTCAGCATCATCCCAAAAAAGAATTAAACAAATATAATTCAGATATAATTCCGTATCTTGTCACTGTGTTGTACCACCAACTATCATTTGTGCTTCCGCCTGTTCTTTTTGGGCTAACTCACTCTGACTATATGGGTTACAGCTCACTAGTATCACAGGTTTGATTTGGGCCTTTATATGTACGAGCCCCAGGTGTTTTGTTTGGTCTAAATAACTTAGCATGACATACATAACTGTTAATCAGTGTCAGTTGTCAATTTATGTCGTTTTTTACTAGGAGCCGACATTCGATGATAAAACCTACAAGTGACAAAAGAAGGCAATTCATTTCAAGATATAATTACATATTTAAAAGAATTTCCAAAATGCCCAATTACAACATATTAAGATTTCTCCTTTTAATTTTAATAAGATCTCTGATGCTGAAATCAGCCAACATCTAATGCTGAAGACACTTCTAGCCTAATTCTCTCATTTCATTTAAAAAAAAAAACCTAACAAGAGGAGATGCAAGAGCTAACCTTCTTGTGCCATAAACAAAACAGGAATACTCTGATGTGTAACAGTCTAATAGATGTGCATAGATTGTTACTAAACAATTAGACAACATTAATTTTACGATAGAAAACCATAATTTTGACATTTTTTTTTTCTGATTCGTTAGGGATATGCTTCAGACACACAAGTCAAACTCAGTATTTTCTTCAATGAACTGCGTAAAGGCTTAAAAGCAAACTTAAATTGCATAACAACACAGATCGGCTCTCAGCTCTTCAGGAATGATAATGATAAAACAACTTCCAAATCAAACCTCTAAAACAAGAGGGAAATTGCTTAATATCACAAATCTAATCACATAAATAAATAGGTGTAACAAATGTTAAAACCTTTACTTTATTGACTGGGCAGTTTTCTTCTGTTTTTTTTATGGTCAGCGGTGAAGTTCCGCCGACAATAATATTCATTAAAAAAGAGAGGTTTATTTACAACATATTTTTCTTCTGTTATAAATAAGATGGTAGAAAGTCACCAGAATTTACTGGGTAGTTTTCACTTACAGGCAGCTCCAATATCATGCGAACAGCAACGGGCAGTTAAATACAAAAATAAATAGGGAATTCCAGCGCATAATCAAAATTTTCTCATAAAAGGAATGATAGAAAGGGCTCTGACAAGGGCACTTAGCCACTTGCCAACCTACTTCAGGAAAAAGGAAACAAAGGGTACTTATCAAACATTCCTGTCTTGTAAGTTATTAGTTACTCTTATGATGAAAAGGTAGGTGCATTATGAACAATGGAAGGTAAAATGGATTACTAATTTTCAAATATTAGTGGAATTCATCCTTTGTTTTGCTTTATTTTTTCATTTAATTTTGTGTCTCAGGCATGCTTGAAAGTAAAGCCACAGTGCTGAAATCTTGAAGGCATGGCATCATTCAGAAAGAAGCATGTGGTAAAATTCTTTAGATTAGTCTTTGCTTCTAAGCAACACAATATCAGTGATATATAAACCCCCATATACCTTATTCAAGAAAATCATTCATACAATATTTCCTCTCTCCCTTTATGCATTTTAGCATGGCCTTCTCTCTCAAAAATCTCTCTCAGGTTCTTCTCTTAGTTTCTCTCTTTTGCTCAACACTAGCCTTTTCAAGAGACTTCTCCATTGTGGGCTATGATGAAAAGGATCTATCATCCCATGACAAACTCTTAGAACTCTTCGAATCATGGATGGAAAAGCACAGGAAATCATATGTCAGCATAGAAGAGAAAATCAGGAGATTTGAGGTTTTTAAGGATAATCTGTTTCACATTGATGAGACAAACAAAAAGGTCACTAGCTATTGGCTTGGCTTGAATGAATTTGCCGATTTGTCCCATGAGGAGTTCAAGGAGAACTATCTCGGGCTTTCAGGGGCTGAAATGCAAATTCAGAGTAGGAAAAATAGGGATGGTTCTAGGTTCAGGTATGCTGATTCTGATGCTGATAAATTGCCTAAAAGTGTTGATTGGAGAAAGAAAGGAGCTGTTACCCCAGTGAAGAACCAGGGCCAGTGTGGTAAGGCCCCTAAACATATAGTATAATTATATAAGACAATATATAATAACATTTTTTTTTTTAACACTAGAATTATCATTTTGTAAATTTTTTTTATATAGTTAATTTTGATTTTCTACAGGTAGCTGTTGGGCATTCTCAACAGTGGCAGCAGTAGAAGGGATATACCAAATTAAGACAGGCAACCTCACATCGCTGTCAGAGCAGGAGCTAGTAGACTGCGACACAGATGGAAACAATGGATGCAATGGAGGCCTAATGGACAATGCATTTAAGTTTATCATAGAGAATGACGGCCTCCGCACCGAGGAAGACTACCCATACCTCATGGAAGAAGGCACATGCGACGACAAGAGGGTGAGAGCAACTAAATACTAAACACTAATAATGGGCATATATGCAAGCAAATTATAACCAAATTTTATTTCGACACAAGTTGATAACAAGACCAGCAACAAAAATAATTAACAGAACAACATAACATACATTTTGTATTGCCGAACTGTAGTGAAAATCTGAATATATTTTGTGCTAAATCAAATTAGGATGAGAATGCGGTTGCGACCATATCTGGATACGAAGACGTACCTGAAAACAGTGAAGAGGGCCTCCTTAAAGCCCTGGCCCACCAGCCTGTCAGTGTTGCTATTCAGGCTTCTGGCAGGAACTTTCAGTTCTACAGTGGTGTAAGTCTCCATATATTCTTCTCGTTTATTACTATTACTTTCCCATACATCTATCATTTCTGAGCAAAATTGACATTACTTATCATATCACCAGGGGGTGTTTAACGGGCCATGCAGAACCAGACTGGATCACGGTGTGGCAGCCGTAGGATATGACACCACCAAGGATCAAGATTACATCATTGTGAAGAACTCATGGGGCCCACACTGGGGTGAAAAGGGTTACATAAGGATGAAGAGGGGCACTGGGAAACCAGAGGGTCTATGTGGAATTAACAAGATGGCCTCTTATCCCACCAAGGACGAGTGATCAACAAATTAATTAATTCAAGAACTGAATTGCAATTTGTTGAGGGAGTACTGTTGGTTGTGTGATCTCTTTCTCTTGTTGTTCCCATGATCTTTGTGATCATTCTGTTATCTTTTCTTCAATTCAAGAAATAAACTTGTAAGGGAATTGAAATTATCCCTCATTCTCTTTCCTGCTGTGGCAACTTGGCGATGCATCGTGCAATACATTAATATAAATGTTGCTGTCTAAATGTGGTTGGTATTCAGTTCTATTGAACCAGATATATAACCCATAAACTGTTATTAATTGGTGGTTTCCTAGTTTTAAATTTTACTGATCTTAAGACAGGACAAGAAGTAATTACTAGTGACATAACAAAATTTTACAAGGGAGCCTGAAATTTAACAGTCTTACTTAATTGGATATAAACAAAGCATATGCATGTCCTAAATGTTGCAAAAGATTATTCTTTTTTTCTACAAATTACCGACTTTAGCAACTTTTTTCAAATCAATCTTATATTTTTTTTTTCTTACAACAATTCACAAAAATTCAAATGTGAAACTGACTAAATATTTTAACTTTAATTAGATTTTGTAGGTATATAATTGTACAGTATTAAATTTTACATGTGTCTAATTAACGATTATATATAAATCAATTGCAAATGTATTAATATTTACTAGTATCGTGCAGTCCGTTGCAATAGAGATATATTATAAGAGAACAAAAACAATTATCATATAAAATGACACATTTTCATAAAAAAAAAATTATTCAATAATAAAAAATAGACCAATATATTTTCATACAAATGTAAACCCCATTCTATATATATATGGGATTTTTTTTTTACTGGTCTATATTTTTTTTATTGTTTTTGTTATGTTGCTTAAAGAAGAAACAAGAGAAAAAAAAATCAAAATAAATTGTTTTATTTGCTGTTATCATATTATACACATCATGTCATAATATTATGGCTCTTATTATAGTTACAAGGGTTATCCTTCTCTCCTTGAATTATATATTATTTTATGTATCTAAAATAGATAATAGAATGATGTTTACTCAAATGATATCATTAAATAACAAATAACATTCTTAATACGACACAAAAAAAATGAAGACATAACTAATCAATTATCAATCAATCCAAAAATTTATGAAATAACATTAAAAAAATAAAAAAATAATAAGAACAAAAAGAAGCCACACTAAATAAAATTGCAGTGAGTGCATATCTAAATAAATTTAGACTTCCACACGTCAAATTTAAACTTGTATCTAAATAAACGTGTGAAAAAAATAGGCCTGTTGAACATCCAAATAGGATTACAATTCCATTTGGCCCAAATCCATCAAATTCCCCTTAAGGCTTTTTCAGTAATGGAAATTTGAATGAAAATGAGAATTTTTCAATATGGGATATGTGAATTTTCAAACTTTTTCAACCCATGGTAAAATTTAAAATATATGTTCGACAAACAAAGTATATTTGTTAGAGTTTTTCTTTTTTCTTTTTACAACTAAAATTTGTTTAGAAGATGTAATTCTAAAATAAAACTATGTTAAGTGCATCAATATTATATTGATCCAGATAAAAATAATTGTACATATCAAATTTTCAATTTTTTTTAAGAATTGATCATTTACTGCATAGTAATAAATTTAGAAATTGTTAACTCTGCTTTTACTGTTAAATTGTGCGTTGTTTAATTATTTTTCTTTTATTCTTGAACCAATAATAAATAATTTTTTTGACCAAAGAAATAACAATCACACATTGTATTCAAGACAGTTACAGGAGTATAAACTGTATTCAAGCGGTGATCACAGAGCTCGCCGAAATTTTAATTGTTACCATAATAAAAAATAAATAAAAAACCAAAACACCCTCATTTTAGAAAAATTTCATCAATACTCAGGCCGCAGAGCCAATCCGCGGCCCCATTTAATGAAGACTGCACAGTCAATCTACAGATCAAGACCGAAGTCTATAGATTCGATCTGCGGCCCCAGTTATCCTTTCTTTCTTTCTTTTTTCCTTTTCTCTACTTAAAATTTGTGCAATTAAATTGTCAAATATTCTGCTCGTTTGAGATATCTCAAAATGTGAGCCATGAGATTGTTTAATTAATAATAAACAAAATATATATATATATATATATATATATATATATATTGTGAGACCACAAATTCAATATGTGGACTAAAGTCTAGCTTCGCGGATCAGCTATGCGGTACTCATTAAATGGGTTTACGGATTAGCTCTGCGGCCTGGATAATTTTTGAATTACGATTAAAAGAGAGTGTTTTGTTTTTTTTTTTAATATGGTAAGAATAAAAATTTCAAGAGATCGTAAATAATATAGTGATTTCAATTCATAATTACACAAATATAAATTATATTCAAGACAGTTACAGACTTACAGTGCAGATTTGAAAGACAACATGATAGTTCTATAAAGAAGTGAAATATCTAATATTATCATTCATGATGTGATGTGGGAAATTTAAGACAAAGATCAGATTAGATTTTTTTTTTTTTTCCACAAGTCGGTAATTTCATTTCATGGTGGAGTGATCTTTTTAAAAATGTCAGAGAAATAAAATTGAGAAATTAAATACAAAATATTATACGATTTTGATTATATATTCTTGATTTTCTCCAAAGTTTGGAAAGATTGAATAATTTCCATTTGTATTGTTGAAAATATAGCAAAAATTGTTTGGAAAGATCGGATAATTGTATCATAGATTTGAAGAGAAATAAGGATAAAAAAAACATTGTTAGCTAATTATTTTTAGAATTTAAGAGATAAATCTTTTATTTTAAGAGAAGAAATAAGGAAACGAACAGCATTAATTGCTAACTAAAATAGAACGTGCAGTAGTTCATACGGCAAGTACATCTCTAATTAAATTTAGACTTCTACATGTAGAAAAGATACATTTGATCAAAAGAAGACAAACTATTTGATTAGAGGGCTAATATTTAATTCAAAAAAATCATCTTTTAATCACAATCATTAACAGATGAGAACATCTACGTGCTTAATATAATAATAGAGATAATTAAACCACCGACTTAATTCGAATGATGGTGATGGATCTCGCCTCTCTGTGGAAAAAGAAAAATACAGCTTCAGTTCTGAAAAAAAAAGAGCATCTAAAATAGATATCAAAATTAACATGATTCACTATATTAAAAAAGACATCAATGATTAATTTGCAATTAAGATAGAGATGATCTAAGTATTCCTTAAAAAAATGAAATAAATAAAAAATATTGAGGGGATGTTGTCTGGTGGAGTTAGGAGGGTTGGTGGGTCTATGATGGCTTTTATTAAATGTGACACTAGTTTTTAGTAGCTATATAATAAAATAGTACTTTTAATACATTATCATGTCTATAATAACTTCCGATCCCTTCTAATATTATTTTAATTCCTCTATTGAATACACACAGTTGACCCTATTATGGCTAATTTGCCTCTTTCTTGCGTAAAATTGGGGACCACAACAATTAGAAAGAGATTTCAGGTATTTATTGATATTTGTCGTGCTTTTTTTTTTTTTAACTTCTATGATTAAGTAGGTTGGTGAGTGAGACCAAGAACGAAAATCCAACACTGACCACCCACCCACGCACCTACCTTTTTTTTTTCTATTCTTTTTTTTTTTTGTGTTGGTAGGCTCGTAATAGAGCTGCACAGAAAATTCGTAGTTCGTGATTTAATTCGAGTTTGATTCGAAAAAGTTCGTAAAAAGTTTGTTTCGAAATAATTCAAAATTAATTCAAATTAAATTTAAACTAGACCTGGCTCGTTCAAAATAGGTTCGCAAACTATTATAGTTCGAATCTCAAAGTAACGTGAACCGTTAATTTTCGCTGATGACTTATATTCGCTGATAACTTAAAAGTTAAAACATAAGACCGCCTAACCATAAGTCACAACTCGTAACCC
The DNA here is from genome assembly GCA_033356055.1 of Carex pumila. Taxonomy (NCBI): domain Eukaryota; kingdom Viridiplantae; phylum Streptophyta; class Magnoliopsida; order Poales; family Cyperaceae; genus Carex; species Carex pumila. Next base: position 295,318 of record JARJHM010000126.1, on the reverse strand, counting down.
TCGCTCTTAGTTCTAAAACACTAGGGGCCCATTCGGCAAGAGTGGAATAGAGAAATAGAGTGGAAAAAATATTTTATTCCCGCCGAACAAGAGAAAAAATAAGTGGAATTGGAGAACTGAGAATAGTGGAATTGGGTTTGAACTTTCGCAATCAAACTCTTTTTTTTTTTGCATTTTGGTCCCTCCTTTATTTTTCTATGAGTCAATTCCCTATTCCACGAGAAAGATGAAATAGAGGAATTAGCTTTTCTCAAGAGATAGATTTAGCTTGTTTATCAATGTTTTTTCACTCTTCCACTATTTAACTCTTCTACCATTAACCGAACACGACCGGAATAATGAAGAATTGAAGCCCATTCCATATTTCACTTTTCCTAACTATTCCTTTATTCTAATGGTTTGGCGAACGGAGCCCTACTTTCACCTCTCGCTTTCGGCGACTACAATCGCTCTTCCTTATTGTAAAAAAGTTCGTAAAAGATTCGAAATTGAATTCTTAAAAAATTTGATTAGAAATTAATTCAAATCAAACTTAGTTTAAAATTAATTCAATTCAAACTCAAACTGAAATAAATTTAATTTAGTTCGATTCGTTTGCAGCCCTAGCCCGTACCAAGGCGCTTATTACTCTCCAAGTAGGAATCAGGATTTCCGTCCTTCAAATATATTTGTTATCTTGTAGTTTTTATTTTCTTAAGGATAATATCATGATAACAAAACTCGATTTTTGCTTAACACACATATATATATTATCATCGTGCAAGGCCAACGTGCCTGTGCACTGTAACATGCATATATTATAAGAAAAAAAAAAATACTCATGAGTTATTTTGAGAGAATGTTTTCTTTGTTATACTTTTCAATAAAAGAAGCAATATTTTGAAACTAATTAGTATTTTTAATGAAAATTCTAGATCATAAAATTTATAATTTTAAATACATTATGATCATTCATCTACTTGTTAAATACTTAGAAATTCTCAAATAATCATGTAATGACATTTGATTTTTGTAACAGCCCGCTAATATATATTATTTTATTTATTTTGGACTTATATATAATATTATAAAACTTAAAAGGTTGAATTGTAAAAATACAGAACTTAAAAAAAAAATGCCAACGTGGCACTATGGCCACGCGACATCATGCATGTTTGAACACCCCATTAATTTCTCACTTTCTTAATAATTCCATTTATCATCTCTAATGTTTCTATCATTATCTAAATTTAAAAGAATGTGAGAAAAAACGAGAAAAAAAAAGAGAGAGAATAGAGAAAGCAACATTTGTAAATATTTTGATTATAATTAATATTTGATTTCAAGTTCCATTGGAAATTTGGAACTCCGACTACGTCTCGTTGATTTTGATTAGTCATTGCAATTTGATTTGGATTTCTGGATTGTTCACTATCAGGTAACTAGACTTTTCTATAATGTGTGTTTTCGTTTTATTTAGTTTAATTGGATGCATGTTTGAATTATGAATGCATACTTAACGAGATAGGGTGTCTGAGGTTAGAATTTGATCCATGAAATGATATAATTTTGTGTTTTGAGAATTTGTAAAATGAAATGATACAGATACAGTGTGACTTGATTTACAGATAACCCAGACCCAGGTACTATCGCCGGTTAAATATGAGGGCATAATTTAATTTGAAATTGTGTGGATTAATCCAATCAGTTTGAATGGTTATTTAATTAAACCAGTTATAGAGAAGCACATCGTTAAGTAGCCGGTTATTGAGCTTTATAGCTGACTCTGTATTGTATTTGTTTGTTCTTTTTGTTACGACGTAGGTTGACGAGACAAAGGATGGATGCAAGGGTGTCTCTTTTGTTGCAATCCCCGGTCCAACGGTGAGGTTGTGACAATTTTGATATCAGAACATTTGTTCCTCAGACTGTGTTTGTGTTCAAATTTTGTTTGTTACCAGTATTATGTCTGAATTTAATTTTGATCTATCTAAAAATATAAATGATCATTATTTCATGAAATTTATCATTTGTTATATCATTTGATTATCAATCTATTTATATCTTATATGACTATGTAATAATTCAATTTAAAGGTAATTAAATTTATTTACAAGTTTATTATTTCTTTCTATTGATTTGTATATGATAAATTCGATTTGATTATCATTCATTTTTACTATTTAATTTGAATATCAATCGTTTGAATTTTGAGAACAAAATTCTTTTAAAGGAGGAGAATTTGTAACAGCCTGTTAATATATATTATTTTATTTATTTTGAACTTATATATAATATTATAAAACTCAAAGGTTGAATTGTAAAAGTACAAAACTTTTAAAAAAATGCCAACGTGGCACTATGGCCACGTGGCACCATGCATGTTTGAACACTCCATTTCCCACTTTCTTAATAACTCTATTATCTCTAATGTTTCTATCATTATCTAAATTTAAAAGAATGTGAGAAAAAACAAGGAAAAAAAACATTTGTAAATCGATTTCAAGTTTGATTGGAACATCAACTACGTCACGTTGATTCTGATCAGTCATTGTAATTTGATTTGGATTTCTGAATTGTTCACTATTAAGTAATCAGACTTCTCTATAAACTGTGTTTTCTTTTTGTTTGGTTTAATTGGGTGTTTGAATTGGGTTTTGGATTCATATTTAAAGGGATAACGAATCTGAGGTTCGAAGTTGATTTATGAAATAATATAATTGTGTATTTTGAGAATTTGTGAAATGAAATGATATGGATACAATGTGACTTGATTTTACGGATAACCCAAACTCAGGTACTATCGCCAGTTAAATATGTAAACATAATTTTATTTGAAATTGTGTGGACTAATTCAATCGGTTTGAATGATTGTTTAATTAAATCGGTTATAGAGAAGCCCGTTGTCAAATAACCGGTTACTAAGCTTTATAGCTGATTCTATATTGTTTTTATTTATTGTTTTTGTTGCAACGTAGGTTAACGGAACAAAGAATGGATGCAAGGGTACCTGTTTTGTCGCGATCCCTAGTACGACGGTGGAGCTCGTGACAATTTTGAACATCCGGTTAATAATACAAAAGGCAATGCTATACTATTTTTTTAATAAAAGAAGTAATATTTTGAAATCCATAATTTTTCTTTATTCTCTTTCCTTTGAAATTTTGATAGTGGATATATATTCTATTACTTAATCGGTAAGATTATATGTATTGAAGGAGACTAAAAAAAAGTAAGACGTTAATTCTTGCCGTATGTTATATTCTTCTTAGCCATCAAAAACAGTAAGATATCAATATTAATTCTGATTAAATTATGTACAGTACTTATCTAAATAAATTTAGACTTCTACACGTAAAAAAACATTAAAATGATGCATTGATAAAAAAAAACACAGACTTTTTATTTAAATGGTTAATATTCAATTCGAAATTTTATCTTTAATCAGAATCATTAATTGACGGATCAAGATATACGTGCTTAATATAAGAATGAAAATATTTAATGACTTGAAAAAAAAAAATTGGACGGACTAGTTGATCTTGAAAAGCAAAGGTTTAAATAGCGTTTATTGCGTTATAGCGTGCTGGCTGAAAAAACAGCGCTATTCCCAAATAGCGTCATAGCTTTTACGATCCGAAAACGCTATAGCGGTGCTATTTAGAACCCTGTTGAAAAGCAAGTAATCGGATTTGGTGCCATTAACTAATATTGTTAATGGCCGATTAATCGGACTTAACAATAATTTTGATGTTTGAGGCTACAAAATATGATATATAGCTACTATTCATGACGGTTAGCTTATTGTTTCTGATTAATCAGTTAGTCATGAATGTATTGTTTAGCATATAAAATTCATATCTAGAATTTTGCAAATAGAGGAACATATTTATCTCTTATCGAAAATCATATATAAATAACATGCAATTAAAAAAGTCAAGTTGTCCGATGAATAGTAAACATAAATTGATGGCTAATTAACTTATTTGATAACCATTACAATTAACATAAAATTTATAAATCTCTAATAACTTAAAAAGTATTAATATTAAAATTTTAATATGTCATGAATCAAATTTGATGTAATTTTGAAAACTAATTTACTATTCATCAACCAATTAAAAAAAATAATGGTGTCCGCATTTGATCGGTATTTGAGTAATTTTCAATTGCATCAAGTTTTGAGTGAGCACTATGCATAGCGTAGGGATTAATATTTTCGTTTTCAATATGAAACAGTTTCTAGGAAAAAAAAAATCTTTAAAAATAGAAAACCACTATTTTTGAATAGTTTAAAATATTTTCAAGTAATCTTCTACCTATCTAACAAAAATAATAAAAAGCTTAAAAAATATATTTGATCTGTTATTATATTTTTGTATGAAAATTATATTGAACAGTTAGATTAATTATTTGAATTTAAAAAATAAAGATATTAATTCATAATATGTACCAACATATCAAGTTATGATAATATAAAGTTATCTAAATATTGATAGGGAAAATATAAAACTCAACAGTTTCGCGAATCCTTCCAAATCATAATAACTACTAATTTGTGTTTATTATATATTTTTAACTGAAATGATGCGTTATCTGCTATTTTGTTATCTCAATAGTTGTCAAACGTATTTGCAAGAACAGATGTAAAATCAGGTGGTCTCCTTCTTACAACAAACTGAAATTCTCATAATTTGCCACCTCCTCTTCAAATAAAATTTAACCACGTATAGAGTGAAAAAATCGTGTCATGTCGTACTGTGATTAACACATCTTAATTTTGGTGTCGTGCCGTGTTATGTTATAATCAAGTTAATTTTTTACGTGTAGTACCACGTTGTACCATGATTAAAATGTCACTGGGTGATTACGATATGCAAATGGTCATGCCGTGTTCAAATGTGCTATAACCAAACGTGATTTGCGTGACCATTTGATCATAATTTATGTTAGTTTATTTAAGATTCATTATTTGATCAATATCTAACAATCATAATTACATATGACTTGCATGACCACATGTCGTAACTAGATATTTTGCGTATCGTGTCAAATTTTTTAAAGATAATTACAACACACAAATAATCACAGTACATAAATAAAAATCACAATACATAACCGACATGTATTATGTGCCGTTATGCATCAGAGCCAACCCTCCGCTGTGTCATTTTTCCCACTCTAACCACATACATTTATCCCAAGAAAACAAAAATTCTTAAAATTTGTTCCTGTTTTTGACTCTAACTAAAAATGAACCATAAACAGTCTACAAAAGATAACAAAAAAATAAGGCTACGATGCTATGGGTTGCATAGAGGACTACAGTTATACGGCTCAATATTCGAGTTTTCAAAATTCTAACGATCAATTCGAACCGATCATCTTGTTCTCCATATTAATATGTGTTTGGAGACCAAATTTTACATTTTTTTGAAAAATTTTTACTATTTTTTTAGATAGGTAAAAAATCACTTGATTTAAAAAATTCTGCACCATTCAGATATTTGATTTTTTATCTATTTTAAAAAATAGTAATTTTAAAAAAAATATATAAATTTGGTCTCCAAATATATATTAATAAGAAGAACAAAATATACAGTTTAAATCAACTGTTAAAATTTTAAAAACTCAAATATTAAGCCATTACACTTTAGCTCTGTGTACAACTCATAACACCGTAGCTCTACTCATAACAAAAATCCTCCAAATTTTGTTACTGTTCCGTACCGAAACGGAATGAAAGCTTTCGGCCGAAGTGACACGAGCTTATGTACTACTGGCTGCTGCTATTCTAGTCTAGAAATCAGAGCTCTATCCTATGATAGCATTTACTTTCCGATCTAAAATCGACGGTACAGGTCGTACGGTAATAATAATTCAATGGATAGTCTATCTGAACCGTTAGATAGAAGCAAATATTGACCGTTTGATTTTTATTAGACGACATCGATTAGGAGAGGACAGTAATATTTAATGATGTTGTAGCAGCAAATCCGTTAGTCACATTCTCACCTACACCCACTGACTCCCACCCACCTACACCAGCAACGCCACACTCTCAGCCCCTTGTTTTCTCTCTCCATAACCGCTATAATTGAATTTCTGCTCAGAAATTTTCGTTGGTATATTTAGAAAGAGCAGAATCGAGAGAGAGAGAGAGAGGGGGGGATGGCGAAGGTGTTTACTTTGGAGGAGGTCTCGAAGCACAATTCCAACAAGGATTGTTGGCTGATAATCAACGGAAAGGTATGATATTTGCTTTAATTTTTGGATTTTTATATGATTCGTGGTTACTACGGATCTTTTAGTTCCCTTTTTTCATCCGCAATGTAGCCTCGCTAAAATCGCATATTTCGCTCTTAATCCACTTTGCATGTTTCCAAAATCTTATTTTCAGCGGTACTTATCAGAGTCCGGTATTTTTTTTAAAATTTTGTTGACAAATACATAGATCTGCTTTATAATAGTAAAGAATTAGAAATCCCTTCACTAATTGTAATTAGAAAAAAAAAATTGGGGTGAGGGGGCGGGGGGTTGTTATCGGCGATTATACCCTTCAGAGTTCAGATAGCTTAATTGCATTTGTGCCCTCACAAAAACTTTTCCTTTATAATATACTTTTCAGCCTTCTAGTTATTGATGTTTATCAATATAATAAGATCTTAACATGAACATTCAAGTTGATTAATTAATAATGGGATTTTGAGAAATTTTGTCTATAGCTAGATTCTCATAACCAAGGTTTATAGTTCAATGAGATGTTTAAACAACAAAGAAAAAAAAAAACTGTTTCTAATTTTAGGATGGATATCATTTTATAATCTCGCTCTAAAAGTGTGGGTCTGAGCGCATATGCATGTACATGCAATGGTCCTTTTGTTTTCCTCTTTTAAGATTCCCTAATATTTTGCTTTGTTGCTGATGCCTTTTGTATTTTCTTGGCATCAATAATGTTTGTTCTTAAATAGAATGAAACTGATACAATTACTGTTACCTCGAGCAGGATAACTAAATCAGCCTTGGATATTTTTAGATTTTCAGTTCAGAAAAAAACTTTGAATCAAATAAATAAAAGAAGAGGGTTCAAATGCTTCCATCATGCCTCCATCTCTCTCTGTCATTTTCAAAGTTTGAACAGTCGATCTGAACCGCTCAACCTAACCTCTATACTAAAATATATTTGGAGACCAAATTTTATATTTTTAGGAATTTTTTTACTATTTTTTTAGATAGGTACAAAAATACTGTTTTTAGATGGTTCAGATTTACTGATTTTGTACCTATCTAAAAAAATAGTAAAAAAATTCCTAAAAATATAAAATTTGGTCTCCAAAAATATTTTAGTATGGAGGTTAGGTTGAGCGGTTCGGATCGATTGTTTGAACTTTGAAAATGACGGAAAGAGATAGAGACACAAAAACATGGAGGCATTTGAACCCTCCTCTAAATAAACAAATGTCAAACAGGATAAAATTGCTGCTATTTAATTTACTCATCGTTTTTGCACTAATCAAACACATGATTTCTGTACGTAAATATATTAAAATTAGTTACAAGAGCAGTAAAATTTTAGGGTGTAATCTGCAAAAAAAAAAAAGGTTAATATTTGTTTTCTAGCAAGCAATGAAAACACAGTTGTCAATTGAGGCGGTTAAAATAGGGAATTCAATTTTATATAAGTCTCAATGGTCCAAATTATCGTTTAATCTCAAGTATAATGTCATGACTCATGATGAAATCCTCAATACCTCAAGAGAAATATTCTAGATGAGGCAACTTAGTTAATGAATTATTATTTTACTTTCTTTTATGCACTGTTTTCATGTCAGTGTGCTTAACATGTTAAGTTTTATCTTATTCCTCTTAAAAGTTTTAATATGGCATTTCTGTGGATTTTAATATATTAGTTTTCAGCAAATATCGTGAAGATGAGGTTGCAAATTCTTCTCTCTTGAGGGTAAACATTTGTTTACTAATGAGCTCTGAAAAAAGCTTCATAAACTTTGCACTATATGCTTGGTATACACTAGCAATATATTTTTGCCTGGAATGACTATTCCTAGTAAAATAATTTGATTCAAACTTTGTTCATAACAAATACCATTCTGTTAAACCTTCTAAATGCATTTGCTTTTGTTTGTTAACTTTTTTATCCCTTATATTCTATTAGGTATTTGATGTGACAAAGTTCTTGGAAGATCATCCTGGTGGGGATGATGTCTTGATATCCTCAACAGGTATCTCTGACACAAATTTTTTTATAGTAAGTAATTGGAGATGTTTCTTTAGTAGCATCTTGGCTTGTACTCCTAAAACAAACAAAAATTGAAAACAAAAAAAAACTGGATCAATTAGTTGTCTGGATCCCATGCAACTCCAATTACGATGCTGTTGTTTCGTGATTTTTATAGTACCAGGTTGCTAGTCTGTCAAGACGCTGTATTTTCTATCATCCATACTGGTTCCAAATTTAACCAGCCAATTTATAATGGTATCAGCTGATCAGCTCATCACATCTACCAGTAATGAACTAAAGCCATTGGTCCATTCTTTTATCCCAATTCTGTTCCAATACTACACCTAGCCAGAACTCCATGACGAAACCACTCTACTCAAAAGTCAAATTTTTGACTAATAAAGAATCTGAAAAATGTAGGAAAAGATGCAACTGATGACTTTGAGGATGTGGGCCATAGCACGACAGCAAGGGCAATGATGGACGAGTACTATGTGGGTGACGTCGATATCAACACAATTCCCAAAAGGGTGAAGTACACACCTCCCAAGCAGCCATACTACAACCAGGACAAGACCTCTGATTTCATCATTCGCATCCTCCAGTTCCTGGTCCCGCTCGTCATCCTTGGCCTCGCTGTTGCTGTTAGGTTCTACACAAAGTCTGAATCTTCCTAATTAACCAAGTTATTAATAATTGGTGTTGCGGTTGAATTGTTTTCTCAGAAGGTGTGTGCGTTGAAACTGTAAGGACTTGTTAGCTGGTGCGTTGTATTGTGTGATTGGATGGCTGTCTCTTATTGCGTGTTAGTGATAATGTGGAATCTCCTACGTACGTAGATTTTGTTCATGTTTTATCTTTGTTGGTTCTACCTTTATTACCAGATTTTTTTGTGAGGCGACTAGCTGCATTTGGGACATGAAATTGTGTCATCATTCTGTTTGATTTTTATTAGTTCTACCTTTACTATCGTATAGTTTTCCTTAGTTAGGGTTGGCCTAAAATCTGAATAATTAATTTGGGTTATGATTTCGGCCACTTCAGTATGAGAACTGCCAATTGAGTACAATCCACGAGAAATTTACTAGGCCATTATATCAACCATATTATAGTCAAATCCGTATCTGACTGTTTATACTCTTAAATTTGTACTATATGTCCTTAAATTGATTTATTAAATTGTATATTCATGCTAATGATTTATTAAACTGCATATTCATATACATTTTAATGAATAATATAACACTATGATAAAATTAATGACTCATATTTTAATATATGATATATGTTTTGTAACTAACAAATTTATTATGAAAAATATTAGATCTAATTTATGAATAAAAAAAATTATATTTTAGATATTATTTTTTTGCTATAATGTACATTAGTAATTTATTTTTAATTATTTGAATATATTCATATCTTATCCATATCCGGTGAATCCGCATTCATAGTGTTTAATATCCGATCTATATCCATATTTGTATCCGAACGTTTACACACCTACACCGAGTGCCAGCCAGACTCTACGGGCTATTTTACCCTTTCTTTTTTTTGCTTATTTTATGCTGGGTTCGTTAATTCAGATAAAATCAAGTCTCAGTTGAGACGGCAATGTAGAATGTATAAGGTCATAACTCATAAGCAATGTGTTCCGACTTCTGACCGTTTGTATATTGCTAGGAAATTTGCTGGAATGCTAGCTAATGGCCAATAGGATGATTTATATGAGGTCTAGCTTCTCTATGTATTATCTAATAGTATGATTGTCATTAGTACGGGACTAGAAAATTTAGATAGTAGAGGCTGGAAATATATAATGTTAGTAATCAAATTTTTTCACAACGAGCAACTTCAACCACTAAATTATAAACAAACATTTGATATTTTATAAAGAGGTTAAACTATATAAAAATTTAAAGAATAAAGAAAAAGAAAATTCAATTAAAGACAAATTTATAATCAAGAGTGTTACTTAGAGCGTGCTCCAGAGGGAGAGAACTTCTCCATTAAAAGAAATGAAGGGAAAATCCACACAACCACAGTATGTTCACACTGTTCACTTGTTCCAGAAAAAAAGTAATTGGAGAGAAAAAATAAGGAACATGGGTACTATAGTGAGGGGAAGTGGAGAAATACGCTGTACAAAGTTCCGAAATTTGTATCCTCCAAATTAGAGTGTAAATTTCACTATAACGAGAGAACCTGTGCTATGCTCCTTCCCTTTCTATTCTTTTTCCTTCCTCTTCATACTAAGGTTATTATCTTGTAGAGCACAACCTTAGCATTCTTTGGAGTATACTGAGATCCGCCTTTGATTGTCATAAATTAAGTATATCTGACTTGGTTCATCGAGAAGAAAGGAAGTGAGGAATTTTCTATTCTTAAAATGTAAAGTAAAGAAAAATTTCTCGTTAACATTAATCCAACTACGCACGTGATTGTTATACTTTTAAAGCTAAGGCTATTTTCGTACTTAATTGAGGTTTAGACATCAATTATCAATTACATAAATAAAAAAACCATAACTATATAATCAGAGCATTCAGCATTATTCGACAAAACTTGAGCTTGGGCATGGAAAGATGATGCCTAATTGTGGATTGAAAGAACTTTTTCGAACCGGACTCAATTTTGAAATGAAACGGGTTGAATCGGATCTTACTCTTCTCAAATTAAGGCCTAGTTCGGACTTGACTTTTCACACTTCATAAAAAGATATGGGCCGAATATGGGCTAAAACCTGATCATTAGCAGGCCAGCTCAAAACAGATTTTTCACAAAAGTAAAACCCTCACCCCTTGTTAGCAGAGAAAACCTTCTCTCTCTCTCAGGTAAAACCCTGCACAAACCTCACCTTAGGGCTTAGGAGCATATTCTTATTTACTACTCAGATCAATTTCTCTCTTCTTCAACCTCGTCTCTGTATACTCCGCTTCCATGGGAAAAGCTTCAAAGCGGTTAAAACGAGATCCCAGCGAAAGTGAGGAGGAATTTGGTTCACACGATAGTGATATGGACACCGTCGCCGCCATGGGATTTGATTCGGAGGAGGTAAAGTTTCGACTACAAATTTTCATCTAGCCATCAGAATTTCAGTTTTTACGATTATTAGTTTCAATTGAAGGCTTGAAGTAGGTCGTGTGCGTGTAAATTGAATAAGTATTAATTGTCTATGCAATATCTAAGCTTGGAACCTGTCAAATTACGCGTTTAAATGTTATCCCCTACAGATTTGTCAGTATACTTTAGCATTGATTCGTTCCTCCAGATAATGTATTGAAATCGTGGTTGATTGCAAAGAAAATAGAAGTACAGTGTCTAACTGAAAATTTCGAAGCTGTCTCTGTCTGTTTCAGTTAAGCCTTTTTCTTATTTCTTTTTGTGAATCACAATTGTAAATAACATTTGCATATATAATTAGGAATTTGACTCAGAAGATGACCCGAGTGCAAATGGTGATGACAATAATGAGAAGAGTGAGGTAAAGCAGTTTTTTTATTAAGGGAATTTTAAATATATAACCCCTCAGATTCTAATATTATAAATTGAGCTGAATAAATTGTGATGTGGCATATTAGGATGAGGAGGAAGACAAAGATGATGAGAGTGACCAGGAGCAAAATAGAGATGCTGAAATGGAGCAACTTGAGAAAGAATATTTGAATTTACGAAACGAGGAGCAGTAAGTCTTCTGGCATCACTTATTGTGTCACCCATCTCATCTTGGTACCTGTTCGCTTTATATACCTTGACTGTTTCCTAGCATCTGAAACTTGGTGCATAGATCTGACATAAGAAACAATTATCAATTATCCAGTCCAATGGATTAGCATGGTGGCTCTTGTATTTTATTCATTTATTTGAATCACTGAAAACTTTCAAATTTCAGAAATCTTTTGACAAACCTGAAACGCCATAAAGATGAGGATGTGCTGAAAGGCCAGGCTGTAAAGAACCAAAAGGTACTTTTACTATCTGACATCTATATTTCCAATCTGGTTAGTAAAGTGATTAATATTTTTTATTGTAACTAATTGTCAAGTTTTCTGTTAATTTTGTTGAGTTCCATACAATGTAGAACCCCTTCAAGTTACTGTTGGATTGGTCTATATTTTGCTCGACCATAACTATCTGTTTACAAGTACATTTAATTACAACTCATGAGCATGAAGTTCTTTAACTTTTTTAAGTTTTCATAACACAAAACAATATTCTATATAAATGAATAAAATACAGAGTATTTTGAACAAGCAGTGATACACTGTTACCACCTGTGTTCATGCGGTTTTTACAACCTTATCACTACAAAAATCGAATCACACAACCTTTTATTCATCCGATGCCTTCTAAGTCTCAGACAAGTTTAGTATCTGTGGTTTTATCCAAAAATCTCAGTTTAATCTTTCCACAACAGCATCATTTATCACTGGGCTTCCAGAAAACCTACATAATACCTGAAAATCTCATCCAAGGCATGCTATACAAGTACACATACAGAATAAAAGAATATAAGCAGTCGCAAAACAAATATCTTGTTACAACCAAAGTAACACAGCACAACCAAGAGGTTTTTCTGAACAATCCCTCAAGTTTCATAAGTTACACCACTTGTACCAGTAAGAACTAGTACATCACCAGCATGTCTTGGCCTCTTCCTCCTCCTTATTACAATCAGTTAACTGCATTGATAATAGTTCTACATCCTCTGGCAGAAATGATCAATCCACTGCTTCCAGTCCATACAGGATCCATTAATCTAGGAACACCATGGAAATTATTAGAGCCTCTACAGATCTATAAGACCTAGTTTTAAGTGAATCAAAACACACTCGACTTCTTTCAAGGCACAAATACCATATCACTGCACTGAGGATAATCTCACGACACTAGCTTCAATTGATATGCCACATATCATTGACGCCACTATAACGGACTAAGAAATTTATTAAAATGTGCAAACCAATGCCAAATTATGAGGAGGGTTCAAATGCCTCCTTTTTTTGTGCCTCCATCATGCCTCCATTTTTTAAAACTTAAATAATTCAAAGTTTAAAACTTAAATGTCAAAATAAAACCGTTAGATGTGATCTATGTTATTTTCTCTATGTGCCCATAAAAAATTATCACATTTTGATTTTTCTTTTATGTGATCAATAAGTTAAAAAATCAACGTCTATAAATTATCCACATTAGTATACATTTTTACAAGCTCAAGATGACAACCAAAACAAAGTTGAATTGCCATAATTTTTTACATGTGCACAGATAAAATGATGCAGTTCATATCCAACGGTTTTATTTTGAATTTTAAGATTTAAATTTTGAGTTATTAAAGTTTTTAAAAATGGAGGCATGATGAAGGCATTTGAACCCCCCTCCCAAATTATATATTTTTTAAAATTTTGGTAGTGTTAATTTAATCACTGGCATGAATTACCTTTGGGTTCCAGTAATGACATAAGTAGCAAAGTAATACATTGATTAGCTTTCAATATTTTTTTGTGAAATTTGACTTCAAATGCTGAAGATTTTTTTTTTTTTAAGAAAGAAAGGGAAATTTTGATCAAAGTTCTAGGGATAATTATTGTCCTGCTTATAGAATTTTTCCTATGCAATTTTTCAAATATTTAATTCTGTCCTTTGTGCACTTAAGGCTCTTTGGGACAGGACTCTGGAGCTCCGGTTTTTGCTGCAAAAAGCTTTCTCAAGTTCAAATAAATTGCCCAAGGTATACTTTTATCTTCTCAAAAGATTTAGCTTCAAATTGCCATCACTATCATTAGTGTTGTTAATATTACAAAATGATTTCTGTGTTTTGTTGTTATGTTTGATTGGTAAACATGATGTTCAAAGCCCAATGTAATCCTAATTTATACTTAGGCCAAAATGTCACCTTATTCTAGTTTGGCCATAGTGTTAGGGAATGGAATCCAAGCCAAATACTTCTTGAACTGTGCTCTTTAAGTTTTTGGGTTTGGCTTGATTTGGCATATCTAATGCAGTGAGCATTTGGACTTGACTAAACTTGAGTGTGTCTCAGGATCCAGTCAGGTCAGAATTTTGCTCATCTAATGAAGCAGTGGACAAAGCATATGCTGATATAATCTCGTCATCTCAAGGAGTTCTAAGTTCCATGTTGGACCTACAAGAGGTATGTATAGTACACAGACTACTAAGAGCTTGTAGAGTAGATCTTATTTGTTCTTCAGGCTTCATGGGACTTTTAGTCTTCATCTTAGTGCTTAAACCATAACACTTTGAAGGTAGATCAAATGCGATAGAAATGCGGAGTTCTTTCATGCAAATTGGTTCTCTTTTCAGAGCAGTATCGAATAATTGAATTAAATGCTACATGAGACTTAAAGAATAATCGATGCAATCTACTCTTGCTCAGTTAAATTTAGTTTTGGTTCAACTTATTGCATAATAATGCACTTCATATTTTTTTTACTTTTTTATTCTGCAGGCTTTGCTTGAGAAGAACCCTTCCATTGTACAAACCAGTGATGGTATGATATAGTTCCCTTTGGAAGACTTCTATAGTTGCTTATCATCTCAAATATATTATTGATAAATGTGAAAGTTCCTCTTTTCATCATGATAATGTGTAAAGTTGAGACAAGTTTATGAATTGGAACTGTTTGTCAATTAGTAAACATTATAGATGCACAACAATTTTTTTTGTTAATACAGCAATATTTATTTTTCTTTAATTTGTGCATGCTACTTTACTTCTAAATTGTTTTATCTGATAGGTGTTTCTCTATATTCTTTGTATGCAGTTTTGTATCCTCAAGTATCTTTATGAACCAAAATGAAAAACATATTACGTGTTAAACAAATTGTAATTGCCAGTACATCATTGTTATTGCTGATTTAAATATGATAAACTAGCTTCTTAAATACAACTCTTAATTTTCTTTTATGATTGAATTAAGGTTAAACAAGGCTTTGCATGTAAGGGAGTGGACCATAAAGGGATAAAATTAGGAGGGTGAATATGTCTATTGATTGGTTTGTGTCAGCAGCAGAATTTGTTGATTTAATGAAAAATGGGATCTTGTGTCCTTAAATCCTTATATTTTTAAATTTATTTGTGTGTATTTTCCTTTTCTTTTCTTTTGGAAGGAAATAACAAGGAATCTGGTAAACATGATGTAATATCTAATGGATTGAATGAAGAAAGAGATGATGATTGGTTAAGATTACAGCACATGCACCTAAGGTATGGTATGAAAGAATCTTTTTGAATTAAAATTTACAGATGTCCTTTTTTCTTAATAAAAAGGCTAAATATTAAAGAATCAAAGCTATAGTTTTGCTAGATTTTATATGAGTACTTTTGATTGGATCATATTGCTTTGAATTGGAAAAAAAGAGTTAATACTGAGGATAAAGTCAGTCATTTGATACATGGATCACAAAACTGGGTCAATTGAGGCTAAATTTGCAGAACTAAGCCTCTATCTCACATTGAGGTCAATTGGGACTAATTCATGAAAATTTTGACAGTTGGAGCCAACTAACTTTGGCTGGGCCAAGCTTATTAATGAAGTCTTGAAAATTACTGCAATTACCACTTACTAGTTTAAAAAAAATATGTTCAAGTTGAGAATAGTATGGAGTTTGCTGATATGGATTCTGATTGCCGGCAGATTAGCACCATTTAGAAACAATGCAGTGGACAAATGGCAGAGAAAAACTCTGGTTAATACAGGAGCTGCTGTTTTGAAAGGAAAATTGCACGCTTTCAATCAGGTGTTGATTTTATGGTTTCTTGTATTTTTTCTGTTATGTTATGTTTGGTATTATATCAACAACCCTCCTTTGTATTTTTTAAAGCATGTTATCTTAGTTGTATAAAACGGGGAAACTTGAAGTTACAGACTTTCTCAATTTTGTTCCTTTTTCCTTGTTTAGTTTACCACTTTATTAAATGATAACTCCATGAGGGTTCTATAAGGACCTTTTTTGGTGACGGGTCATGATAACACTCTTCGTTGAATTACTAATTTAATTTTGAAAATTTAAATGTCAAAGTAGAACCGTTGATCTTGTCCTTTGTATCAAGCAATGCATGTACATAAAAAAAATTATAAAATTTAGAGTTCAATAGTTACAAGATCAGGAAGTCCAAAATCAACAGCTGGCATCCAGTTGGGACCAACAATTGAAAATAAGTGTTGTCATGAGTGTCACAAAATAAGTGTTGTTAAATCACTCTTTTGGGTGGTACCGGTTGCATTTTTCCAATGGTTAGCAATAGTTTACTAGAACTTCAGTAACTCATCATTGTTTTTTAACTAAATTATTTTTTCTATTATCGAGAGCAGAACATAAGCGATCAAGTTGCAGGATACATGAGGGATCCAAGCCGCATGATTAAGCGGATGCAATTGAGGCGACCTTCTGTAGGAATTATTGGAGAGGTTTTGTTTTGTCTAAATATATCCATGATTTTTTTTTTTTTTTTTATGTTATAGCTAATTTTTCCATTCATCTGGTTCCCTATAGTGCTAGAGATAAAATTGAAAAGTGCAGATTGATTGAATGGGTTTTCAGCATGTATTTGTGACTTGTGACCCTGCACATGTAGGATCAAATTTTGATTTCTGGCTTCCATACAAAATTACACAAGCAGTTAGGTTTTGAGTCTGACCCTAGGATTATTTGGAATTTTGTTATAGATCCAGTGTATATTAATACTGTAATATGGTTGCCAATACTTGGTTTGTATTGATCGATCTCACTTAGTTTTTTTATTTTGCCTTGTGTTCTATTGTTGCAGAGGAAAAGAACTACAACAATGGCCAAAATAAGTTATTGTATTGTGGTCACAAACTTTTCCTTATTGCAACACTATTTAACCATAATTAACCATACTTACTATATTTTAATCCTTGCAGGAACTTGTACAACTGGACACCAAAAAGGAGGTAATGAACTCTTCTTAATCAGCACAATTTTTGGGTTACAAAATCAAAACTATTACATTTTTTTATGTAACTTTCAATACTAATATGTTGAAATTATATAATGGTTGTAGGACGACAATGTGAATGAAGATGGTGACCCAGAACTACTGGATGACTCAGAGTTCTACCAACAACTTCTCAAGGAATTCCTTGAATCTTGTAATCTTGGATCATCTGGTCAGTTTAAAATAGCTCTTTTTTCTTGTCAGTTCTACATATATTTTATACAATATATCATATTTTGAAATTTCTGAGCTTCAAGTGTCTTCAACAATTTTGGTGCCTGGGTACTGTTGTATGGACCCCATAATGATACCAGACAACCAAAATAACAAAGCTTGAACTTTTTATTGGTCCTTCGTGGACATGAGGAAACATTGTCTAATTTAATTGGAAAACAGGCAATTCCTATCAGGTTAAATAAGTTGCTATCAAGTTCAGTGCTCAGATGATTTTTATATTGATTTGGTTTGATCAATTTTGGGTTGTTTAGGTTTTCCTGGCAGATTTGGGTTAGTTTTCATTTGGTCACTTCTGATTATTGACCCAACAAATTGTATGTTGCTGTTCTTTACATTTGTTTTTCTTTGGGTACGCGGGTGTGTGGGTGGTGGGTGGTGGGTGGGGGGTGGGGGGGTGGGGGTTGCTGTCTTGTTGGATCGGGTGCAAGTTAGGGTTCAATTAGGTTCCAGTTCCATTGAGCTTCGGGTTTATTGTGTTTGGGTTGGCTCAAATTTAGATTAGGCCAGGTTCTGTGAATGAGGCAGATTTTCCAGGTCATTTCAGATTCTGTCCCCTTATTTGACACTGCTGTTATTCGGCTTAAATTTACTTAACGGGGTTCAGTTCCATTGAGCTTCGGGTTTAGTGTGTTTGGTTGGCTCAAATTTAGATTAGGTCAGGTTCTGTGAATGACGCAGATTTTCCAGGTCATTTCAGATTTTGTCCCCTTATTTGGTACTGCTGTTATTTGGCTTAAATTTTCTTAACGGTAATTAATCTGTCTAATAATTGTAGAGTCCATGTTTTATGCTATGCGAAGAATGCAACCAAAGAAGCGCAAGGTGGTTGACCGCCGTGCTTCCAAAAGTCGTAAGATTAGGTGCACAACTTTTTCTTCATTTTCACTTTTTAGCTATTTATCTTTTCAAAGTCAAAATTCTAGTGATGTGAGTATGATAATATGTCAACTTTCCAAATGACTATAAAAATCAAATAAAATTATGAAAGAGAAAAAAGTGAATGATTATTTTCTTAGTTCATCATAACATTTTTTTTACTCATAGAGAAGCTTATTTGGGTTTGCATGTATGTTTTCAGGTATCATGTACATGAAAAGATTGTTAATTTCATGGCTCCTTTACCGATGGCTGTTCCTCCGATGGCTCCTAAATTATTCGAGAATTTATTTGGCCGTGGAAACCAATAGACTGCGTATTCTGCCTATGTGCCTTAGGGGGAGACCTATGTCAAATGCTTAGTTCTCCTAAATATTGCTGCTCTGTTGATGTTCATTTCCAAATTGCCATTCCATCTGTACTTCTAGCTTTCCTTCTCATTATTCAGTGTTGTAGTTGTAAGTGAAACCAGGAATTATCATTGGTCGGCGGATAGAACACATCTTAAGATGTATAATTGAGCCAGTAAAGACTTCACTTTGAAAGTAGAATATCATTACAAGATTTGTAGTACACCTCCAAGAAAATGTATGTAAAATTTTGTTTATTGTGGTGATTGAAGATAGAATTTTGCGATGCAGCCTGTTAAGAACTGTAAACTATTTTTATAAGCTGTCCTATTTTTCAGGGGCCATTGACATAAATTATTAGATTCAAAGACAACAAATCTAGTACGAAATATGTCAATCTAGAATTCCAAACCCCTGGTGCCAAAGTAAGTTCCTCGACAAGGATGTTTGTTGTCTATGTTACAGATCACACCATAAATCCTTATTTTTTTTAAATCAAGTCCTCAAATCAGACAAGAATATTTATGATAGGAGTTGGTTAAAATGAAACAATTTCTGTCCCAATAACGACTTACATTTTTAATGTCGTTTTTAATCTAAACAGTCAATAAAAACAGTTCAATATATATCCACATCAAAATGTTGTTAAGCGATTCTCCGAGGAGAATTCTGCTGAGGCAAAGGCGATGAGTTATTTAACCAGGGTAGTGTAAAAGTAACCCCAACTATAAACAGAGACGGAACTAAAAAAAAAAATCTAAATAGATATAATTCAAGTCTCTACACTAATAAATATAATTCTAAGTACACAGGTGATAATTCATAAGGAGAGTTGAACTATATAAAAACCGAGTAGGATTAAAATGTTTCATTATTTTTGTGTCCTAATCATGCCCGATCTCCATATTAAAATGTACTTGAAAATTAAATTTATATTAATTTTTTTTTTACTAGTTGTGATACGTACAAAACCACTATTTTTTAATAATCCAAAATCTTCTAATTTTGTATCTATCTTAAAAAAAATACTAAAAAAAAGAAATTCAAAAAATTATATTTTGCTTCTAAGTACATTTTAATATAGACATCATATTGAATAGTCCGGATTAAATGTTTACTTTGAAAAACTGTCATTGCGTTCCAATTTTATTTTATGGCACCTATATTTTTGCTCTATAGAATATAGTAGAACAAAGACTACATTTTTTTTGCAGCCACGTCATTCTTTTTAATCAAATTACCAGAGAAATCTTAATACAAAAAAATATATTTCTTTATGCCCCGCTCTATGACAGTCTCATAGATCACACTACAAATACACCACGAAAGGGTTTATTTCTTAGTATCCCAATTTATTTCTTAATATCCCGATTTATTTTTTAATATACTTTGGTTTATTATAAATTAATTGTTTTAAATAAATAAATAAATATATTTTGGTTTGAACCGAACAAATCGAAATAAAATTTTGGTCTGGTTCGGTTCGGTTTTATTTTTAAAACTGAATTATAATTTTGGTTTGCTTAGTTCGATTCAGTTTCAACCGAACCGAACTGATGAACACGCCTAAGGTTAAATTCTATCCGTACATTATAAATTAATATGGATTTCATGTGTCTTTATTTTTTATCTCCATCGTATTTTTTTTTGTAATAACGAAAAATTGAAACATATTTCTAAATAAAACCATTAGATGTGATATATATTGTTTTCTCTATGCACATACAAAATATGTCAATTTTTTATTTTACTTTTATATAAATCAATAGGTTAAAAAATCAAAGTTCATATTTTTTTCACATCTATCTATTTTTACAATTTTTTTATACCGATCAAAACAAAGTTCAAATTTCGTAATTTTTTATATGTATATTGAGAAAATAATATAGATAAAATCTAACAATTTTATTTGAATATTTCAATATTTGAATTTTAAATTTTAAATTATTAATGTTTAAAAAATAATAGCAGAATAAAAAAAAATAAAGGTATTAGAATTCGACTCTTCTTATATAAACAAGAATGCAGTAATATGCGGTCATATATAGTCATATGCGATAATATGCAGTAGTATTTGGTATTATATAGACAAATATGTGGTAATATGCGGCTGAATATGCAATAATAATATGTGGCCGAATATGCTATAGTAATATATGGTCGAATATGCGGTCGCATATGTAGAACCGCATATATTGACTGCATATAGATTTCTATGCGAATTACAACCGAATATGTATATGCGGCTGCATAGACCGCATTTTATTACACTGCATATATCTACTGTTCAGATGCAAATAATTGAAACGTAAAATCATATTAGTATTTTTATCTACACAGATATCTCCATATTTAAGTTTTCGAGTACGAATCAAATATAGATCGAATATTATTCATATTTTTTTACCCCTCACTATCGAGCATTTGCACCTAATTTCTTCAAAATATATACATAGACCAAAACCAAAATTCACATTCTACTTTTGAGTTAATGCATCTGGATTGTCTGATTTTAAACCAAACTAATTTGAGATGTCTCAGCCTTTAAAGTAAGGGAGTCTAATATTAATATAAATTTAGTCTGTACGGATCTTAAAATAGATCGGACGATTCAGATGCATTTAACTCAAATTTTTTTTTGAGTTAATGCAGAGTAAGGCTGGCAAAAAAATTTCGTAGTTCGTGATTCGATTCGGGTTTGATTCGAGTTTAATTCAATTCGAAATGGGTTCGAATTGAAGTGAACAAAACTAGGTTTGGTTCGAAATTAATTCAAACCAAACTCAAACCTAGCCTGGTTCGATCGAAATGGGTTCGATTACTTTTATGGTTCGAATCTCATAATAACATCAGCCGTCCATTTACCTGATGAAATTAAAATCTAAGATAAAGAGTCATAATTTAACTTAGCCGACACTCCATCGCTCTCAAATCTCAATAACCTAGTTATGTCTCCACCTCTCCCTAACTCACTCTCTCTAGCTCTAAAATCTAGCCGACGCTCTCGGCGATTGGCTGTCACTCTTCTCTCCGGCCTAGATGACTGTCTCTCCTTTCTTTTCGGTCGTCTCTCATAGTTTATACTAGGAAAGCTGTCTCTGATGTATTTTTTCATGAATAATTTTTCAACTTAAAAACACTCATTTCATAGTTCATACCGGTAAAAGGAAGCCATGTGAATTTTGTCCCACGAGAAAAAATTAATGTATAAACTACTGATATAACTAGGGCTGCTAAAAAATAATTTAGTTTGTGATTTGATTCGGGTTCGATTCGAAAAACGTGTAGTTCACAATTAATTCGGTTCAAAATGAGTTCAATTCGAAACGAATCAAACAAGATTCAGTTCAAAATTAATTCAAACCAAATTCAAACATATGATAAGTTCGGTTCAGATCTATTCGTTGCCACCCCTAATGCAGAGGGTACAAATTCCCCCAAATCCCCGTACCGTAAAAGAGAACTTTTAAAATTACTGGATCCGTTCTTCTAACTTTGCACGAATCCCAAAGCCCAAATAATACTGCCTTTCTTCTAGGGCGAATCTCAAAGCGGATGAGAGTAAATCTGAAACCGTAAAATCAATTGAATCTTTACATACTGGAGAGAGACTTCCCCAAAACCTCTCCTCCCTCTTGTAACTCAGACACAATGAAACCCTGTGCTTCCCGCTAATTACTAAACCCCGTCAAGAGCACCGCGCCATTGCCTCTATTCCTTCCAATGTCCTCCCACACAGCCATAAAACAAGTAACCAAATCGAACTTCACACCATCCCTTCTCAGAGAACTCAAGTCCCATATCGACTGCTGCGATTTCATCTCGCTCTCCTCTATCAAAACTGCGTCCGCCACCTCCGCTTCGCCGTGGCAGCGCCGCCTTCTCCCGTTTGACACGGCCGAGACAGCATACCTTAAAGCCAAGCTCACCGCAGAGTCCTTCCAGCTTCTCAATGTATCCATCTGCCCCTTTCGTGTCGACGGCTCCAAGGTCGTCGCTTTTCCGTATGTCTACTCATCTCTCTCTTTCGGAGATTGTTTTTGTGAGCCAGTAATGTGTGTACAAATGTTTGATGGAATGCATGACCCGTTTGATTATGTTCTGATGTAACAAGTATCTGTTGCACACAAGGTGTTTGATGAAATGATAATGTAACTCAGACTGCTCGCTTTGATTCCGGGAATCAAATTACAGATGTTAAGAATTTCGGCCAAATCCAGTCACTACTCAATGGTACTGGTATGGCAAGGACCAGTTTAATAATAGTGCTTGTTTGCCCAAATTAATTAGGCCTGACCAGCCTCAGTTATGCTGTCGAGCAAAAACTATGCTTCTGTTGTGCAATTCTGGGGTTCAATTTTCTCCAACTTATTGCTTTGTTCTCAGTTAGACCATTGTGCATCAGTGAAGATTCTTTATTGCCTCAATTTCACCCATTTAAGCTTTGATTTATCCTTATTTGTGGATCAAACAAAAAAAATATGAAGGAAAAAAATGACATCCAATCCAACCCATACTGTTGAATGCGTGACAGGTCTATACAGGTACAGAATCAACTAAAATTGTATTAGAACTGGTTCTGTAATACTTGCATATACACAGATTTCACTCCTTTCACTTAATTCAAACCACTGTTGTAAAAAAGTCCGTTTAAGCCGATTAATCGTCCGATTAGTCGTTGGCGGTGACCAAACCGTATGGATTTTTCTGACTAATCGACCGATTATTCCCAATATTCCCGATTAATTGCTTATCGGTACCCTGTCCGTCCGACGGCCGCATACCGTTATTTACAACAGTGATTCAAACGATCTATTAGTGTCCTTTTATGATAAGTTCCATATGCTTTTACTGCAATTTGTGCAGTTATAACTTCCATATATTTCCAAGGGAGGAGGTAAAAGTGGGCTTGCCTTCACACAGCTTCTCTTGTCAAGCTTCATACCTTGAATCTCTGGCACGTGAAGGCTTTGATTTTAATCTCTGTATATACAAAGGTAATTCAAATGACAATTAAAGGACAAAATCTACAGAGTTTATTATGCGTAATATGCTTTTGGTATGTGGTCAGAATAAATTCAAATGTCATTTGGAATAAGAAAAAAGAAGTGTTCAGTTACCCATTCTTATATGTGGAATAGATAAATAGATGGACATTTGGAATATTATCCTTGGATAGGAATCCTAAGTCATTAGCGCATTCATTTGAAATAATGTGTAATAGAGGCCAATTCCTACCTTACTGCTACTCAAACCCTTATGGTTTCTTGATATGAGAGATGGGTGTTTGCCTTTATTGCTATCTTGCTAGAATGAGCCCCGAGTTCAAAATTCCAAATAGAGAGCAGTTGTATGAGTTTTTGCTCTTCATCTGACACAACACCACTATATTAAGAAAATTATGGTTTGTTTTTCTATATCCGTATTTTACTTTTTTTTTTTGTGTGTGTAGGAATATCCTACATATCTAGAGTGCAAGAATCCTTGGCTAGACAGACAAACACAACGCCTTTAGATTTTAGAATACATTCCAAATCAAGTAAATCATTTGCCGATTCACTGTTCATAGAAGGAATCAAGTCGAGGATTCTATACTGGAGAAAGGCGTGCTTAGCTTCTGATGAGTCTCCTCATGGTGTGCTTTCTTGCAATTGATTAGCCTTTATGGAGTATTCTCTCTCTCTTCATATTTTTGGGCAAGAAATATTCTTAGCACCCTTCATCAATTTCTTCAAAAGATGCCCAAAGAAACCACCCTTGGTCACTATTTTCTCTGTACATAAACAAAGGAGAGAGGAGGGTTATTTTTTGGCATCTTTGAAGACTTTGTGAAAGGTGCATATTGAATTATATTGCTTTGTTGCTTGTTACCTAAACATTCTTCACATTTAGTGTATCTGTGATATTTTGAGGAATTGTACAGAGCATGCATGAAATGTTTCCTTATGAAATTTGGACTTGTGTGAATATTCAGCAAAATTAATGCTTATATGAATGCATGTCTGGCAAAAATAACTGATTGCTACTGTTATTCTTCACATGGATTGTCTGATACTTGTATTATTAATTGATGCTTGAGTTTGTTATTTCTGTTTGACAGGAAAAATGCCAACCTCCCTTGAGATGCTTATTTTAGGTACTCAGACGTATGGTAAGAGACCTTGCATGACCATAGATGTATGCAGTGAGCATCAAGTAAACCTTGTATTCCAGGTATGAGTGTTATGCTTTGATTTCTGAGTTCTTTTTCATATTTATCATGATGAGTAATAACTTGATTGTGAACTTGCCCAATATTTGCCTACACTTCTCTTACATTCCATCATCCCTTTGTGCAGTATACTTGATCTCTGTATCACACTTCTCTCACATTTTATGATCCATTTGTACAGTATACTGGATCTCTGTGTCATACCATCTTATAAATGTTATGCAGTATTTAATACAACTTATTTGATCATTCTTTGTGTGATTTTGTAAAAGAATATACAAAATACACTATATAATACTGTGCCAACAACTTCATGTTGAGGTCTGATAGTGTAAAGCTTGCTAAGTTGCTATAGTCAAAGGGGGAACAGAGCTCCCACATAATGATGTATTTTAATTTCTAATTCATGATGCAGACAATACATGGCATTTCTGACAGCCTGGTACCTTTAAGGGTTCATGACGAAGGTGGGATTGCCAAATCAGTACAGGTTGTTCTTAGTAGCTCTGAGGAGGACAAGAGTGCTCTTCTGGTTTGCACTTATGATTTTCTACTTAATATTTTTCTTTCTTTTTCTGTGTCATGTACCCTCGCTAAATCGGTATTGTTAATCTTGGCAGCCCCTCCAAGCTTTACAAAAAAAAAAAAAATTATATTATTATGTATCATCCAAAATTTCAGTCAGTACTTGTGTACCCCAATCATATTTCCAAACTAAAAAAAATGATACTTTTGATGTGAGAATTACTAAGTATTTAGGTTGCTGATCAACTGTGGATTATCAAAGGCAAAACTAGTTTTATATCATCACTGGTCTGCTGGTTTCATGCATGCAATTAAACTTTTAAGGGTTTACTAGAGATTCAATGTGTTATGAACACGATATTAGCTTTTTTGAGGATGCACATGCAAATTTTAGTGCTCCATAGGTTACTTGTCATGTTTTGATCATGCATTTTCTTGTTTTTTTGATGACTAATTACTTATTTCCTTTAGAGTGATATTCAACGCGCTGAAGAGGAACAAAACTTCAAGCTGCGTGGTTTTCGAGAAGTTATTGACTTGATTTCAAGTTCACAAAAACCAATTGTATCGTACAATTGCCTCAACGGTAAATCTCGTCACTCTTCTTTTCTTTCTGGAGTTTAGGTAGTATTAGTACACATCAGTTACATAGTTATGGTTGTTACCCCGAGTCCTGACCAACATATGAACTCTAATCCAAATAGTGATGGTTATTCCAGCTTTTAAAAATAAAAAAAGGACGGTACATTTACCATTATTCCTCTTGGCCATGATTTTTTTTTTTTTTTACCCTTTCTTATTTTGTGTGCAGATTTTACATTTATTCATGAGAAATTTATTGCGCCTCTGCCACCTAGCATGCATGAATTTGCATGCTCTCTGAAAATGGTGTTTCCAGAAATACTTGATTTGGGGCATTTAATGAAGGAAATAGGTCCTTTGAAAAATGCCAAGAATGTTTCCTCAGCTTTCAGTTATTTAAATCGGCAGTTGTTCCTACCAATTAAACTTGAAGTCCCTTTTCAAGGTACGTGCTCTTTTGTCTGTAAAGGACAAATATGCAAAACATTTTTCATTATTGTACAATAGCAAAAATGGCCTCTCCTTTCCATTAGTAACATAATATAATTCCTTAATTGAGAAAGTATACAAATCTCATTTGTTAGCTGAATCCTTAATTTAGTGATTTTTAACTGTGATTGACTATGAATAATTGACAAAGAATAACCCTTGCAATTGGTAGACTGGTTTCTTTTAGTCTACTTTAGCAATTTCCTGCTTGAAAATCATAATTCACTATTAGTGTATATAGATTGGTATTTCTTCCATCCATTCAACTAAATTTTTTTAACTGACGCGTACGCATTAAAGATCGACTAATGGTAGAGGTTTAGTTGTGAATTCTTTTGTGGGAAGGGATTGACAACCAACTTATTTAGACAACTATGATAAAAAATGTCAATCTTCAAAATTCAAGAAGTAAATTATGTGTTTATTATCATTTAGATGGGCCATGCATCAAATTTGGTGCAATCTGAAATCATTTGGTTGCATATCAAAAGCTGATGAAATTAAGCTGTTAAACTTCCAAACCGCTCAATGCAATACCAAATTGCACGAACATTGATGCATGATCTATCTAAGCAGTGAAAACCTTTATATCTCACTTCAATTTTTCTGAAATATTTATGTTGTGAATATTACTTATCCCTTCTTTAAGATGGTAACACTACTGCAAATACAAAAAGGGCTTTTCAGCACTTATTGGTAGTGTGCAGGATCAATGCAACAACATAGATGATGCCATGGTTAGCATGTTACATTATATTATTATAATAACTTACTATTTGATTTTCTTTTTTCAGGTGACAAAGATGCTGAAAAAAATAATCTAGTAAGAAATGTACTAAAAATAACAAGCCTCTTTGCCCAAATAAGTCAGCTTCTTAAATTTAATCCAATTGAGGGACACACAAACATATTTCATCCCATATCTCGGATGGAACTTGATGCTGTCAGCCACCAAGATGACACAATTAATCATGCGACTAAACAAGAGGAAATTGCAAAATGGAGTACCCATAACTTGGTCTTTATCTGGGGTTTCAATTCTACTTCAAGCTCGAATTTGAAAAATCAGCTGAAGAGCTACCATCCTAAATTTAATGAAGATTTTACTTTGAGAGTGGTGGATAGAAATTGTGCGGTTGTGGCATTTAAGAGGCAAGGTGCTGTAGTTGAGTTGCTGAAGGAAGTAGAAGCTGGGAGTTCTTCTATTGAAAATATGCTCTCTGATGGGGTTAGAATTGCGGGCTTTGGGGCGTATAAGAAAATTTGTGAAATCGGGTTATGGGATGGAGAATTGGTTGATTCGTTGCAAACTGTTATGTTGTCAGAGCATGCTAAAATGCATGTGTCGGTTGAGAATAATACTTCTGAGATATATTGGGATAGTAAGCTCATGCTCGGCCCGAATGAATATCTAGAGATTTAAAGGGGGATTTACGTGTTTCTAATTTTAGCCATTATTGCTCGAATTAACAAAATGAGATTGTTTTATTCTTTTTATGATGCTGTACAATATTCATTACGGGAAAATAAGGTGAAAACTGGGAAAAACAGAACGGGAATGATTTCTGTTGACACCGGAACTCCTCGATCACCTTCTCCTTCCATCAATGCTAATTGCAGACAGTGAATATGAAGGCTTATCGGTGATTTTGTGCCAAATGGATTATTTCAAATCTTTACCTTCATCCTTTTGATCAATAAAAACTCTACAATGCTAATACTCTTTTCTGTTTATTTATGACATTACTAATACGAATATAATAAAATTATGGAATTTGATGTATATTTTACCGTTCATTGAAGTTAAATTGTGTGCACCTTATTATCTTAATGCATCAATAAACAGCACTTAAACAGTTAAACTGCACCTTTTTTGATGTTTTGGGATAAGGAGGAGACAAGTAGATAAGCATCTCGTTTAAGATGCACAGCAAGCAGCGTGTGTAGTATAACATTCTTTCCTTTATACAAGGTCCCAAGCCTAAACCTTCTCAGTAAAGTAAACACATTTTTGAGTTAAAAATATATAAAGACATAACAATTAGAAATTTCGCTAGTATAGCTAATGACAGATTTAAAACAGTCAGGATCAATACTCTTGGATCTTGGTCCGGATCCCCTAAAGTAACTCAATTCCTAGAGTAACTCAATTTTTGGGTTTTGGATTGGGACGGTCAATTTGAATCCATTGCTTGGGATGTGTGCGCTCCACTTCAAAATGGATTATTACTAATTCAAATCGAACAGTTCTGATCTAAAATTCAAAAATTGAGTTACTTCACTGGATCTGAATTCTTGATAGAATACTCTTAGTTGATTAGTTGAGGTAAACAAAATTTGGAGCCTATTTGAAATATAGAGGATTTGTTTTAAGATTCTTGCAAACTTTAAGTTGAACGGTTTGGACCTAATCTGATACTATTAGGTACCTCTCATGATCTGAATACCACACATATCCTGTTGAAGCTCACTAAGCTAATAATTTTGAGGCCCTATTGCTTTTTTGGTTTGGTTTAATTTGGTAATTAAATTGTCTAAAATAAAAAAAAAAACGAATATGGGGGCAATTGCAAATCAATTTGACCCATGCAGGAATTCGGAGTTCAATAACTTTGAAGTAGATATAACTGCTTCGCAAATCTTTTTAAGTAGGATTAGATTAACAAAAAAGAAGGGACAGCAAGTTGACTAAAGTTATTTTTTTTTTTTCAATTTTAAATGTTACTGATAATATAAATATATCAAGTTTAATTTAATTTTATAAATATTATATGTAGTTAATATAAACTATGTCTTTGATATTCGCTTTTAAAATTAAACTTGATTAAAATTGTCAAATAAAATTTTATCAAGTGATTCTTCATCTTATTGATAACCGGATCTTATTTGTCCACGTCATCTTGTTCTTCAAATGCGAACCCCATATTACACGTATCGAAGCTCATCTAAGAAGGAATTCAGATCCAGTGTAAAACCTGACCGTGTAGAATAAGATCAGAGTTTAATCTGACACGAATTTCAAAGCAAAGCTAGAGTCTATTTGACCCGCTGCAACTATTCTCCCCGTATCTCAGGAGATACTCGATAAGAATCCCGACTAGTGCTCCTCGACTCTTTCCCCTTTCCCCTTTCGTTCCAATTCAGACTCGGATGAAAACAAAACAAAAATTTGCGAAGAAAAGAACCTTGCAACCAATCAACCACTAATGGAAATCTCCGGCGCCGCGCTCCAGCGCTCCTCGATTGGCTCCGTTCACCATCGTATCCTGTTCGGTCTCTCCGGTGGAGGTGCCCTGAGGAGTGCTACTGCGAGGGTTAGGGTTCCAGCGAGAGCCACCGGTGGTGCTGTGTTTTGCGATGAGGGACACCGCCAGTACTACGAAGAGAAAATTTCCAAACAGGATAAAAAGAGAGCCAAGCTTATCAAGACCTTGAAGAAGGATCTCTCCGAGCTTAATTCCATTGGCTTTGGTGTTCCCGCCGATCAAAGCGACAAAATCACGGTATTTGTGTTTCTCTTCTTGTTTCTTACTATCTATTTTATCAATTTTATTCAATTGCTGATTCTGTTAAAACTTTTAAGAGGTAGAGACTAGGAGATCGTAGCAATTCTATCTTTCGTTTCAATTGTTACTTTGGATCTAGTTAATTTTTCATTGTTTCTGTTGCTCTGATGCAAAAGATGTTGAATTGGATAATAAATTTATTCAGATAAACTTCAAGTTAATTACTATCTGATACAGGGGCAGACTGAGCCAGACTTTCGAACTATGGGGGTGAAATCATATAAAATTTTCCTGTAAAGAATGGGGGTCAATTTCACAATACCATGACATTTTACTCTAAATTATATAGAACACCATACAGAAATACAGAATTAAAAAAAATGGGGGTCAATTGACCCCAATTATTCCTTATACTTAAATCCGCCTCTGATCTGATAGTTGAAATCCATAAATTTTGCAATTCTATAGGATGCAGCGAAGCAATTGTTGGAACAGCTCAACCAGATCAAGGTCGAAGAAAAAGAGATGAAAAAAATGAAAAAGGAAGAGAAAAAAGCAGCATGCAAGATGGTTTGCGAGGACTCGTCCTCGAGCTCCTCAGAATCCAGCGAAAGTGATTGCGAGGAACCACAAATCCTGCGACTCAGTGATCTCAAAACCACCACTACTGCTACCATAACTACACCCAATCCAATCTCACCTGCACCTCTATCCTTACCTTTACCTGTACCTCTACCCTTACCCTTACCTGCACCGGCACTCATACAGACAATACTTGTGGAGGATGTCTCATCTGGTAAGATTGAGGTTTGCATGGGTGGCAAGTGCAAGAAGGCAGGCGCAATGGATTTGTTGCGCGAATTTGAGAAGAAGGTTGGGGGTGAAGGGGGGGCTGTGGTTGTTGGTTGCAAGTGCATGGGCAAATGCAAGGAAGGGCCTAATGTGAGGGTCTCCAGCTGTGGTTCAGGAACTACTGGTACCACTGGTATGGTACAAGGAGAAGAATTAATTAGGGATTTGAGGGATAAATTGTGCGTTGGTGTGGGATTGGATGATGTGGGCCCCATTGTTGCACACTTTTTTGGAGAAGAGGAGCATGATGATGCGGGGAGCCTCATACCGGCTTAGGCAGCGAGCTAAAATAATTGTATATAAGCATGGTATCTTGTCTCTTATAAACTGATGTTATGCCACTTCTATTAATATGTGATGAAGTGCTTTCAAGCCTACGGGCATCTTTCCTCAAAAAAAAAAAAAAAAAGTGATGAAGTGCTTTCTCTTTTATGACCGATGTAATGAAGTAGTTATTGTGTATGAGTGTGTTCTGTCACCTATATATCAGTGTCAATAGCTGTATGCATATAATTTGTCATGAATACTATTTCTACGACAGTCAACTGTCAATTTAGTTGGGCTGCTTATTATATATTTTCCTCAGTCAAAATTGGCAGGTGTCCACCTTGGTTTGCCTTTGGCTTTGGTACTAGAGCTTGAAATAACTGTGATAGTGGAATGCTGGTATTTTATTTAACAGGTGTGCAGAAATTGCCGTTCTATCATGCACTTATTTTGAAAGAAGAATAGTTTTGTTATATATGTCATTAACCAAATATACCAAGTACCAAGCCAAGTATGTGACGAAACTTGATCTTGCATTCTTTAATTTGATTATCATGGCGATTAATTGAGCATGTTTTAGCCTGAAATGGCAACCAAATAGTCAAAAGTATAGCACAACATGATACGTATGATAGGTCATGGTAGAGCTCCTACAAAAATGTCATCCTGTTACGCTTTTTCCATAGTGCCCATTGGCCTGCTGCCGAAGTCGTGTCCCATGCACGCAATTGAATTGGCTCCATCCCTTCTCTTGCATTCCACCAAACATCGACAATTGTTGCTCCTGGTTGTGAGATTATGTTAAAGTTGTGGCTGGCTAGCAAACCTCTCCAATATTTCTTCGTATAGGGGCAGTCCAGAAGAAATGATCTCTGGTTTCCAATATCGGGGCTCGGTACAACATGCATCGTTTGTACTACGCATCCTCTTCATCTAGTAAATTAAATTATAAACTTGAAACTTCTGAGCAATTAACTAAGTAAATTGATTAGTTCTGATTACATTGCAAAAATAAAATATTCGTACATTTACGAATCTACTTTGTGCGAGGTGGCTCACTTGTAAGAATTTAAATCCAGTGCGAATTTAAGTTAGAACCACCCCTGACAATTTTGGTGCTTAAGAAAATTTCATATTAAATATTTTGTATAGTGGCTGTAGCGCTGGAAAAACTGACAACAATGCTGGAAACAAATTTATATACGCAATGAAGTGCACCTATTTGGTTAGTAAATATGGGCCACAGTTGGGCCTTATTGTCATTCTGTTCGAGGAAAGGCTGCAGTTGAGAACAAACAGATGCGTTTCCTGGCAAACTTCTCAGGAATTTAATCAAAGCTGTTCTTTAGTTCTTAGCAACCAGTGCCCCCCCCCAAATTCTTTAGTTGGATCTTCACTAGACTTCTCCGATTTCATCAATTTGGTTAGAAACCATTTCTTTCATTTGTTGTAGTGCTATGTTTCGCCCCATTGTCTGTGATGAAAGGATGAGTGGAGTGTGTATCTGATTGATATCTTTTAAATCCACTTCGCATGTTCGATCCTTGGTCTACATTCAATTTTTTTTTTTTTCATTATTGGGTAATGGCTTCTGGCAGGTGCCTGGAGGTGCAGTTAACAAAGGCCGTGCATGTGAGGTGTTTGACAAAATTCCTGAGTGTGAGTGAGGTTTTTAATCAGTATTGAAACTTAGCTAGCTTACATCTTTCTATATAGAGAAGAGTAATGAAGGGTAGGTTCTGGAGATGATAAGTATATTTTAATTGAAGTGTGAGAGTGTAGATTTTTTGTAGGTATCAAAATAAAGGCTGAAGTAACCATAAGAGAAGCATATCATCTTTTAAGTTCTAGCATTAGGTGTTTGCTATCTAACATGGAAATCTACTTGCTACTTTCCATAAGAGAACAATTTTGTGTTGTTCTCTCAAAATGTGTGGGGGTCATTTCATACTCTCGTCTGGTTCAGTTTATAAATTATTTGACCAGTTCTTTCAGTTCAGATAATAGCATTTGGCTCTCTGAGTCTGAAGCCCTACGGAGTTTTCAGTAAATCCATGTCTTTGGTCATTGAGTCCAATTTGGTGGTTTCTGGGCATTCAGATTTGGGGGTTGGGGGGTATATAAATCATTAAGGTTGCTTTTCAAATCATCAGATTTGGGTTTGATGTTGGATCGTGCTGGGCTTCAGGCTGATCAGATAACTGGTCCATTTGATTGGAGATTTCCGGGTTTGCAGTAGACCTAATTGTAGGTTACCTGGGGTTGGATGCTGGGTGAGATTATATTCATTTTATGAACTTCTCAAAAATGCTTTGGGTTAGCTCTGGGATGTGCTAAGCAGTGGGTTAATGAAGTTTAGATTAAACTTTGGTTGTACCTAACTGTATTTTGGTCAGGTTACAAATTGATTCGTGACATTTCTTGAAAGAAAAAGAATAAAAATTCAGTTCGCATCACTAATCGTGCATTTTGGGATAGATATTTTGTATTCGGTTAGATTTTTCCGGATCCACTTGTCACTCCTTATTGACCTTCCCACTATTTCCTCCACATTCTGTAATTTCTCTACCCCTCAATTTTTTACTTGCTTCTGTTGTTAACTTCTAGCAAACTGAGCCTCACAACTTTCTATTATGAAAGTTGAAAGTTGAAACCATCTTTTTCCTATGTTGGCCCTTCATCTCCCAAATAACACTCTACCGACCAAACCTTTCTAATATTTGCTATACATGTCCTTCATTTGTAGTCTTTCCAAATTTGAGACGTAGCAAACCTTGTACTCCTTTTTTTTTTTTCCCCAAAACTGACTGCTCTCCACAATACCTTTCTAATATTTGCTAGACATGAGCTAATTTTGAATTTTGGAAGCACCAAATCCTCTTCTGCACAAAAAGCCTCAACATCTGAGGTAAGTTCTTTGTGCAATTTCTATAATTTTTTTTTTTATTCATGATTCATGATATGATAATTATAACATTGTGTATGGGTTTTTAAGTGGAGAAGTATGGAGACTCCTATGAGCAAAGTACCCTAAATCTAGTATCCTTAGACACATACATTCTTAAAGTGCAATTGCTTTTCTTTTATCTAAAGTTAAAAATATTACTGAGTTGTTGGATGAAGTTATCAATCTTATTGATAATTGGTTATTTTGTGTATTTAATTGGTCATTTTGTGTACTATTTTCTGATAAGGACAAAACTTATACAAGTTAGAAAAAGCATCTCCTAATGTTAGTCTAGTGTTGGACAAAACTTCATTCATATCTATGTTGTAGTTGGTCTGTTACATTTATAGTGATAAACTCAAAATGATAGTTATATAGAGGTTTCAACCTCTTGCTTTATATCTTTGAGAGAGAAATTAGTTGTGTGAAAATTAGTTTGACAATTTTTTTTATTTCTGTTTTTTATTTATTTACTAAAGCTTGCCATATTACATCATACTTTTTAATGTGTTTTGTTTATCAGAAACCAAACTAGTTGAACTGAGCTTCTTTTGTAATTTTTTGGTGACAAAAACAAAATTTTAAATATAAAAATATGGTAAGAATGCTGACCTTGATAATGCACACGTGAGCGTAGTTAATGTGCGATGGCATACTAGCAAGGCTAATGTGCCACACCAAATCCCCCATTGCCCTCCCCTTCTTTTTACCTTTCCTCAATTCTTCTTTTTGCAATATAAGTGACCCCCTCCTCTCATCCTAGAACCCTAGCCGTGTTCCCACCAATTCTCTTCTCTCACACTCTAACCCTAATCCTTGGTCCAGTCACCACCTCTCTCTTACTCGCTTTTCCCCTTCTCACCACTTGCTGGTACCAAAGTCCTGCCCACCTAGATTCGGCATCTCCTGTATCTCAGCATACCCTACACTTCTACTTGGCAGCAGTGGCACCAGCAGCAGCGGTGCTTTGTCCGTGTCATTTCTCTGTAAAAGGTACATTTTTGTATATTACAAGATTTTGAAGATTTTGTTCAAATTTTATGATATTGTAGATTATGCAAGGAAATTGTAGGTATTTGTAAAATTCTAGATTTTGGTAAAACATAGATCTTATTGTATTGTAGATTTGTAGGTATCTAAGGACCATGCATACAAATTTGTGGTACTTTTGGATCTGGAGAATTACGGAATTATGCATGGGTCTTGTAGAAGTTTAGATCGGTGGAAATTGTGTAAAAGTTAATAAAGATTTGAATCAAATTTAAATTCAAATAGATGATCAATTTGTAGATATATGAGGACCACACATGCAAATTTGTTGGTGTTTTTAGATCTGTAGTATTACTGAATTATGCATGGAACCTGAAGAAATAAGATCGGTAGAAATTGTGTAAAAGCTCTAGAGATTTGTACAAAATTTCTAAATCTAAAATAGAATCAACTTTTAGATATCTAACAACCACACGGACAAATTTGTTGATACCTTTACATCTGTAGAATTAGGAAATTAAGCATGGAACTTGTTAGAATTTAGATCAGTAGAAATTGTGTAAAAATTTGTAGAGAATTGTACAAAAAATTTAATTGCAAGAGATAATAATCTATACTTCCATTTGGATTGTAACATCTTTCATAAGTTTTGGTTCAGCCTCTCTACTCCATAAATGTTCGATTTGTAGTACGCTATTATTTATTAATAGGTTAAATCTCATATTCTATAATTGCTCTGTTAAGTTATAGATATACTCAATTAAGAATGTAATTATGTGGAAATTTCATCTTTTGCTTTGTGTCTATGAAAGATCATTTTTTTCCCTGAAATTTATCAGTTGTTATATTTCCTTTTCTTAAATAAAACAAGTTTTCATTTACGTCATGTGACATTTTATATGTCTTAATTACTCGTGCATTTGGTGGACAATCATTTTTAGCAAACTTTTACTTATCTTTATGCCTTTTGCTGGAGAGTGAAATTTGAAATACATGAAACAATTAATAACTTTCAATTTTCATGAAGAGTCAAAGGCAACTAGTAAATATAAATTAATTGAAAGTAGAAGCCTCTGCTTGCATTTGTGGAGTATAAATGACAATATAAACTGACAAACGTTTCTATATAATTGTGCGTAATAAATGACTTGATATTGACTATTGACTTCAAAAATGCATTTAATATAAAGAAACAAAGGAGCTATTGATTTAAAAAAAATTACTGTCTGACATTGTGATTGTTATTGCTGATGGTAGATTGAAAAAACAAAATATATATCAAAATTCACTAATGCTTTGCTGTAAAAATAAGTTATTTTCTTGAACTTGTACAAGTTACGTAGATCCCGTAAAACTGACATGAAAATAACTTTTAGGAAGTTTAAAGACTGAATCCATATGTATCAGCCTACCAATGTAGACAACCTATCCAACAATCAAAGTACATCCCATAATGCATTGTCATGCCCAACATTATTAGCTTTGACATCATTATACACATATTAGTTGTATATTTTTATATAACTCATTTTTACTAAATATCATTGTGCAACCCTGAAAGTTTAATTAATAAAGAGGCATTGGTTTGTTGGACAATGCCTAGGCATAGGCCTCGGGGTCGGGGGAGACAAGGTCATGCAGGTGCGCCATCACATCAGGATCCTTCTTCCAGTGACTCCAATTCTGAGGACGTGGAGCAACCACCTGTGGCTGCGGCACATCCTGACCCACCTGGGGCTGGACCATTAGTTGATCCTGCACATGCACCTCTCTTCTATTTACAGGACGACCACCAATCAAAAGCCATTATCGCTGGTAATTCACTACCAGCATTGATAGCTCGCCACCATGTGGTGAGTCTCATATGGCATCCCCGGTACAAGCCTTACCTCATTAAGGCTGGGTTATATGGGGTTCACCAGATAGGCCATGTACCTGCCGATGTCAGGCTCATTACGGCTCTTGTTGAACGGTGGAGGGAGGAGACACATACCTTCCACCTCCCTATTGGCGAGGCAACAGTAACCTTGGAGGATGTTGCTTTTCTCTTTGGCCTGCCGATAGATGGTAGGCCACTTTTGGGGAAGACCGATCTCGATTGGTCTGTTGTAGTGCAGACCTTACTTGGGTGTTCTGTCAACTCAAGAACATTCAAGGACAAATACAAAACAAAAATGAGATTAACATGGCTGAAAAAAAATTTCCATATGTTGCCTGATAATGCTGAAGAAATAACTGTACAGTACTATGCACGGGCTTATATGCTTGTATTGGTGGGTTCAGTGCTCTTTACTGACCTCTCAGGAGATTGTGTCCCTGTTATGTATCTTCCTTTCTTTGAAAATTTTGAGGAGGCTGGCAAGTATAGTTGGGGCAGTGCTGTGCTTGCTTATCTGTACAGAGAGCTGTGCTTGTCAACAAGCCTCCAAAGGAGACAAATTGGTGGTGCATTGATCCTTCTGCAGATGTGGTCATGGGAAAGGTTTCCATTTGGCCGCCCTCTGCCTCGTCAGCAGGAGCCAGAACTAGGCGGTGATGACATTGTATCTAGACCGCCATATGGTTACAAGTGGTCTGGACACCATAAATTTGCTGAACATGTTACTTGCAGGTTAACAGGGGGATACCGTGATGATATTGATCGCTTCACCGACGACACTAAGGTCAACTGGACACCTTATGAGCAGGAGAAGCATTTACTCCCCCCTGTCTGCACTGACAACTCCGATTTATGGATGACAACTGCTCCTCTGATACATTTCTGGATAGTTGAGATGTACAATCCTGAAAGGGTTATGAGGCAATTCGGCCTCTATCAGAGCTTCCCTCCATTTTTTCGGGACACTGACAGGGACCTTCACAAAATGAAGCATGGGAATCACAGGGGTTGGCTTGAGCAGCAGGCTGAGTACCTAGGGCAGTGGGAGGAAAGATGGGATAATATTGTAATGGAAGAAAGACCATATGACCTGTCAACATTTGAAGACTACAAGAGGTGGCTTTCCAGTGCCTCGATATTGCGCCTCCAAACATCACAGATGAGATCTGCCGATCAACCTTGGATTCACCCTAGACTGTTGCACTATCAACAAATTGTACCAGACATGCGAAGCACGGTAAAAGTCTCATATACTGACCCTGTATTATTGATAGAAAATTTCTTCTTGATGTTTTCCTTTAATTGTGAAGAACTCTCTGACAGGCTAAGAAAATTTGGGAGCTGACAAGAGGCGCTGCACAACTACTTAGAGCTTGGGATGAAGGTGGTGCAAAAGCATTTGTGCGTAGTGTGCTCAGTGTTGGCAAGAGTGCTCTGGAGGACCTTGGTGAGTTTACTGCCTTGGATGACACATTCCAT
The DNA here is from genome assembly GCA_033356055.1 of Carex pumila. Classification (NCBI taxonomy): domain Eukaryota; kingdom Viridiplantae; phylum Streptophyta; class Magnoliopsida; order Poales; family Cyperaceae; genus Carex; species Carex pumila. Next base: position 256,927 of record JARJHM010000126.1, on the reverse strand, counting down.
GTCTTGGATGAGGAGCACCAAGCCGAGTACGATATGGAGGATGATGTGCCAGAGGACCTCTCGGTTGGAAGTGGTGATACGCTTGAAGGATCTCATGATCACCGATCTGAGATGGGGCAAGATGAGCTGCAAAATCATCTCATTCCGGTTCCAGAAAGCAACACGACTAGCATGCGACCTGACGAAGCAGGGCCTTCCAGGCCTCCACCAAAACGTGGCAGAGTCTACAGAGGAGGTTAGTCTGCTTTAGCTTCCTGCATTGCATGGTGAAGCCTTGTTTTGTTCGAGAAGTGTTGTTTTCTGCGGGAGAGGTAAGTGCTATGATGCGGTTGTAAACTTTGTTTCTTTAGGTACTTTTTATCTGGTTTTCATCTTGTGTTTGTTTCAATGTACTGCCTAAGTTTGGTTGTGATGCTTTGGGTTGTTATGCTGTATTTGTATGGCTAGTGTAGACAATTTAGATGTGCTTATCTTTGTTGGCTGGAGGCTGTGAAATTCTGAGAATTTTTTTACTTATTTTTCTTTGAACTGGATGTTGTTCTAATATATTTGAGAATGAACTGAGATGATAGAATATTGAGTTGTACCTTTAATCTGGTTTTATTTTTGTTAATGTTTTTTCACTGCTGAAGTTTTCTTATGATAATTAGAGCTGTCATATTGTACCAGTCTGTGTGGCTTGATGGAGAAAACGTTCATTTTATATTTAGATGTGTTATTCCATGTTTGGCGAGCTTTTGCATTTTTGTTTAGAGAAATGATCCTTTTAGTAGTACTCAAAGGCTTTAGTAGTATGTACCGTTTTAGGTTTTGAAGAGGTGGAGATGGAGAGGGAAGGAATCAGGTATCTAGGAAGCATAGGCAGAAATACCCCTACCATTTATATAATGAAATTTGTCTTTAATTTTTTGAAAAAAAAGCCTAGGTACTTTACAGTAAAAAAACTAGGGGTGTTCATTGGGTCCGGCTTGTTTGGTTTTCAACAAAACCGAAAAAGTTTGGATAAATCCATGCTTTATATATAATGTATGTAATATCAACAACTTATATTTTGGTTTGGATATTGTAGAACATCTACATAGTTTGTATGGAATTGAACAATGTATGTATTGTCAACAACTTGTATATAATTCATGTTTATTCCTATGATTAATAAATGTTAATAAATGTATTAATTTGTATATGTATTGAGTTTTGACCTTTAAAATTTTAATCTCTTATTTCGGTTCAACCAAACAAATAGAAATTTACTTTTAGTTATTTTGATTCGGTTAATAAGTTTAATTTAGTTGGTTCAGTTATATTTTTGAAAACCAAATAAAAGTTGGTTTGTATATTTTAATTTGGTTTTAACCGAATAAACACCTCTAAAAAAACACTTCATTTAATTTGAATATGGTACAAAGGAATAATCAATACAACAGCTATTTTTGAAACTCAAGCCTAGACAATACTTGTTGATGAAGGAAGACTAGAGGTAGCATGATCGGCATTGATAGAAGAGTCAGATGAGGGAAAGAGATGGGGAGGAGAAGAGTTCAACACTGGAGTAACAGTAATTCATTTCACCTATAAGGTACCTCACCGTTTGAGTTTCAATTCGGTTTGTTTGTTATATATTGACACCAATCTTAAAGGAGTTCTGTGCATTACAGGCTTTGGCCAAATTGGCTTGGATTAGAATCAGCCGGACCAGTTTCAAATTCAGACGGTGAGATATTGCAGAGCATCCAGACTTGAGTAACTAAGGAGTCAACTTGAACCGAGTTTGATGGTTCAACGGCTTGATTGAACTAAAAACATTTTTAAGGGTATAATTGAACCAGACATTAATTGTAGGGACTAGAAACAATTTTTTTCTCGTATTTTAATAGCATACGATCCGGTTAAATACAATAACCAACTGAATCCTTTCACGAATCAACCCGATCGAGTTCAATGAACATTCGATTATCGAGCATATATGTAACATTAATGACCAATTATGAGCATATATTTAACATTAATGATAAAATCAGACTGAATAAAATACAAATATTTAGAACATTGAACTTGAAATGGCATGCAGCCTATAAAAGAACAAGTGCTGCAATCAAATGGAGCAATTAATTCAACCTTATTAAAACAAAGAGAAAAACCAGAAGAAAATATAAACGAAAGGTAAAAGGTTGCTACTTTCTTTTGAAGGCCAATGTCCGTTGACATTGTTTTCTTTTTTATAAAGAAGTAGGTTCCAAGTATATTTTGGCATCACAAAGTGTCACAACGCACATATTTTTTGTATTTTAAAATTTAAAATAAAACGTTGATCTTGTTCTTTTGCATGTTTGATGTTTCCCCGCAAAATTTTATGATTTTTTTTAGGTCGTATTATGCTAGATCAAGTGGTTTAAGAAAATATAGTAACTATGTTTGATTTATTCTAATACATCCATTTTAATTTCTTACTCCGTGATGCTAGATTTAAAAAAAATATATGTCGAAAACATTTTTTGCGACGTTTATTTTTTTAAAATAAATAAGATTAAATATTTATGTATCCTCTCAAAATGGTAATTATTCCTATTCTTATGCTTAATTATATAATCAGAAACGGTTTCAGTGCACAATTACTTATTATCTGTCAAGTCTACATTCTGTTTTTCTTTTATATCATACCCGCCGGCCGCCGGCCTAGCTGACTGTCAGAAAATGGTTCAATTGAACTTATATTTTCATATATTTTATGTCTGGAGAGTAGTCAAGCAGTACTAGATTATGCTCACCGATAAGTAGATGTCTAAATTTGGTGTAGCAGTCATATTTCATAACTTCAATTTGGTCAACATCGCAGCTAGTTTTTATCCGAATTTTTTTAATATACCATTATACCAAAAAAAATAAACCAAACCATCACTTTCTCTTAAATTTTGAATTTTGACATGGCCGTATTCTCAAATTGCGGCCACTTTTCTGCAAGTCACATCTAGGGGATGCGGCCACTTTTTTTTTTTTTTTCTCTTCTTCGTGCAGTTCAATTTGAACGGAAAAAAAAAGGGGTGGCCGCTTTCCCTAGATGCGGCCCGAAAAGAGGTGGCCGCACCTAGAGAATGTGGCCATATCAAAATTCGAAATTTTGAGAGAGTGGTGGTTTAGTTTATTTATTTTTTGAAAGTATGATATATTTAAAAATTTTCAGAGTTTTTATATTACTACGTAGGCTACGCTTAGTTTGTACACACCTAATTTATTTACTTTAGTTTGACTTAATTTATAATTCTAGCCGAATCGATGATGTAAACATCCAATATGTACTTTTTTTTAAAACTATTTTGCGCTTTCTGTGCCTTTTATACAGAACCTTGTGACGTAAGAGTAGATACTATACTTGAAGGAAGATCTGCATGATCTCTAAAAGAGAAAAAGGCTGAAGAAAGTTGCAACAGAGAATATGCATGGATATAAATGCTTGGAAATCAGGTCAGATTTCTTGTCTCGTTCTTTTAGTTTTCTTTTTTCAGATCAGATCAACTCTGAAACTATCTTCATACAAAAATTTAAGAAGTTTTATGTGTAATATTAGTACAATAGTTTGCTTATATAAGGTTGTCGGAACGTACATAACCTTGTTAGAATTCAATAGAGATGAATTCTAATTGAACTTTTTTGATCGGAACCAAATTAAATAAAGAAGAATTGAATTCTTCTCAACATATTGATAAAAAAAATGCATAATACGAGAAATAATTTCATTTGAACAAAAATGACACTTGTACCCTTGACTGATTACATATATATATGCTTAGTAAAGATATGATGATTTCTCCCTTGTTAATACAAAAGAATATTAATACGGTACTGAGCTATTAGTCATACCAGTAAATAAAATCAAACCACACATTTCTCTTCATTAATTGTAACTCCTGAGCATTGAAAATGAAGCCTCAACAAAAGTCATCTAGTGCAATTGAAGATGAAGCCGATGAAGCCTCAGTTAGCAAGTCAAGGATTGAATTTTTGTTTTGTCTGCATTTCTCATGCCCGTAGGCCAAAATTACATCCAAGACATTAGCGTTCCTATTTTATTCACTATATATGTTCCTTTTAACTTCTAAAACACAGGATAAGTAAAAACCAGTATAATCCCAGTTCTCTATTCTACCCTTTCTAGCTAAGTAGTCCACCATTTCATTTTGGCCTCTCCGAAAATATAAGAAAAAGTATCCCTGATTTTTCCTCATAGCCTTCCAATATTGGTAAATTTTCTTAAAAGCCCTCCCAAGATAGGTAAGTGTCTAAAGAAGTGACTGAAACAAGGAACATAGTCAATTGAAGTAATTATGATTTTGCTATGGATAATCTCTCCTAAGATCCGATCTATTGCGGCACCCTAAAGTTTCAAAGAACATTTGGCAAAGATTAAGACCCTTGTTAATGTTCTAATATTATTAATAACATGTTTTAAACAGGAAACAACATACCTTGGTGATACCAACGTAACTGAACGCACCTCGACAAAGCGGCTACCTTGAACGACATTAACAACTGCATTAGAGATAGGTCCCGTCCACAGATGCTGCAACATATCTCTAGCTTGGAGCCTGCCAAACTCCATATCTATGTGTACAAAATTACAAATGTATATATAAGACAAAGTTAAATTTCTCCAATATGTTTGCCAAGGAGAAAAAGGCTACAGATTCATGGAACTTGCCCGCATATTTGTAGTTCTACACAAAGGATGTCTCGCTGTGCTCGAAATGAGACCTTGGATTCTTTCTGTGAAGTACTCGAAAACATGATGTAAAGAAAATCACCAAAATTTTGAAAACATGTTGTAAAGAAAAGTGTTAAAGTCGTTCAAGGTAGCCGCTGTGTCCTTCTAATGTTGTAAACATGGCTTGGGTCGATCGATAGTACTGTTAAGGTTACTTTTAAACTTGCAAGCATTTGCTTTTTGTTCTTTAGTCTGTAAAATTAATGATATTTCAAATATCGTCAATTTCATTTCTCGTTTTAAAGAGGATTTGGTTCCGATCAGAGCCTTAACAGTTAACCAAGTATGATTATAAAGATACATTAGACAGTCCATCCATCTGAGTTAGAAAACCCAAAACGGTCAAGCAAACGGGTTAACGGGTTGTTTGTCTTGGATCACCTTCGAGCAGTCAGCATGGTTTGGTTGAATATGCATTTGTTGATTGGTTGATGAAAAATAAATGGAGGCCTGCCTGTCTTGTTGTGGTACACGTACTGGGCCTGATAAGAACATTTGCCGTTCAAATTTTGAAAAATGGTCAACACAAAAAACTCCAAAGTAAAATAGAGGAAATGAAATTAATTCTAAAATACAATATCTAGAATTTACAAACATAATCAACCGATTAACATGTGAAAGTGAAGTACCAACATAATCCCATTTCATTTTCATTAGCATGAGCTCTGAACCGAGCATGAGATGGAGGAAGATGTACCAGCTGAGCTATTGGCTGGAAGTGCTGATGCAATCAAAGGACCCAGTGATTACGCACTTGATGGAAGCAATGTGACTTGCGTGTAACCTGACGAGGTGAAAGCCCGGAAGAGTTGTATGGTGTAGCCTTGTTTTGTTCAACAAGTGCTGTGATTAATTGGGTAATATTTTCTGTGGGAAGAGGTAAGTGGTATGAAGTTATATAAACTGTGCTTCCTTTAGGAACTTGTATCTGGTTTTAGTCTGTATTTTTTTTTGTTTGTTTCTATGTACAGCTAATGTTTGGATGAATGTTTGGGTTGTTATACTGTGCCAATTGTACATGGCAAGTCTAGACAATTTAGATGTGCACACTTGTGTTGGCTGGAATCAGTGAGCTTGTGACAATTTTTTCCTTTTCTTATTATGCACTAGTTGTTTTAGTATATATGAGAACTTTTTTTTTTTTTTTTTTTTTCTGTTTTATAATGTGGAGTTGCATAGCTGCATGTATGATTCAATGGCGAAAAAATTCGCTTTAGATTTAGATAATTGTGTCATTGAATGTTTGGCGAACTTCTACATTTTTATTTTTATTAAATGATCCTTTGAAATCTCAGAATTAGGTAACAGGTCTCAAAGGTGAAGGAACCATTTTTGTTTATTTTACCGAGAGAACGGATTTTGGGCCTTCTCAAGTGTGCTGGATAGTATGTTAAAGTGGGGAGCTTACTGCTTGCACAAGGCACTTGTTATCTTAAAATTGGAAAGTGAAATGTAATAGGAGGTATACAAAATGCGAGGTAGTCCACTATGATGGAAGAAAGATTGTAAATATTTTATCATATTGTGAAAAGGGTTTTTATTTGCCAGTTAAGCACTGATTAAAGAAGAAAATTTATAAGAGTTCGAATGTGCTGAGTTACCTGAGTATAACAAGGGAATCGGCCGTACATGATTTTTTAATAAATGATCTTGATGGGCCCACTTCTTACCATCTGATGAAAATGAAAGCACTGTTATGTTTTAATTAATCAAATAATATGGGCTTCACTCCTCACTGTATGAAAAAAATACGAGTTTGGATCAATAGATGTTTTTGAATCATTACAAATTTTTCACAACTTTAATTTTTTAAATCAATACAAATTTTACTTTACTGATAAAAATCTAAAAATTCTCTTTCTATTTCTCCTTTTTTTTTTAATATTTTTCTACGGGTAAAAAGATTATCACAATCAGTGTTTTAAAAATCGGCCTATTCGGCCGAATATTCGTATTCGGTTGGAAACCGAATAGAAAATGAGTATTCGGTCTAATATTCGGTTTCGAATATTCGGCCGAATATATTTTTTCGCATATTATCTATTCGGCCGAATATTTCCAAATAGAGAATAAGAATCCGAATAAGATCTGAATATGAACCGAATAGAGAATAAGAATCTGAATATGAACCGAATATGAACTGAATAGAGAATAAGAATCCGAATAAGAATCAAATATAAACTGAATATTTCTGAATAGAGAATATGAACCGAATATTTCCGAATAGAGAATAATAATATAAATAAGAACCGAATAAGTTACAATTTTATTTATTTAAGTTTGAACTTATGTTTTAATTATGCATATTTGTAATGTTTATCTATGTTTATTAGAGTTAAAGCCTATAATTTTTTATTTGAAAATCCGAATATATAAATTCAATAAAAATTCAAATATTCGGCCGCATACTATATATTCAATATTCAGTGACTTTTTAAATACTGAATAAGAACCGAATATTAAAACGCTGATCACAATCCAGTCACAACAATCAACCAAAAACCTAAGATGGAATTTTTTTTTTCGATGTCACTTTACATAGATGCCCACCGTCCTACGGCCTCACTTGTAAAAGAAATCATTGCACCTATTGCCTCACTTGTAAGAAGTATGTATGTGCTCCACATTAAATCGGGTTTGACGACAGAAATCATGGCACCTACGGTCTAATTCCCGAAAACAAAAGAAAATCATTTTAGAATTTGTCTCAGACTGATTAATTAGGAAAAGACAAGTCATGTACGAAATCCTCCGGCTGACAAGCCGATTCGTTTCGGATATAATTGCCCTTTTCAATAGAAACTTGAAAATAAAATATGTAAACACACAAGAGAAACTTGGCGGCCATTTTTTTTAATACCCCAAAAATAATAAATAATTTTAAAAATAACCTTGGTTTTTTTTATTTTTTATTGATGCCCTAACCGCTAGGAAGCGAAGCGGGTTGGATCAAGAGGAAACCGCCCAGATTTGGGGCGCTCCATGCCCACCAAACCGCCCGCCAAACCAGCGGTTTCCTTGATAATGCAAACCACCTGCTATTACAGCGGTTCATCACATTTAATTATTTAGAATGTTCATCACATTTAATTATTTAGAATGTCCCATCCCATGCGTACATATAATTAATTATTTAATTATTTTTTCTACAATTATTTAATTATTTTTTCTGTAGAAAGGAGAATTGCTGCCTGGTAGAACAACTGTTAGCGGTTCATTAAATATATAATATTCATTTGGCCCATTAAATATTAAATTAAAATTAATTAAAATTAAAATATTCGAATCCATGATCAAACAGTACATTAAAAAATTGGAGTTGTTCTTGGCTCCATTCTTTATTCTTCTCTTCCGTCATTCTACACTTTATTCTTCTCTCTCATCATTCTATACACTGGCCTGTCATTTTACTATTTGAGAGAAGGCAATTTATTTAGCGATTGAAAGCGACTTATTTGACGATTGAAGAAGAATTTTACTGCAACAAGTATTTTTTTTTTTAATTATTTTCTGTTTCATTTACTGTAACTGTAAATGTTGTATTACTAAATTAGTTATTACTGTAACTAATGTACATTACTTTAACTATTACAATTACTATAGCAAAAGATAGCATTTTTTTTAATTATTTTGTAATTAGATTATTGTACCTGTTTTAATTTATTAATAATTACTTTAATCTTCATAAAATTATTTTTTAAATGTAGTTTGTTAAGAAAAAGATGTTAGTTGCACCGTATATGAGCGGCAAGCTACAAAGAGGTGAAGATGGTGTGCAGTACACGAAAGAGGCCGCATTTGTCTTCGAGGTTAATGACAATACCACATTTCAGGAACTTAAGCAGCTAGTATATGAAAAGACTGCTGTAAACCCTAACAGGTATGAAATAGAATTGTCTACACGGATTGACAACTCACGTGGGGTGGGGGCTAGACCTTACTTTGTGAGGTTTCCAATAACAGATGCAAATTTGTGGAGAGTTGTGTATACTCAATTTGTTTCTAGTACGGCATCAATAGCATCTACATCAATATCAATATCAGTTCGATTAAAGGGTACCGGTCCTGACTCTGGCATAGTTGAAAATCTAGGGATTATGGGTGTTTGTCTCGGTGGTGGTGGTAACTCTTTAGTATTTTCTGGTGAGTTGTGGTACCTCTGGTTGTCATAAGGAGAGTGTTGGTGATACCCCTGGTTGTCATAAGGGGAGTTTTGGTGATACCCCTGGTTGTCATAAGGGGAGTGCTCGTGGTACTCCTGGTTGTCACAAGGGGAGTGCTGGTGGTACACCTGGTTGTCACAAGGGGAGTGCTCGTGGTACACCTGGTTGTCACAAGGGGAGTGCTCGTGGTACACCTGGTTGTCATAAGGGGAGTGCTGGTGGGTCTCCGGGTTGTCATAACATGAAGGTCCAGCCCCAGTCGAACTTGAACGATCAACCCTAGTTCGGGGAACCCTCTTTGAATATATGTCCATTACCGGGACCCCACTAGCTGCAAATTGAGTATACACAACTCTCCACAAATTTGCATCTGTTATTGGAAACCTCACAAAGTAAGGTCTAGCCCCCACCCCACGTGAGTTGTCAATCCGTGTAGACAATTCTATTTCATACCTGTTAGGGTTTACAGCAGTCTTTTCATATACTAGCTGCTTAAGTTCCTGAAATGTGGTATTGTCATTAACCTCGAAGACAAATGCGGCCTTTTTCGTGTACTGCACACCATCTTCACCTCTTTGTAGCTTGCCGCTCATATACGGTGCAACTAACATCTTTTTCTTAACAAACTACATTTAAAAAATAATTTTATGAAGATTAAAGTAATTATTAATAAATTAAAACGGGTACAATAATCTAATTACAAAATAATTAAAAAAAATGCTATCTTTTGCTATAGTAATTGTAATAGTTAAAGTAATGTACATTAGTTACAGTAATAACTAATTTAGTAATACAACATTTACAGTTACAGTAAATGAAACAGAAAATAATTAAAAAAAAATACTTGTTGCAGTAAAATTCTTCTTCAATCGTCAAATAAGTCGCTTTCAATCGCTAAATAAATTGCCTTCTCTCAAATAGTAAAATGACAGGCCAGTGTATAGAATGATGAGAGAGAAGAATAAAGTGTAGAATGACGGAAGAGAAGAATAAAGAATGGAGCCAAGAACAACTCCAATTTTTTAATGTACTGTTTGATCATGGATTCGAATATTTTAATTTTAATTAATTTTAATTTAATATTTAATGGGCCAAATGAATATTATATATTTAATGAACCGCTAACAGTTGTTCTACCAGGCAGCAATTCTCCTTTCTACAGAAAAAATAATTAAATAATTGTAGAAAAAATAATTAAATAATTGTAGAAAAAATAATTAAATAATTAATTATATGTACGCATGGGATGGGACATTCTAAATAATTAAATGTGATGAACATTCTAAATAATTAAATGTGATGAACCGCTGTAATAGCAGGCGGTTTGCATTATCAAGGAAACCGCTGGTTTGGCGGGCGGTTTGGTGGGCATGGAGCGCCCCAAATCTGGGCGGTTTCCTCTTGATCTAACCCGCTTCGCTTCCTAGTGGTTAGGGCATCAATAAAAAATAAAAAAAACCAAGGTTATTTTTAAAATTATTTATTATTTTTGGGGTATTAAAAAAATGGCCGGAAACTTGGTGTCAATCGAGCAGTCTTATTTTTAAGGAAAATGCTAATGTCCTAGGTGCCGATATTTTTATTTTTACTTCATTAAAAAATTATTTTAATAATAATAATCAGAATTTAGCAACAATTTTAAAAATATCCCATCCGTGAAAATTTTTTACGGTCTGGAATTTTAATTCCCATTTTTTTATAAAACAGAAATTTATTTTTATTTTTTATTTTTTGTATTGAAATATTAGAAATGTTGGATATATTTCTTTGAAAATAGATGGAATACAATATAATTTGATTTATTAGAAAGACTGTAACAAATAATTCGGATCAATATTTCTCAGGTCAGATTTTTCGCGGCTTTAAGAAAAATTAATATATTTCTGTATGTGTTATTGGAAAAAAATAAAAATACTTAGATTTTGAGTTATTGATCCCAGTTCAAAAGTCACTTCTATATAATCTAGAAAATATTATGATCCTTCTAAGACATTTAATTTATAAAAAGTTGTATCTATTTTGAAAATTCTTTTTGAATAAATTATTAAATAACTTAAAGTTTTTATTTTTTTTCCAAAAATAGATACAACTTTCCATAAATTAAATGTCATAGAAGGATCACAATATTTTCTAGATTACATAGAAATGACTTTTGAACCGGGATCAATAACTCAGAATCTAAGCATTTTTATTTTTTTTTCCAATAATACATACAGAGATATATTAATTTTCTTACAGCCGCGAAAAATCCAACCTGAAAAATATTGATCCGGGTTATTTGTTACAGTCTTTCTATAAAATCAAATTATATTGTATTCCATCTATTTTCAAAGAAATATATCCAATATTTCTAATATTTCAATACAAAAAATAAAAAATAAAAATAAATTTCTATTTTATAAAAAAAATGGGAATTAAAATTCCATCCCGTAAAAAATTTCCACGGGTGGGGTATTTTTAAAATTGTTGCTAAACTTTGGCTATTATTATTAAAATAATTTTTTAATAATGGTAAAAATAAAAATGTTGCTGCTAGATGTAGCATAGAGAATATATGTATAACAGTTTAATATTTGAGTTTTCAAAATTCTAGCGGTTGATTCGAACCGTTTAACATGATCTCCATATAAATATGTACTTACAGATCAAATTTTACATTTTTTAGAATTTTTTCTTATTTTTTTAAATAAATAAAAAATCACTTGATCTAAATAGTACATAAATTTTCAGATCAAGTGATTTTCAGAAAATCACTTGCAGCATAGCCAACTCCTTTTTTGTAATATGATTGTTTTCCCTGTCGCCATTTCAACATAGCATGACGGTCAACCATACATCAGGTCCATTAGGATCGTTTATTTATAAAATAATATAGCATCTCATGATTATAGAGAGGGAAATTTTGAAGTTTTAGAGTCGTAATTATAGGAGTCTTGAAAATCCGTGTTATAGAAAGCTTAGCTAGAGAAGACAAGTATTTTATATAAATTATGATATGGCGATTTTTGTTATGCAGTTATGTTATAAATACAATAGTAAATAATTGAACCAATTTCAATACAATTATGGTGGGATCCACATCTTATTTATCTTATGTGCCCGAAAATAAAAGTATTGGAGTATATATTATAATTGAAATATTCCGAAAGTATTGACAGATTTTCATTTCGATTCCTAAAACTTCATCTGGAGCCATTCTTATTTATAACAAAATTACCGTATTTTGTGATTAAATTTGGATAACTTTTACTGATAATTATGATATAAGAAATAGGAATAAAACAGTTCTGCGACAAAGAGTTTCAATTCTTATTGTTTATTGTTTATTGTTTATGTATCTTAATTCAATAAATCATTTTTTTTATTAGAAACATAAATATTTAGTCCTTCAAATTTTAAGATTCATAGAGAATCTACATTTGAATTTAAGCCTGCGGTTTTTCATATAAGAAAATTAATATTGTCCTTCGTCATTAGATCAAACACCGATGAAACACTGATGTATATTATCTAATAATTATTAGTTAGATATGTGATTCAGAAATTTAGAGCCGTGTTATTGAAGATCAAATCAAGAACCAGTACAGAGATCAAAGCCCGGACAAGTATTCTTTCCATCACAGTAAAATATTCCTTTCACTTTACGGTTTGAGATAAACTTTCGGCCACTTTGAGATTCGTGCCAAGTTAAAAAGAACGGTCCAGATTCAGTAATTGTAAAAGATTCCCTGTTACGGTACTGGGGAGGATCTGAGCTCTAGCCCCGTAGTGGAAGTAATTAGAAGACAAAAAAATGGCTAGCAAAGTAACTTTTTTTTTCCCGTTCGCAGGTTCAAAATTTGAACAATATTTTACAAATATAAAAAAATGGGTGAATTTATCACAGATCTTTACTAAAAAGGACGTAAGCGGTAAGACTGTTAAATAAATAAGGAATCATTTAAAGTAGGAATGAAAACGAAACGGATAATATCCGATCCGTTTTTATTATTTACAAATATTAAAAAATTGGATGATTTTATTACCGAATTTTACTAAAAAAATGTAAAACTGTTGAATAAATGAGGGATCATTTAAAGTAAGAATGAAAACGGAGCGGATAATATACGATTGGTATTTGATCCGTATTCGAAAATTAGATATGAATATTCGATATCCAAATATCCATACGGATACAGATACATGTACGAATATGATTTTAAGTTAAGAAATGTTCTGGTACCCCGAGCCATCATATCCGAGTGCGTCCCATAAGTAGTTTAACAGAAAAAACTTCCAATGTTATCTAACTTTTATTTTCAGCGTAAATATCAAAACATTTAAAGCTATGTTTATCACATTTTATAATGCTACTCGCAAGCATGTAAACCTTTGACTGAAAGCACTAACTTTTGTCTTCAAGCCAAAAACAAAAAGATTATTTTCACCCACTCTTTTTTATTTTTTCTCCGATCATTGTAATTTATTTTCCCAATGATCCGTGATGAATTTTACGAATCTAAAAATACAAACGTTTTATATTCGATTTTATCTTTCAAATAAGATCCATGAAGAAATACTTTTGAGTAATTTTAAAGTCATTTGTTTTTTTTTAAAGTAAAACTCATTAGCATTTTAAATTTTTAAGTTTTTAAATCTTAGTCTACAACTATTAAAATTTTCAAGGCTTTACATGAGGTTTATGTGCTTTATAAATGCAATGTTATTGTTGATGTTTATATATTTTATTCTAGAGATTTAAAGTGTTATTAATGAGGTTTATATGCTTGTAAACAAAGGTTTAAATTATTTTGAAGTAAATTTAAAAAAAAAAAACAGAAAGTCACAAAGATTTAAAGTGGTAAAATAAATTACGACATAAATATAACTCGAAAGTTATTATTCATGGATCTCATTTGAAAGAGAAAATCGGATAAAAAACGTTCATATTTTTAGATTAGCAAAATTCATCACGGATCGTCGAGAAAATGGATGAGAATGATCAGAAAAAAATTAAAAAAAATGGGTGAAAGGAATATTTCCGTTTTTTGCTTGAAGACAAAAGTAGTAATTAGGAGTTAAAACTATACATATTTAGAATTTTAATGTTTGCAAATAGAAGTTTAAATGCTTGCAAGTAGCATTGTAAAATGTTACAAACAGCGCTTTAAATGCTTGGATATTAGCGCTGGAAATGAAAGTTAGATAATATTTGAAGTTTTTTCTGTTAAACTACTCGGGGGGACATGCTTGGAGATTTTGTTTGGAGTACAATTATCAGGCTCCTTTTAAGTTTTCATTATCCGTGTTCGAATAATAGATATATCATACAATTAAACATATACTATGAACAAATTTATGTTCTTTACTATTATAATTAGATAAATTATAAACTTTGATTTTTTAACAATAATTATATATTTTTTATAAATATATCTGATTCATATCTGTATAATATCTAATCTATATTCATATCCGAAAACAAAATACAAATATAGTTCTATCACTATCCGCTTCGTATCAGATCCATTTTCACCCCTAATTTAAAGCCATATGTTAACAAACAAACAAAAAAACAAAAAAAGATTAATATGCAAAGTTCACAAACTTTCTATCAGAAGTTTACAAAATAGTCACTAAATTATCTTCTTACAATAGGGTGAGGTTTTCGTTCAAAGAATTTTAGACAAATTAAGTCTTATCTAAAGTCAGAATTAAACTGTTTGATCGATGTTAGAGTTCATGCATACGGTTTAAATTTATTGAATCATTTAAATTTATTAAATTTTAAATCTGTTCACACGAATTTCAACTCAAATCCAGTGAGCCAAGTCCTGATTTGAATCAAAATTGTCCAAAAACTAATTCCTTAATAATATATAGAGAGAGAGATCCATTCCTGTTCAACTATAGTAAAATAGATCAAATTCTAATGTGGGGATATATATTTCTTTTTCCAACTATCTTTTTTTTGAAAACTTGGTAATAGCTACCAAAGTTCGTGATAGGAAATCGAACTCTCGACCTTTGTGTATAATAACTCTAAGACATTTTTCTAGCCAATTATGCTATCTTTCCTTTCTCTTCCTTCTTCCAACTATCATATTCATGTATTTTTCTTTTTCTTCTGAGAATCAACTTGTTATCTAGCTAGTTACAAAGAAAAATTTATTCACGTGAAAATGTCACATATTCGAACTCCAAATATATAAATTTCTCATAAATATTAAATAGTTTGATAAACCTTCTAATCTCTACTCAAACTTCAAAAATTTCTTCTCTACTTATAAAATATCTTATTCTATTCCGCTGCATAGAGAGGACTGGAGGAGCCTCATTGCAAGATGGAAAGATTCTCAATGCAAAATTTTCTCTTTGATTCATCATTTTTTTTTAAGAGACTCTTTGATTCATCATTATTATACTCTATTTCACTTCTTTACTTTGTTATGTTTTTATTACATGCAATTTAATTTTACGATAAAACATTAAATTACTTTCAAAAAGTGTGCATATATGCATTCATGCTACATTAACGATACATGGATATGAAAATAACTATAAATTTAATGCAGCCAAAATTTATAGTGGTACTCCACCATGCATGCATATGCATATGCATATTCTACAATACTAGGATACACTATACCAGATCACTCCGTCGAGGAAAATAAATATATATAGTTAATTTTTTTTTTCTTATTCTTACTCTTTATTACATTACCAGATAAAAAATATTTCGTTGAGAGTCCTGTTTTTAGCCAGAGAAAATTATAACTGTTTTTTCTTTGACCAGATCTGATTAGATGTTTTTTGTAGAACTCAAATTAAACGGTAAAAACATTGAATTACTCCGGCCATTCTAAATGTTGCATACAAACTAGCCACACTATAACCAAATCATTAAAATCAGTAGATTATATTATAACACTAATCAAATTATTCGTTTGGTCTTGAGAAAATATTTTGAAAGGACAGGTCATGCTTGGGCTCGGTGCTGGCTGTCAAGCCACATCACACCTGGTTTCTTTACGCTACCCAATCATTAATTATTACCTCCTTGTAAGTTAGGTTTATAAATGTACATCTTATATGCGAAGTTCTTGTTACAAACTAACTACATCCAAAATACACAGAAAAAGATTTAGGAGATGGAGAACGCTCATAATAATTTAACGCTAAAACTTCTGATCGATAAACAATCTAACAAGGTGTTGTTCGGCTAAGCGAGCAAACATGCTGTGGACTTAATATTCCGTCTCTTAGCTCCAAGTGCCTTTGAAAAGCTCCTTGAAAATGGTGCCATGGTAGGTTCGGTGGTTGAAGTCTACCATAGTTTGTGTAAGCTCAACGAGACCTCCATCCTCTCTAAAGAGAAGGTATCTTCCCTTGTCAACCCCGCTGTGGCATCAACATCCAAACCCAAAACCAATACAAAAGAAAAGGCGCTCCACATACGTTGTCCCTGTTGTGGCACAGCACTGAGTACGGAGGTAGAATTTGAGGATCCTAAGTTTGATGTCAATACTGTGGTAGAGGTTAATGGAGTGGTGACTTACTCTCAGTTAGATGATCTTACGGTGGTGCCCATGTCAACTATATCCAGTATTGCTCTTCTAAAAAAGTTTCAGATTAAGGATTTGGGATACCTTGAGGAGAAAACGGTCCGTCTTGGCAATGAAGAGGTAACTAAAATATTAGTTGTTCCTAACCTCCTCTGTGTGTGTGTGTAGTTGCTATATATTTTTGATGTTTTGTGTTTTTGTAATTTTCATTAATTTTGCGTCTAGGTGTAACACTTGTAAGGGTCTATATCTAATGTTACAATTTTCTTTCTGTGATGCATGCACCATGTATATATATATCACCGGAATTATGGTTTTATTTCTAAGAATTGTTCGCCTTTAACTTTCTATGGTTAATTAACAATTGATAATATTATAAAAATAATGATGTTTTTGTACATGATCAAGTGGTGCAACCACAATTTCGGCTAAAACTTGATAACCTTAATGTTAAATTAAAATGAGTATATAAACTACGTACTGTTGATGTCTAATATATGACCAATTTTCTTTACTAGTTAGTCTGCCCAAAGCCTGATTAGCTCTGTGCTATGAGTCTATGACTTGCTCATATATAAATTAATACTCTTGAACAAAATAATGTTAATCTAGAATGAAGCATTAACTCTACCCATCTTATCTTTGTTGCGACTCACAATTAGTTTTTGGCCTTTGTCAATGGAAATTAGGGACTGAAGCTTTTCGAGGCTTCACTCGAAACAGAGACTGTCCTTACTGATGTTTTCCTGAAGGGAAATCGGGCAACTAATGCATAGCCAGGGTTCAAGTTCATTCTGGAGCTTTTGATGCTTTTTATTTTCTTATTTGTAACGCTGCTTAGAATCTGGTAACGTTTTGTATGGAACTTTTGGTTAGAATGGGCTAGCTTGCTGTGAATCACATGTAATCTTTTGGTACTTTATCTAGTTATTTATTGTAATCTAAAAATTCTAGTTTGCTCTTCAAAGTTATTCACCATTCTGAGAGTGGTAAAAGATGACTCATGACTAATGTACAAACACATATGTGAGGATTGGTTAGGCATAGACAAGCAGCGACGGATCTACTGTAGCAGGGGGGCAGCCGTCTCGTCCTGAATTTCGAGTTTTAGTAGTGATCTATTGATACAGATCGACTTTGTCTTTCTTTAGAATTTTTTTTGCTCCCCTTTAGATGTGTGATTTGTAATTCGGATTAAATTTACTGTAAAAATCAAAATAAATTTTTTGAATTATAATTTGTAATATTAATTATAAGTTATAAGATCAGAAATTATAAGTCAGGGTATTAGAAAATATAAATTAAAATATTATTTTTTTATGAAGTACTTAATTAGTTAATGAGTTTAAATTTGATTTCATATTTTTCTGTCCGTTCTTGACGAAAATTCTGGACCCATCCCTGTCGGTAAGGGTGCTCAGCAGGACCTTGGTGAGTTCTCTTTAGCTCCTGTGTTGTGGTGATTTGTTCAACAAGTGATTTCATCAATTGAAAATATTTACTGAGGGTAGAGGCAAGTGGTATATGATGCTATACAAACTTTGATTCCTTCCTGTTTATATTCTACGGAACAGCTGCTGTATGATGTTTTGGGTTTGTTTTACCGTGCAAATTGTATGGCTGCTCTAGACAATTTAGATGTGCAAAGTATAGTGCATGGCTAGGCTAGAAGCAGGGAGCTTTTGACAAACTTTTCATCTCTTATTGTGAATGTGAACTAGTTGTTTTATATGAGATTTATCTTGAAAGCAATATACCTGAGAACTAAGAAAGTGAGATGATACTCTATCTAGCTGTAGGTTTAATCCGTTTCCATTTTTTTTTTATGGTTAATGCCTATAACAGGTATATTGATAAGAAAAAGGTTCAGTCATAAAATTTTAGAATATATACTATATCCTTGGAAATCTACTATGTAAAGGTGGATGTTGTATAAATTCTCACTGTAAAAGGAAGAAAATAGAACTCTAATATATACTACTCCAAGCCTCGATTTTCAAATTAAGCAGTTTTGTTTATGAGGTGATGAACCGCTCCCCATTTATTTGTGAACAATCTCCTATTCTTTTCTCTTCACAGTGTCCATGCACCTGCTGTCCATATAACGTTCCACTTCAACTGCTGTGATTGTGACATTGCCCGGCCCATAAGCAGCCACACCCGCTGTATGTTACACACCCCATGGCAGACTATATTGTAATGCACCATCAACCCTCTCCAAAAGTTAACGGCGTATATATATACAATCCCATAAGATATGGTCTCATGTTTCCACCATATCCAACTGACATAAATAACAGCCAATATCAATGATGAATCCTCTATATATACATTAGGACATCCTGAGTCACAATTTTCCGATCGAGCATTAGCTAGATGAAAATTCTGACTTCTACGAGGACCTTGATTTTTCAGAGAACATTCCGATAAAAACACATAATTTCACTATTGAAGCGCCCTATATAAATAGACCAGCCCCAAATCTTCGTATCTCCCAACTCATCCCCCGAGTATTTATAGAATGAAATTAATGGTGCCAACTCATCCACCGAGCATTTTATTTTGTTCTGTTTTTCAACTATTCAAGTTGTGTTTTGATGCTTGCGGTGTTGTCATAGTTCCTGTAGGATTGGATGGCTAAAAAGTTCACTTTAGATTTAGAATTTGTGTTATTGAGGAAATATTTTAGATTTTTATCATATTGTGAAAACGGTTTGTATGTAGCTAGTAACTTTATTTTAGCATTGTTGTAATCATATAAATACATGTAAAGAGTCGGAACCGAATGCCCAATTTCATATAATTTTTGGCTCGTAAATATTGTTATTTTTTTTTCATTTGCGCATCAAGAATTGGCATGATCTGCCAATATTATGTGATTGAAAGGAGAACCACGGTAGGTGTACTTATAAAAAGGATAGATTTCGTCAGTGGTGACTAAATTTTACACCTTGTTATGAATTGGCTCAACTTTGATGTATTCTAAGTTATTCAATTTTTTTGTTTTATTTTCAAATTAGCTACTCTGTAGCTTTTCCGTCCAAAATGCTAGTGAAATATACTCATTCTATCCAAAATGCTAACAGAAGATACTGATTCCGTTCAAAATTCTAAAATAATGAGAATATTTCATTAACATTTTGGATGTAAAAGTTATAGAGTGGCTAATTTGAGACAAATAAAAAATTGAGTGACTTAATTAGAATAAATCAAATTAAGTTGAGTGACTAATTTGTAACAAAGTACAAAGTTTAGTAACCTCCGAAGAAATTTATCCTTATAAAAAAGTGCCTCCTCTTTTCAGAAGCATAGTGTTTTGAAAGATGGAAACTATATAAACTATAAAACATATCTAGAATTTTACTTTTTCGATTTTGATGATTAGCATATCAAGGCGTACTTGCCATGTAATTTTTACATCTCCAACATATACATAAATTTGATAGATCAGATGATAATAAAAATGTACTTGGATAAAACTATACAAGTAGGATGGAAACTCCGTAAAAGTCGTACATTGTAATGCCTTGCCCATACTAAAAAGAATTGTACCGAGAATAGAATAAACTAAACAAATTGGAATATTAATCAACACGAATGATTAAATAATAATAAAATAAACATATAACACAGGACAATGTATCAATATACCAAAAGGAAGTGAAAATAGACCAAAAAAAAAATTAAAAATCCATAAATTATACCATGCACACTGTTCCTATTGATAGATATAATTAGTGGTGGTGGCGGTGGTGCTTTTTTGTCTCTTTCTTCATGCGGTGTTCATGCAATGCGATACCTACATTGCCGACTGTAACAGTGGCTGCAATTTCCTCCTTAATCTTGTGACTGCGTGCGTACTCGGGATCTTTTTTAGCCTTATGCTTCTCATGCTATTAGACAAAAGTTAGGATGAATTAATAATTTGTTCTGAATTTATGTAATAAATATGTACTTAAAATTAAAGATTGATGTAATTGTACCATAGAGCATAGGCTCCAGCAGCGACCGACTGGTTGCCATCCTGCTTCTGGTAGTGACAGAACAATATTCAAACTTCAAGGGGGTGAATGATAACTTTTTTCTTTGTAAATAAATTGTTCTTTGCTCTCTTCCAGTTGCTTGACGAGTTTTGTTAAGATGGATGATGCATTAGAAACTGCATGGGGTTGTCATGAATTTATACTCGATCTACACATGGAATGTGATGGAAATAACACGGATGAAACCTTTTCGTTACCTTAGCTTCCAATTAAGGCGCAAACACGTTTTAGTTGACTTATCTAGCGATACAATAAAATCGACATATATATGAACGAAATTAATGTAGGCTCTAGACGATTTGATTCGTCCCAAATGAAGTGCAAAATGGTTCCTATATCGGCTGAATATTGCACGAGGTCAACTTTTACAACTACGCGGTGAAAGTTTAATTTTGTATAACAATTAAGAAAAAAAAAAAAATCTCAAGTTGTGTTCAAACCAGCTATCAGCCCAATAGTCAGAAATTGTAACCTGGTTAAGGTTTTAATACTGAGCACTTACTTGGGCCTCGCATACAAAATTTTATCTGTATGGGACTATCAAGCAATTGAAGATTCCAATAGTAGATACGAATTGATCAAAGCCCCCACAAGTTCAGAAATGATCGACTCGCTCCCTCATAATATGAAGATCAAAATCAACGGTTTATGTAACAGGGGTCAACTTGCACCAAGTTTAATAGTTTAGGGCCGACTTCGATTGAACTAAATAAAAAATTAAAGGGTACAATTGGACTAAAGATAAAATGTGGAGACTATAAAAAAAAAAATCACCTATTTTTAGCTAAACGAGTCTGACCAGCTCATGGACTTTGAGTTTTATTCTCTTCTACTTTGATTGTCGCCATTTCAACATTGCCCATCGAAATCGGACTACCAGTCGACCATACATCAGTGTTGTAAAAAATAGTCTTAACGGTCTTTTAATAGTTAACATCAGTCAAATCGTTACGAATATACTTAACGGATGCTTATTTGCGGATTAAAATGATTAATTGGCCATTTTATCGTTTAATCGTCCATCTATTCCGGTTTATTTCAGAGAATATTTATTTTCATATTGCTTTTATTCTGTAATAGTGTGTGATAATAAGATTTATAAATCCTGTATTGTAGTTTTATGTGTGCTTGGATATACATTCAATATTTTTTATATATGTATTTTCTTTTTTACTTTGAAATTGATAATTCTTGTATTATTTATAGAGGAGGGTTCTCATGCCTCATGCCTTTCATATCTCATCATACTTCATATTTTATATCTTCGTTTTTAAAGTCCAAATTGTTGGTCCGAACAGTTCAACATGATATATATACTAAAATATAGTTAAATGATGAAATTTTATAATTTTTGAAATTCTTTTACTATTTTTAAGATAGGTAGAAAATCACTATTTTTTTAACGGTTCAAAAACAATGATTTTGTACTTATCTTAAAAATTAGTAAAAAAAAAATTCAAAAAATATAAAATTTAGTCTCCAAGCACATATTAATATGGAGAACAAGATAAACAATTCGGATCAATTGTTTGAATTTTCAAAATAAAAATATAGTGCTATGGAACACCAACTCATTTTACTCCATGGCTCACTGTAGCCCGTCTCTATATAAATTTAATAAAAACGTTAAATTGTCTGCATAATTTTGATTAATCGGCCGCATACTAATTAAATACTTAACAATACCCTATCCGTCCGATGACCGCACACCATTATTTACAACAGTGCCATACATTAGGGCTCGTTAATTTAAAATTTTGATTGCAGGTGGTTATATACTATGTTCGTATAGTCGCGTACAGTGTACCACTATATCACTGTGGTTATATGCAATGTTTTAAAATGCGGTTTTATTCATGCATGCTTCCGGTCACTGCATACTATATAAGCGGTATGCGGACGTATATGCAGATTTTAATGCGGATTTATATATGTGGATTTTAAAATAAAAATTCATGGATATATATTTTTATATTCATATAGTTGAATTTATTTTCACATAACCAATATAAAGTGTGCCTTATTGCATATAAAAAATAGAATAATTTGAGATGGGATAGTAAAACTCCGCATAATGCATATGAACTTTTAATTACATGTCTTGCATATTACGTTTTTAATCCACATAACCGCATATTTGAACCGCATATGCGGCCGCATGCTCAAAACTGTATGGAGAGGGACTGCGTGGCATTCTGAGCACGGTTGCCGATTGCATAAGTATATGCGGTCCATACTGCCGCATTTTAAAACACTGGTTATATGCGAGTTCAAATCCAGTGATGTAACCCAATCTTTAGGTTTTGGATTGGGACTGTTCGATTTGAATATGTGATAATCTAACTGAAGTGAAGCGCACACATCTCAAAAAATAAATACGAATCACGAAACAATCGCGAGCAACGAATTCGAATTAGACGATTTCGATCCAAAACTCAAAGATTAGGTTACTTACATGTTACGTTTGGACAGCCATATTTATTGCTTCTTGTCAGATAATGTTATTTCAGCCTTTTCTTTCACTGGGTCCAATTGAAAGTTCTTTTGCAGAAATAAAATTAAATTAATCGGTTCAAAAATTCAACTACTCTAGCAGTCCGGCTATTCCAATATTGCATATAGACGAAATTTTCATTAATATCCAAAAAAAAAAATGAGGTAGCACAATTGATTAAGAAAAAATTCTAGAGTTGTTGTACTCAAAAGTCGAGAGTTTGATTCTTCTTCATGACTTCGTAACTTTTAGGAAGATTTTCAAAAAAAAAATCCTAAAAAATAATAAAATTACAAAATCTACTCAACTTTTCAGAGGAATTCGAAATCTGCCCCTTTCAATGAGTAAATAACTGGACAAAGCCCCTCTTTCCGGTTATTTAGTTACTGGATCCAAAAATTGAGACCGATGACTAAATAATTGGTTCAAATAAATGTTTCTAGTTATTAAATAGCCGGGTTTGTGTATTTTTTTAACAAAATAATTTTATTTTATTTTTTGTATTGAAATATTAGAAATGAATATATTTTTTTGAAAATAGATGAAATACAATATAATTTGATTTATTAGAAAGACAGCGACAAATAACTCGGATGAACATTTTTCAGGTCGGATTTTTTGCGGCCGTAAGAAAAATTAATATAGATACAACTTTTTAGAAAATTCAAGTTATTTAATGACTTTTATTCAAAAAGAATTCTCAAAATAGATACAACTTTTTAGAAATTAAAGGTACTAGAAGGATGACAATATTTTTTGTATTTACTTAGAATTGACTTTTGAATTGGGATCAGTAACCCATAATCCAAGCATATTTTTTTTTCCAATAATACATAAGAAAATATATTAAGTTTTCTTACGGATGCGAAAAATCCAGCCTGAAAAAGATTGATCCGAGTTAATTATTGTAGTTTTTCTAATAAATCAAATTACATTGTATTCCATCTATTTTCGAAGAAATATATTCAACATTTCTAATTTTTCAATATAAAAAAAAATTCTATTTTGTAAAAAAAAAAAAACGGTTATAGTAACTGATACATTTTCATTACTAAATAACCTTTTTTTTGTGTTTTTTGTATAGAAATATTAGAAATGTTGAATATATTTCTTAGAAAATAGATGAAATACAATATAATTTGATTTATTAGAAAGACTGCGACAATTAACCCGGATCAACATTTTTCGGCCCGGATTTTTTGCGGCCATAAGAAAAATTAATATATTTCTTTATGTGTTATTGAAAAAAAATATACTTGAATTCTGAGTTATTTATCCCAGTTCAAAAGTTACTTCTAGGTAAACACATAAAATATTGTCATCCTTCTAATACATTTAATTTCTAAAATGTTGTATCTAATTTAAAAAAAATAAAAAATTTAAATTATTTAATTATTGTTATTCATAAAGAATTCTCAAAATAGATACAACTTTTAAAAATTAAATGTATTAGAAGAATCACAATATTTTTCGTATTGTCTAGAAAAGTCTTTTGAACCATCAATAACTCACATTCAAAGCATATATATTTTTTCCAATAACACGTAAAGAAATATATTCATTTTTCTAACAACTGTGAAAAATTCGGTTTGAAAAATGTTGATCTGGGTTATCTGTCACAGTCTTTCTAATAAATCAAATTATATTGTATTCCATCTATTTTCAAAAAAATATGTTCAACATTTCTAATATTTCAATACAAAAAAAAAATTTATGCTTCGTTAAAAAAAACCCAAAACACAAAACCGGTTATTTAATAACTAGATACATTTCTTTGAACCGGTTATTTAGTCATCGGTCTCAATTTTTGGATCCGGTAACTAAATAACCGGAAAGAAGGGCTTTGTCCAGTTATTTACTCATTGAAAGGGATAGATTTCGAATTCCTCTAAAAATTTGAGTAGATTTTGTAATTTTATAAAAAATTTGGGAATTAATAAAATTTTCGGTGCATATAGTCTCCCCGAAGAGTAAAACCAAATCATCAAAGTTACTTGATTAAAATTTAAAATATTAAAGATCTGTTCATTTGTCGTGAGACTATACGAGATGTAATTTGATAGGATGAGAATCCACTTTAAAGAAAAGTGAGAACCTATAATACAAATACATTCAAGATTAATTACGAAAATATGTTAAAAGGAGTCTTCAGTTGTATTGTGGAAATAGTTGTAGAAAATATTATTTTTTGTTTCTAAAATTATTGATACCAATAAAATTATACTTATTAATAATTAGCAATATAATTAAATAATAACATAATTATCAATGTTCTAAATAGTGCGCTATAGCGTTTTTCTCTCATAAAAACTATGGCGCTATGTTCAAATAGCGACACTATTTGGGTATAGCGCAATTTTAACCCGGCCGCTATGACGCGATAAACGCTATTTAAATCATTGATAATTATATTTATTAATGAGATGAGCTACGGTGAGTTGCGAAGTAAAACCACTATTTTACTTCACGCTCATATTTTGCGATTTTAAAGTTCAAAACGTCGATCTGAACTGTTCATCTTGTTCTCCATATTGAAATGTTCTTGGAGACCAAATTTTATATGTTTTGAAATTTTTTTACTATTTATTAAGCAATTTTGAAAGTCAGTGATCTGATGGTCCAAAAAATTTTACTGTTTTTACTGTTCACAGCAAAACAGCAATTTTAAAAAAATGCTTAATAAATAGTAAAAAAATTCAAAAAAAATGTAAAATTTGGTCTCCGAGCACATTTCAATATGGATTAAACATCTAACAGTTCGGATCAGTTGTTTGGACTTTCAAAATAAAAATACAGCGTGAAGTAGAAACGCGTTTCACTTCACAACTCACTGTAGCCCATCTCTTTATTAATTATTATTTCTTAAATTAATTTTTTTTGTTTAAAAAAACTGTTCTTTTAAAATGCATTAAATGTTCCTTAGAATGTCTTGCATATAATTTTTAGTTTTATGTTTCAATTATTATATTAATAATTTTAAACTATTAGCTTAATTACAACATAACAAATGATAAAATATATTTATATTTTTTTTATGTACTACGGGCAAGTCAAGAAGCATTTAATTTTTTTAACTATTAGGTATATCCGATTTAATATTAATAATTATGAGAAAATAGTTTAATAATGTTAAGAAACAGCAAAAATTATTGGTTTTCATAGCAGCTGCTGGTTCAATCGGGGGAAAATAAAAATCACTGACTGAATTTGATTTATCTCATCTAGTGTTTGGTAAATGTCTCCGGGGCTCAATCCGGACCGATCTGCCCGTGTCTGTGCCACGGGTATGAACGGGTATACTGGTACGGGTATTAAACAGACCGGATTCGGTTTTTCAAAAAAAAATCCTTGCATACCCGGACCCCCGTACCCATTAACCCGTACCCGTGACACCTGTGCCCATGAACCCGTGCGCCCGTGCCCGTGACTATGTACCCGTACATGTGTTTTTTCAAATTTCAATTTTTTTGAAAATTCCCTTCAAACCAATTCATTTTCACATAAAAAATAATATTTTAAACTAATTATATTAAACATGCATAAATTTATTTTATATAAAGTGACTAAAATATATAATTTAAATGATAATTTCATATATTTTAATGAAATTACTTTCAAAAAATCATATTGACAAGAATATTAATTTTTATTTGATCCATCTCATAAATTAATTTGATATATATATATATATTTTTATTTTTAAACACTAAAAGCAATAAAAAAAATTAATTGCATGAGTACATTGCTTTGTTTTTATTTATTTATAATTTACATATGTTTCAATGAAATTGGATTTATAATTTATTTATATTTGATTATAACAAAAATTATTGAGTTCAAATATAGAACCATGTTAAATGAATTTTAATTAGTATAAATTTGGATTTATAATTTATTGGTTTTCAAAGAAAAAAAAAACATAAAAAATAGGAAAAAAATAAACCAGATCAGACCGCCCGATCCCTTACCCGGACTATCCTGCCCCCAAATCCGTGACGGACACGGATATTAAACTAACGGAGCAGAATTTTTGAAAAAAAAATCCGTAATGCTCGACCCATTATGCCCGTGTGCCCGTGACGCCCATAACTATTTATGACCGTGCCCGGATTTTGCCCGGACTGCCCGGCCCAGCGCGTTTACCAAACACTAATCTCATCAAAACAAAACAGTGCCCTTGCAAGGAAAAATAATAATGAAATAATAAAATTTAATTGAAAAAATACTTAACAGTCGAGCACCCAATGGAAACAAATCCCAGGCTACTGAACAGGCCTAATCGAATCAATCCTTCGGCCTTGAAAATATTTTGACAGGACAGGTCATGCCTGGGCTCGGTGCTCGCTGTCAACAGCGTCAAGCCACATCACATCACACCTGATTTCTTCACGGTACCCAGAGCAAGCATTAATTATTACCTCCTCGTAAGCTGAGTTTCTAAATGTACTTCTTATACGTGTCGTTGTTGTTACAAACTACATCCAAAATAGTGAAATACACTAGGAAAAGAATTTGAAGATGGAGAACGCTGTTAACAAATTATCGCTAAAGCTTCTGATCGACAACCAATCTGACAAGGTGTTGTTCGGCGAAGCGAGCAAAGATGTGGTGGACTTCATATTCAGTTTCTTAGATCTCCCTCTTGGTGCCGCTAACAAGCTCCTTGCAAAGGATGCCACGGTAGGTTCCATTGGAGAAGTCAATCATAATTTGAGCAAGGTCAATGAGATCCTCTCTAGCGACAAGGTACCTTCCCGTTTGAAAGCCCCTCCTTCATCCCCAGTCAATCGCAATACCAACTTTCTCCTCCCTCCATCAACCTATCAGGGTACAAAGCTCTACGTTTGTCCCAGTACTACCTTCCATTATAATAACGGGAATAATTCTTATGTAAGTGAGGTGAAAGGGACACGTCCCAATTGTGGCCTCGGATTGAATATAGAGGCAAAATTTGTGGATACAGAGTCTAATGTCAGTGTGGTGGAAGTTGGTAGTGACGGAAAAGGGTCTGTTAAGGGAGTGGTGACTTACTCCTTGATGGATGATCTTACAGTGGTCCCCATGTCAACTATATCCAGTACTGCTCTTCTGAACAAGTTTCAGATCAAAGATTTCGGATCCCTCGAGGAGAAAACGGTCACTATTGGCTTTGCAGAGGTAAGTACGATGTTCGTTACTCCTAACTAACATCCTTTGTGTGTGTGTGTTGATGGCGTTGCTATTTTTAATGTTTGGGTATTGGGTATTTTTGAGAGGGATGGTAAACTGACAGTAATCACAATATCTTACCAAAACCGGATTACCAAAGGAGAGGTAGCATAATTGATTAGGAAAATGTACTAGAGTTGTTATACTCAAAGGTCGAGAGTTCGATTCTCCCTCATGAACCTTGGTAGCTACTATCAAGTTTTTAAAAAAGAAAGCTTCGTGCTATGACTTCATCATATATAAATTAGTAGTCTCTAGCGACGTACTGATCATCTGTGGTAAAGTAGATTATCTCTAACTTAGAGTATATTTTTTACAACTCATAATTAGTTTTGGCCTTGTCAATGGAAATTAGGGATTGAAGATTCTGAGGGCTTCTCGTGAAACAAAGACTGTCCTTACTGATGTTTTCCTGGAAAGAACTATCGTGGTTCTAAAGCCTAGCCAGGGTTGAAGTTCAGTCTGGAGCGTTTGCATTTGATGCATTTTGTTTTACTATTTTGTAATGCTGTTTAGTATCTGTTAACATTATGTGTAAAACTTTTGCGGACTATGGTGATGAAGTGGTTCAAGTTGAATCACATATAAATCTTTTGATGCTTTATGTGGGTTAGCAATTTAGCATGTTTGCTTCTGAACTTGGTTATATTTTGGGTTCTATCTTGTGTTTTGTAATAGGTACTGAACATTTTCTGAGTGTAAGTTATCTTTTCTGAAATGGAAAGGGCTTAGGCCTCTTTTATCAAAAAAAAAAAAAAGTAATCCAGGTATAAGAATTATAGTTTGCTCTTCAAAGTTATTAACGATTATGAGATTTTAGAAAGAAAAGAAGAAGATTCATTAAAAGAAAGAATCATTATTTTTTTCATATAAAAATTGACTAATGACTAATGTACAACTGCGTGTGTTATGCGACCATGATATTTTATGAGGCGTGCTTAATTAATTGACCCAAAGAACAGTAAACCCTCTTTGATTTCATGTTTTCTTGGAGCAAGTATCCTGCAAGGTTGCAAAGAGTATCCATTTGCACTGTATTAATTATGAACAGGTTATATTATCAAATTATTAATCAAAGAAAAAATAGCAATAGGGTTG
This sequence comes from Carex pumila, assembly GCA_033356055.1. NCBI lineage: Eukaryota > Viridiplantae > Streptophyta > Magnoliopsida > Poales > Cyperaceae > Carex > Carex pumila. The sequence continues at coordinate 227,621 of JARJHM010000126.1, read as the reverse complement.
AGTTTTTAATCCATATTATAATTAAAACCTCTATTTCTTAAGAATATATTTGTTAGCAGTGATCGTAGTGGCTACATATTATAAACAGTTGTGTTAGATTTTTTCGTTGGAAGAAAAAAATTCAATTCATGTGAACAATAAATAGCAGTTCAAATTTTCACTAATTCTATACCTACACTTATTACTATGGCTTGAATTTTATATCACGAGTTTAATTCTTTTTTAATGTTACAGATAAAATATATCGGATTGATTTACCTACTTGTAAGCATTAATTATTTATTACTTATTGTAAGTTAATAAATGTACATCTTCTAAGAAAAATCCTTGTTACCAAAATACAAGGACAAGAATTAGGAGATGAGGCTAATAAAAAATAGACGATTAGGCCATGTTCGGTAGCCGTATGGAAAATGAGTTTTGGTAGATTTTCTGATCCATTGGGATGATATATATCCAACCAGGCAACCACCGTTCGCCCTCTATTCTACTCACTGTGACTCTTATTCTCTTCCTCGTTGTTGCTTTTTTTTTTTTTTTATTTATTTATTCAATGGAGACAGCGTCCTATATCACTTAGGTTTTACATTTTAATAGGCATCTTATGGAATTATCAGGTCACAATCTGGCCTCCAATTCATGCAACCTCAGATACTGACCTGTTATAATAACGAATTTTATTTTTTACTTGTTTCCCAACTGAAACTGTTGCCATATTATTACCAAAAGAAAATTTGTAATTAATCTCTATATTAAAATGCAATTTCACTCTAATTACATATTATGTATAGCAAGTATGGCACTTCTATTTTTATGTTTTTGGTATATCACATATAAGCCCATATATTAATTAAAATTGAAATTAATTCCAACATGCCAAACATGGACTAACACAAGTATCTAAATTAAAAATAATATTTTTTTCTCCATCAAGTCACACAGACTGATACAGTATGATATCTCTATTTATCATAAGAAAACTTCAGCGGTACTGAAAAAAAAAAAAAGATTAAAGGTACAACTCAACATTCTATCATCAGTTCATCCTCAAATATATTAGAACAACATCCAATTCAAAGAAAAATAAGTAAAAATATTGTCAGAATATGACGGCCTCCAGCCAACACAGATGACTATATCTAAATTGTCTAGACTAGCCATACAAATTGTATAGCATAACAACTCCAAGCATCACAACCAAACATTGGCAGTACATCGAAACAAATACAAGATGAAAGCCATATAAAAGTACCTAAAGAAAACAAAGTTTATAACCGCATCATACTACTTACCTCTTCTTCAGAAAACAACACTTCTTGAATAAAACAAGGCTTCACCATACAACGCAGGAGGCTAAAGCAGACTAACCTCCTCTGCATACTCTGCCACGTTTTGGTGGAGACCTGGAAGGCCCTGCCTCACCAGGTCTCATGCTAGTCGTATTGCTTTCTGGAGTCGGTATGAGATGATTTTGCAGCTCATCTTGCCCCATTTTCAATCGGTGGTCATAATATCCTTCAAGCGTATCACCACTTCCGACCAAGTGGTCCTTTGGCACACCATCTTCCATCTCGTACTCGGCTTGGTGCTCCTCATCCAAGACATGGAATGTGTTATCCAAGGCACTAAACTCGCCAAGGTCCTCCAGAGCACTCTTGCCAACACTGAGCACACTGCACACAAATGCTTTTGTACCACCTTCATCCCAAGCTCTGAGTAGTTGTGCAGCGCCTCTAGTCAGCTCCCAGATTTTCTCAGCCTGTCAGAGAATTCTTCACAATTAAAGCAAAACATCAACAAGAATTTTTCTATCAAATAATACAGACTCAGTATATGTGACTTTTACCGTGCTTTGCATGTCTGGTACAATTTGCTGATAGTGCAACAGCCTAGGGTGAATCCAAGGTTGGTCGGCAGATCTCATCTGTGATGTTTGGAGTCTTCAAATGTTGACGGGTCATATGGTCTTTCTTCCATTACAATATTATCCCATCTTTCCTCCCACTGCCTCGGGTACTCAGCCTGCTGCTCAAGCCAACCCCTGTGATTGCTGTGCTTCATTTTGTGAAGGTCCCTGTCAGTGTCCCAAAAAATTGAGGAAATTAAGCTCTGATACAAGCTGAATTGCCTCATATGCCTTTCAGGATTGTACATCTCAACTATCCAGAAATGTATCAAATGAGCAGTTGTCATCCACAAATCATGCTGAAAGCTGATTCCATATAAACAATTTGTTCACTTGGCTGTTTTTGGATTTTCTAACTCAGATATATACATAAGAAAAAGACGACAAAAGAACTTTACAATATGGATCGTTATTAATCTCTAAAATCTTTTTTTTTCTTTTGAAAACCTTCGCAGAGACTGCGAAGTCAGTAATTTCTAAAATCTTACTTGGTTAACTCTAAATAAGCAAATTATTGAACTCATATATATTACACAGAAAACTTTTTAAATTTTTGTACGAAGATAGTTTCACAATTGATCTGATCTGAAAAAATAAAACTAAAAGAATGAGAATAAAGCTGACCAGACTTCCAAGCATTTATATCCATGCATATTCTCTTTTGCAACTTTCTTCAGCCTTCTCTCTTCTAGAGATCATGCAGATCTTCCTTCAAGTATAGTTTGTGCTCTTAACTCACAAGGCTTTGGTATAAAGGGCACAAAATCTGCTTGATATATAGTTAAAAGTTCATATCGGGATATTATATCATGAATTGGGCTAGAATTATAGATTGTGGCAAACTCTAGGAATTTTTTTTGGGTGTGGTATGTACAAACCAAGTGTAACATACAAATTAATTAGTTAAAAAAAAAAACTAGCTGCAAATTAAATTGACTGTTACACCAATTGAGACTAATAAGTATCGCATTTTAACATATTGTTGATCATAATCTATAGTTCACTCTCCAAACAAAATAATATATGACAATATAAATTATATAATCATAAGAATCAAGCGTAAATAGATCATTTCAATTTTGAGATGATACATAAATATCAAATCTTAATTATTTCAAAAAATATGCGTCGCAGAAAATGTTTGCGACATAATTATTTATAAGTCTAATTAATATTACATAGTTAAGAAATGAATGCATAATCAATCATTGTTTAGTAGATTTTTTTTTTAACCACTTGAGCTGAAAATATTATCGTGAAAATGAAGAATATCAACGATTTGAATTTTAAAATTTGTAACATAAATAAAAGGTAAGTTTGTGGTGTTGGAGATTCCTCTTTATTAAGAAGAAGTCAACAATGATAATGCATAACCTCCACGCACCAAACGAACTTGACACTATGCAAATGAATTAATTTTCATCACAAAGAAAATGTACAAGCATTATACATTTTATATATAACTGATGAACAGTAAGGAATACTATGTAGATATAGAAAAGTTTCTTTGAATTTGAAGTAACTTTCGTTAGAATTGTAGGTCGGACATGGCCTTCAGTTTGATTGCAGCACATGTGTTTTTATAGCCTTATATATAGGCTGCATACGTTTTCAAAGTTCAATGTTTCAAATCTTTGTATTTTATTCAATTTGATTCTATCATTAATGTTAAATATATGCTCATTAATTATGATTTAATGTTCATTAACTAGGATTATTCATGAAAGGTTAAATCCGTTGACTGTATTTTAGCGGATAGTATGCTAATTAAAAAAAAAAAAAGTTTGCTTTTAGTCCTCTTGAACTCTTCTGTTCCCTCTCTTAGTCTCTTTCCTTCATTTGACTATTCTACCAACGCCGTACCGACCATGCTTCCTCTTAGTCTTCCTTCCATCAACTAGTGTTGGACAAACATACAAGCTAGAGGAGCCCAGGCCTGAATATATATATAGGCCTTGTTAGAATGTTAATATGGGCTGGGCTGTCAATTAGTCGGATTGTAGTACTGGACTGGACTGGACTCTTATCTACGATTAAAATTTTAATTGGCAGTTTGTCCCCGGTAAAAAGGTGATTTTAAATGGGAGGCCCAAGTAAGTGCGCAAAATCAAAACCTTATCAGGTTACAAATTCTGATTATTGGGCTAATTACCACCAACCAAATAGATGGTTTGAACAAAAATTGAGATTTTCTTAGTTGTTTATACAAAAATAACTTTTACCGCGTAGGATCGAGTTGATCTAAACTTGACTGGTCGAATTTCACACGGATCAATTCATTTAGCTAGCCTACTTTAATTTCGTTCAAATGTTATTTTATTGTATAGTCAACTAAAGCGTGTTGGCACCTTAATTAATTGGACGCTAAGGTAATGAAACGGCATCATCCGTGTTATTTCCATCGCGTGTCTTGTGTAGAGTATAAATTCATGAGAAACCAAGCTCTATTGCATAATTCATATTCTCACAACGAAACTCATCAAGCAAGTAGAGAGGAAAAGATCAATTTATTTACAAAGAAAAGAGTTGGTACCATTCACATCCTTGAAGTTTCAACAATGTTTCATCACCACCAGAAGCAGGAAGGCAACCAATCAGCAATCGACTATCGCAAGCAGCAGAAGCACCACAAGCACATGGAACAACTGGGTCAGCTCGGAACGGTTGCTGCAGGAGCCTATGCTATGGTACAATTACATTAATCCTTAATTTAAAACTCTTCCATGTACTACAGAGTAATTAACCAATATACTAACTCATTCTAATTTTTTGGGTACTAGCATGAGAAGCATAAGGCTAAAAAGGATCCCGAGCATGCACACAGTCACAGGATTAAGGAGGAAATTGCAGCTACTGTCGCAGTTGGCAGTGCAGGTTTCACACTGCATGAACATCACATGAAGAAAGAGGCAAAAAAGCACCATCGCCATCGCCACTAATTATATTTATCCATATATAGGAACTGTGTACACAGTGTGATGTCCATTTTTTACATTCTTTTGGTATATAGATATGTTCTGTGTTGTATGTGTATCATTATTTATTTATAAAACCTTGCCATTTGTATTTTATTTTTAATTATCCATTCCAATTTGTTTTGTTTATTCTATTCTCGGAACTATTTTCTACTCTGCTTTCATTTCTTAAAGAGTGGCTCAAATGAAGTTACAAGTAGAAATGTAAATTGAATTATCACGCTTTTGGTATTAGTAAATACGTACGCAGTACAATCAACTTAGTCCAAATGAGGAATCGAGGTTGATTTTCCGTCTTTAAGTTAATAATGGAGTTGGGACTGACGTAATAGAAATATTAAGTACTTCTATCATCAAAAGAATTAACAGAAACTATGCTTATTTCTTTGGCAGAATCATCATGATTTGCCTCACCTGACGAGCAAGTTTGGTAAATTATGGCCCAATAGAGGTTAGTTTTGTGGAGGGGAACAAATCAAATCCTCCTACTGTTATTCCTTTATCGGGATATATAAATATAATTAGAGTGAGTCTATGGTACTATGCATATCACGGTTGTTACCGTCCTACAGCTCTATATTCGAGTTTTTAAATTTTAACGGTCGATCCGAACCGTTCATCTTGTTCTCCATATTAATATGTGTTTGGAGACCAAATTTTATATTTTTTTAAAATGTTTTACTATTTTTTTAGATATTTAGCAAATCACTTAATCTGAAAATTCTGGACCATCCAAAAACAGTGATTTTCAATAAATCTAAAAAAATAGTAAAAAAATTTCAAAAAATATAAAATTTGGTCTCCAAATACATATTAATATGGAGAACAAGATGAACGGTTCGGATTGACCGTTAGGATTTGAAAACTCAAATATAGAACCGTAACACGATAACAAATCGTAATATGCATAGTACCATAGACTCACTCATATAATTATATATGATCTGTAATCAAATATTTTAGGTATGCTGAATCTTTGTTTTGATCGAAGACGGTAATAATTGCCTACGGGCTTCTGAATGACAAAAATAAAAATAAAGACGGTAATAATTAATTGCAGCACTATGATATTGCTGATGCCCAAGCATGCTGATGCCACATCCACTGCAGAGCCGGAACTACGGCACTATGATATTGCTCCATTGCTCTATTGATTACGGGCAACACTATGGACCGAAATTTTTAAATATAACATAATTCCAAAAAAGATAAAGCAAATCATCACGTTTTTTGAAAATTTTGAATTTTGACACGTCCACATTGTCTAAATATGGCCACTTTTCTGCGGGCCGCATCTAAGGGATGCAGCCTTTTTTTTTTCTCCTTCTCGTATAGCAGTTTAAAATTATAAAATTATAAAACTAAGTTTACAAGTACATATTTATATGGAGATCATATTAACCGGTTCAAATCAACCGTTAAAACTTAAAACTTTCAAACTAAAAATTTGAGTCCATAGTACGGACTAATATGCACTATGCATAGTACTATAGCCTCAGTTAGCACTATGATATGGCCCTAAATATTGGATAAAATAAATATAATGACAGTTGATAGAACCAAGTAGAATTTTGTAATCGAGTCCATGAAAAATAGTAAATTGCTGGCGTATTTTAAAAAAAAATAACGAAATCATGTTCTAACACTATCGAGATATTGATCCATCATCACATATATTGCGTAAATTTCAGGCATATAAAGAGTCCAAAACTCCAAATACAACCCTAATTTAGAAAACATCTATTGAGACGGCGGATAGTGACGGTTCCCATTTTCTGCCGGTTTAGTATGCCTTTCATTTGGTTCATGCGACTCTTTTGTGCTCCACAATTTCAATTCCAATGCGACCCCGCAGTCACTGGCAAAAAAGCCCGTGGCCCGCTTGGTATTCGCCTGTGATTTGATCGGTAACACTTCGTTCATTAGTGGATCGAGTTAAAATTAGCTCGCTCACTACATACTCGAGTCAGAATTAATAAGTTTGAGTTTGGTCTGGCTCGGCACAAGCCAGTTCGGTCGTTAACGAGTTATTTAATAATACAATTTAATAGTTTAATCGGATCCGTTCACTTCAGATTATAAATATTATGGTCTATGGATGTTATAGCTAGTGTTATGGCAATTGTACTTTAGACTGTGTTTAAGTTGATTGGTAATTTTATATGAAATATGTATGAATTAATTATAAGCAATTAAGTTAATTTGTATGAATTTGTTTGATTTGGTATGTATAAATTTATTCTATGAATATATTTGTATGAATTTAGAATTTTGATATATTTGTATGTATGAATTTAGCTGTAAACTTAATTTATAGTAGTTGATTTGCTTAATTACAATTGAATTAAGAGCATTCTTCAGTAATTAGTTATATAAATATTATTTTATTTTAGCTATAATTGATAAGATGTGTTATGAAAATTTAAGATATAGCAAGAAAGAAAATATACAAATTTATAAATCTGCCAAGCTAATAACGAGCTAGCTTGATTCACTCGGACAAGTCACGAGTCGGTCTTGAGCAATAGTTTTAGCTCGAGACCTAAAATTTAAACTCGCTTGCTCAACTTAATACACTAACAAGCCGAGTACGAGTATAGCCTAGTTCGCTCTTTAACAGCTCGTTGTCACCTCTACCCCGCACTTATCCATACAGAAAATTAATTTGGTCAAATCGGAAATCGAAGCGTTGCAACCAGGGACAAACTCCCCTGCACATTCTCATTAATTAGCAACCTTTGAATCAGCTTATAGATACTCGAGGCGGCATTATATATAATTATGTAATGCGCTATGTACGCTTTAACAAAGGTTAGCTACTGATAGGATTTTAATGAATTCCTCATTTGGGCTAAGTTGATTGTACTGCGTACGTACTTAAATACCAAAAGCGTGATAATTCAATTTACATTTATACTTGTAACTTCATTTGAGCCACTCTTTAAGAAATGAATGCAGAGTAGAAAATAGTTCCGAGAATAGAATAAACAAAACAAATTGGAATGGACAATTAAAAATAAAATACAAATGGTAAGGTTTTATAAATAAATAATGATACACATACAACACAGAACGTATCTATATACCAAAAGAATGTAAAAAATGGACATCAAAATCAACAAAATACACTGTGTACACAGTTCCTATATATGGATAGATATAATTAGTGGCGATGGCGGTGGTGCTTTTTTGCCTCTTTCTTCATGTGATGTTCATGCAGTGCGAAACCTGCACTGCCAACTGCGACGGTAGCTGCAATTTCCTCCTTAATCCTGTGACTGTGTGCATGCTCGGGATCCTTTTTAGCCTTATGCTTCTCATGCTAGTACCCAAAATATTAGAATGAGTTAGTATATTGGTTAATTACTCTGTAGTAACGTAGAAGAGTAGTTTTAAATTAAGGATTAATGTAATTGTACCATAGCATAGGCTCCTGCAGCAACCGTTCCGAGCTGACCCAGTTGTTCCATGTGCTTGTGGTGCTTCTGCTGCTTGCCATAGTCGATTGCTGATTGGTTGCCTTCCTGCTTCTGGTGGTGACCAAACATTGTGGAAACTTCAAGGATGTGAATGGTACCAACTCTTTTCTTTGTAAATAAATTGATCTTTGCCTCTCTACTTGCTTGATGAGTTTCGTTGTGAGAATATGAATTATGCAATAGAGCTTGGGTTTCTCATGAATTTATACTCTACACAAGAGACGCGATGGAAATAACTCGGATGATGCCATTTCATTACCTTAGCGTCCAATTAATTAAGGTGCCAACACGCTTTAGTTGACTTATGTAGCTAGCTATACAATAAAATAAGATTTGAACGAAATTAAAGTAGGCTAGCTAAATGAATTGATCCGTGTCAAATTCGATCAGTCAAGTTTAGATCAACTCCTACGCGGTAAAAGTTATTTTTGTATAAACAACTAAGAAAATCTCAATTTTTGTTCAAAACCATCTGTGGACGGAGTTTACTAGTTAAGGACTTCAATTTGGATCCGATGATCATTGGACTCAAAGTGGTTCCAATGGATTCGCTCATCATCGGATCTGTTCTAGGATTCGTGCGCACAAATTTTAAAGCATACGCAAAAGTCCAGACGCGGATCCTAAAGCATATCCGATGGTGAGCGAACTTATTGAACCACTTCGAGTCCAATGGCCATCGGACCCAAGCTGTTCTCCTAGTTAAGGGGCTTGATTGGACTAAAAGCAAACTTTATTTTTTTTTAATTAGCATACTATCCGCGAAAATACAATCAAGTGATTTAATCCTTTCATGAATAATCCTAGTTTGCTTATTGGGTATGGATAGAATCAAATTAAATAAAATGGGTATGAGTAAAAAAAAAATTTGTTTGCTTATTGGGTATAGATATGGATAAGGATTTTTTTTCGTTGGCTAAATGAATAAGGATACGGGTAAAGGCTATTTCATACCCGTTACCATATAAGGTAATTATATAAAATATAATAATATGATAATGTTTGAGCAATAATTAGTGATTACTTTTATTATTTAGTATATTGTTTTTGTTGTAAGAAAAATATTAAAAATATTATTTTTATTTGTTTGTCTTGTTCTTTAATTAAAATAATAAAATTTGTCGGAATATATTTTTTGTTTTTGAATTCTCTTTTTTTATAAAAAATACAATTTAGTTGAAATTGATTGCACATTTATTTTTTATTAGTAATATTATTGCATATGTGAGAAATAAATGAGTTTTGATGTTCTATTTGCCAATTTTTTTATTTATATCCAAAATTAAAATAAAATTTGAAAACATATCCGTTTAGTTGATTTTTTTTTTCCAAAAATACCCTATCCGGAAATTTTTTTTTCCGGAATTAACCTCTAAAACTAGAAAAAAAAATTACGGACTCTCTATTCTGTTTCTAAAAAAAAAATTTCCGGTTTTAGAAACCGAATTTTTTTTTCCGGAAATAGCAATTAAAAGTCCAGAATTTTTTTTTCCAAAATCACAGTGAATTCAGTTATAAAAATTGCGTAGTGTCGTCTCTCGCTTTCACTCAGGGCGTTTTCATAGCTCTCTCACAGTAAGTTATTTAATTTATAATTATTTAAATTTATAATTTATAATTTAAATATATAATTATTTAATTTTATATATTTAATTTTAATTTATTTAAATTTAAATGTATTTAATTTTTAATTACTTAAATATATAATTATTTAAATTTTATATATTTACTTTAAATTTATTTAAATTTAGAGGTATTTATTTTTTAATTATTTAAATATATAATTAGTTAATTTTAATTTATTTAAATTTTGAATATTGTCATATTAATTAAAAATAATTTACAATGGTGTAGAATAATTTTATTAATTCTAAAATAATTTAGAATTGTTTTAGGAACCTTTTTCCTTTCCGGATCCCGTACGGAGCTCTGACTGTCTGATGGATCGGTTCTTCAATTGAGGTAATTTTATTTTCTTTATGTTATTTTTCATTTAATTTATAATTAATTAGTTCATTCCAAAATAATTTTTTTTATTTTTTATAGTCCAGAAAATTTAGAATTTTTTACAACCTTCCAAAAAGGTTTGGAATAATTAAAAAAATTCCAAAGTAGTTTCGAATGTTGCCCTATTAATTTATGAAATTTCAAAATAGTGTAGAATAATTATAGAATACCCAAAATTGTCTAGAATATTTTTTAGAGGCAACACAATTTTTAATTACTTATATGCTCATTTTCTAAATTATTCTACACTATTTTGGTATTTTCTAAATTATTCTACACCATTTTGGTATTTTCTAAATTAATAAGAAAATATTCTAAACCATTTAAAATGAACTAATTAATTATATTTTAAATTAAAATTAAAACAATACAAATATGAAAACCTGAATCGCAAATCCAATCGATTGACAGTCAGAGCTCCAAAAGGGACCCGAAAAGAAAAGAGATTCCTAAAAAAATTCTAAATTAATCAAATAATTTTCTACATTAATAAGGTAATTTTCTACACCATTTGATATTTTCTAAACTATTTTAGACAATTTTGGTGTTTTCTAAATTATTCTAGACTATTTTTGTATTTTCTAAATTATTCTACACCATTTTGGTATTTTCTACATTATTCTGCACCATTTCAGTATTTTCTAAATTATTGTAAATCATTTTGATTTTTCTAAATTATTTTATACCATTTGTTATTTTCTAAACTATTCTGGACCATTTGGTATTTTCTAAACTATTCTGCACTATTTCTGTATTTTGTAAATTATTGTACATCATTTTGATATTTTCTAAATTATATTACACCATTTTGATATTTTTTAAATTATTCTAGACAATTTGGTATTTTTCTAAATTATTTTACACTATTTGGTATTTTCTAAATTATTTGGACATTATTATAAACCATTTAAAATTAAATAATTAAATAAAAAAAATAAAAAATTACCTTAGAAATGGGAGAGAAGAGGAGTGAACGGGTGGGGGAAGAAGAGGACCCGGGGTTCTTATGTAGGCTAATCCCGATTTCGGAAAAAAAATTTCCGGATTTGGGAGCTATTTTCGAAAAAAAAAATTTCATATTCTAAAATCGGAATTTTTTTTTCTGGAAACAAAATGGAGAGTCCGGAAAAATGTTTGCTGGTTTTAGGGGTTAATTCCGACAAAAAAATTTCTAGATTGGGTATTTTTGGAAAACAACCAACGAAACAGATATGTTTTGAAATTTAATTTTAATTTTGGATATAAATAAAAAAATCGGTCTATTTGTAAAATATAATAAAACTAATTATTATGATAGTATTTTCATTATTCACATGCTACCGTTTCGTTATCCGATACTTTTAACGAGTAAGGATAATGTAGGGTAAGGTCAAATTTTATGGATAAGAGTAGGACATGAGTAAAATTATTTTTAGTGAGTATAAGTATAAAAATGCTTCTACTCTACTTGTATCGTACCCATTGACACCCTAAATGTGTTGTACGCTTGAACAAAGGTTAGTTACCACCTAACGATAGGATGTTAATGAAGTTGATATTTTACCATGTACTTAAAATTATATATCGCACGGATAAGGAGGAAATATATCCAAGCCTAAGTCAGCAATTTAATGTTGTAAATTGAAGATAAAGAAAACTAAACAAAAATATCAAGAATATATAAAAGATGATCGTCTCTTGTTCATATGTAATTTCATATATACAATACAATTAAACTTACAAATCCTTTATTTATTAGCTAGAAATTGTTAATGAAAGGCAATCTAAAATAATTTCATTAATAAATAGTAAGATAAAACATATTTCTAGAAGTTTTTAAGTAATCAATTATATTAAGAATTGAAAAATGAATGAACATTCATATTTTTTACTTATTTGTAACAATTATCTGTATTTCAGATATATTATTATTTTCAACATTATAATTTAATGATAAAACTATTTAAATCTTATATTAGTTAATATTTTTACTTAATCGACAGAGTAAATTAAAAATCTTATCCTCTCGTTTTGTATTGGACATGTAATGAGGTAGGAGATATATTGAAGCTGAGGTGCAGAACTGGGTGCCACAACATATGGAGCACATTCCTCTTCGCACATACTCTGTAGATGAAGACCTTGTGCTGGTGGAAGAAGCACATAACAGGGATTCGAATGATGCTGCATGAAGATCTTTTAGCTATCTTTTATTTTACAAACTTGATATAATTGCTGAATGAGATCAGCTGAACTCTTTGGTTTCATGTTTTGTTGGTTTGATTTTGCTAATATATACTCTCTGCTGGTACAACTGTACAGTGGTAGGCTATGTTGCATAGATACGAGTACGGGTATCATATCGGATACAATACGGATACGGTGATATGTTAATTTTCAAAAATCGAGGATACGATACGCCTATTTTATATATATATATTGTATTTAGATAATTATGATTATTGTATAAAAAAATTATAGGCTTAACTTTAGTACATAAATTACTGGCATTATTCACTTGTAACGCTATGGTGCAGTGGTTAAGGTTTTGGCCCAAAACTGGACTGGTCAGGCTCGATCCACGCAGACAGCAAAATAAAAAAAAGTAATATTTCGGCCGGTGTATGTGCGACTCACGAGTGCGTGCGCGGTTCACGGCCCAGACGCGTATCGCACCCGTATCCGCCTTAGGTGGCGTATCATCAGAGTAACATAGGTGGTAGGACTTGATAGTTGAAAAATCTTATAGTTTATTTATATTGTTTAATTTTTTCTGAGGCGGTAACCGATGATCCATCGATCTATAAATTCAAGGACCATCTGAACATCCAGTGCTCAAAGGTTATAACTAACAACTCTATATCCTTCTCATCAATTAAGTTTTGCTCTAACAATCATTAAACTACTGCAATGGCCCCAGAGCACCTGATGTTCGTCACCGGGTCAAAGACTTTGGACATACCACACCACTCGATCTTTGTCAAAGCTGTTGCAAACAAGAACGGCATCCAGTCGGAGCGCTTCACAGTAGGAGGCTACGGCTGGGTGCTTGAATATTACCCCCAAGGCATCAATGAGTCGTCCTCTGACTTCATCTCAGTGTCAGTCAAGGTGCTGAATGCAATGGAATAAGTCTATGCGATTTGTTCCTTCGATCTGTGGGACTGGACCTTCTCTAAATGGCTCAACACCGTTTCCTCGGGTCTGATCACTTTCTCTCCATCAGGTGGCAAAGCATGTTGGGGCTTCGATAAATACAATAGGAAGACTGCTTCCATGGACCTGGATTATCTGAAAGATGATACTCTAAGAATCAGGTGTACTCTCTTTATCACACCTCGACTGCCAGCTCCAGTACCAGCTCTGAAATCAGAGCTTGATAAGCCTGCTGGTAATGGCAATCACTATTGGAACCCAAGTGGGGCCGACATATCTTTTGGTAATGGCTTCCACATGGCCAGCTATGCTCCGCCAAACGTTGCCGGCATCGAATATACCAAGCTACCGAGACAACCGATGGTCAGGATTTACTGCCAAGCCAACAACGATCTCAGTCTCACAGCACGAAATGGTTTTGCTGTGCTGGCACCTGCTGACTCTAACGATTACTATCAGGTAGTTAATAAATTGATTAATTAAATTATTCTTTTAATTTATTTTCCTTTCTTGGGTGATCTAATAACTGGTTTTGATTGATTAATTAGTATGAGCTATTTAACTTGCTTAATTATTTTTTCATTAAAAATGCACTGCATGTAGCACTGGATCAAAGACATGAGTTACGGTGACAAGGTAAAAGGTGCATCTGGTTTTCCAGCTTTTGCACTAGTCAACAGAGTGACCGGATAGCCATTCAGAACCCTGCTGAAGAAAATCAACAGGTATTTTTAATTTTTTTTTGCTTCCAGTATTTTTACTTTTCCTTCATTGTAACGTTGACACCTTTCTAGTTTCTATTAATGCATAACGCCTATGGACAGGGGCGGGTCTAAACCCTAAACCCTAAATACATAAGAAAAAGACGACAAAAAAAACTTTACAATATGGACCGTTATTAATCTCTAATTTTTTTTTTTTTGAAAACCTTCACAGAGGCTGCTAATTCAGTAATCTCTAAAATCTTACATGGTTAACTCTAAATAAGCAAATTATTGGATTCATATATATTACACAGAAAACTTTTTAAACTTTTGTACGATGATAGTTTCACAATTTATCTGATCTGAAAAAATAAAACTAAAAGAATGAGAATAAAGCTGACCTGACTTCCAATCATTTATATCCATGCATATTCTCTTTTGCGACTTTCTTCAGCCTTTTCTCTTCTGGAGATCATGCAGATCTTCCTTCAAGTATAGTTTGTGCTCTTAACTCACAAGGCTTTGGTATAAAGGGCACAAAATCTGCTTGATATATAGTTTTTTTCTTTTTTGAAATAATTGGTAGTGGCTACCAATGTTTACAGCACCACAAGTTCCTTTTCTCATTGTACCTCACCAATTGTACCCCTTCTAACCAGTACCTTCCCTGTTACCCGCTCCATTACAATATAGTACCCACAACTTAAATTCTTCTAAAATTAAACCCGCTAACACCATTGGTGGCTTTGCCTTTCCTCCAAAGATTCTTTCGTTTCTCTGCTTCCATATTTGCCATGCTCCACATGCGAACAGGCCGGCCCATTTCTTCCTCCTCATTCTTCCTTCTTGCTTTGCCTTTTCCCACGATTTATCCCAAGTATCCTGAACCGAGCTGCCTCTGACCATTATCGTACAGTTTATCTCTCTTTCAATCTTCCGCCAAACTGTTCTAGCATATGAGCATTGGTAGATCAAGTGCCAAGCTGATTCCAGTTGACACGAGTTGCACATTACACAGCCAGGATCACACTGCAGCCCTCTTCTCTCCATTAGATCATGTGTTAGAATTCTTCTTTTTAACAGTAATAGGCAGAACAGATTGACCTGAACCGGTGCTGCAATTTGCCATGTGAATTGGAATCTCCATTCCAAGCATCCAGCTTGGAGCATGATTTTATAAATTGATGCAGCTGAGTATGTCCCCTTAGCACTCCATCTCCAAATTATCTCATCGTCTTGATTAGACAGGACGAGTTGGGTATTGCTGTCTTCTAATTCAAGGGCTAAATCAAAAGCCATGGGCCAAGCATCTGCCAGGGAAATGTTTTGCAGAAGGGGGCGTGGCAAGCCATCCTTCACTGACCTTATAGGTGTTTCTCTCCATGTGTCATACCAGAACGACACAGAGGCTCCATTCCCGACATTGACATGAGCACTCCAGTGGTATAAGTGTTTCCATTTGATCAGTTGTCCCCAAAAGAAGGAGCCTTTTACCCCCCAGACCTGCACACCATCTGTTTGTGTGTGAACCTCTCTCAAGCAGCTAGCCATGGTTG
Source organism: Carex pumila (assembly GCA_033356055.1). Classification (NCBI taxonomy): domain Eukaryota; kingdom Viridiplantae; phylum Streptophyta; class Magnoliopsida; order Poales; family Cyperaceae; genus Carex; species Carex pumila. The sequence continues at coordinate 211,859 of JARJHM010000126.1, read as the reverse complement.
CCCACAAGCCGTCGTGCTCAGTTTGGATCTGCCACCACCACCTTAAGATCAATGAGATGTTTCTAAAGTTCATATCGGGATATTATATCATGAATTGGGCTAGAATTATAAATTGTGGCAAACTATAGGAATTTATTTTTGGTGTGGCATGTACAAACCAAGTGTAACATACAAATTAGTTAACAAAAAAACTAGCTACAAATTAAATTGACTGTTACCCCAAATTGAGACTAATAAGTATCACATTTTAACATATTGTTGATCATAATCTATAATTCACTCTCCAAACAAAATAATATATGACAATGTAAGTTCAATTATATAATCATAAGAATTAATTAAGCGTAAATAGATCATTTCCATTTTGAGATGATACATAAATATCAAATCTTAATTATTTCAACGTCGCAGAAAATGTTTGCGACATAGTTATTTATAAGTCTAATTAATATTACATAGTTAAAAAATGAATGCATAATCAATCATTGTTTACTTTATTTTTTTTTAACCACTTGAACTGAAAATATTATTAATTTGATTGGAAATATTATCGTGAAAATGAATAATATAAGCAATTTGAATTCGACATTTGAGTTTTAAAATTTGTAATATAAATAAAAAAGTAAGTTTGTGGCGTCGGAGATTCCTCTCTATTAAGAAGAAGTCAACAATGATAATGCATAACCTCCACGCACCAAACGAACTTTACACTATGCAAATGAATTAATTTTCATCACAAAGAAAATGTACAAACATTATACATTTTATATATAACTAATGAACAGTAAGGAATACTATGTAGATGTAGAAAAGTTTCTCAGAATTTGAAGTAATTATTTACGTTAGAATTGTAGGTCGGACATGGCCTTCAAGATAAACATGTAACCATTTTGTTTTAATTTTCTTCTAGTTTTTCTCTTCTTCTTTTATGAGGTCGGACATGGCCTTCAGTAACTGAATTTCAGTTTGATTGCAGCACGTGTTTTTATAGCCTTATAGGCTGCATACCTTTACAAAGTTCAATGTTTCAAATCTTTGTATTTTATTCAATTTGATTCTATCATTAATGTTAAATATATGCTCATTAATTATGATTTAATGTTCATTGAACTAGGATTATTCATGAAAGGTTAAATCCGTTGACTGTATTTTAGCGGATAGTATGCTAATTAAAAAAAAAAAAAGTTTGCTTTTAGTCCCTATAGTCCAATCAAGCTCCTTAACTAGTAAACTCGGTTCACTTGCCCCCCCTGTTACTCGAGTGTTGAGCACACCTCTTGACCTCTTCTGTTCCCTCTCTTTCCTTCATCTGACAATTCTGCCAACGCCGTACCGACCATGCTTCCTCTAGTCTTCCTTCCATCAACTAGTGTTGGACAAACATACAAGCTAGAGGAGCCCAGGCCTGAATATATATATAGGCCTTGTTAGAATGTTAATATGGGCTGGGCTGTCAATTCGTCGGATTGTAGTACTGGACTGGACTGGACTCTTATCTACGATTAAAGTTTTAATTGGCAGTTTGTCCCCGATAAAAAGGTGATTTTAAATGGGAGGCCCAAGTAAGTGCGCAAAATCAAAACCTTATCAGGTTACAAATTCTGATTATTGGGCTAATTACCACCAACCAAATAGATGGTTTGAACAAAAATTGAGATTTTCTTAGTTGTTTATACAAAAATTACTTTTACCGCGTAGGATCGAGTTGATCTAAACTTGACTGGTCGAATTTGACACGGATCAATTCATTTAGCTAGCCTACTTTAATTTCGTTCAAATGTTATTTTATTGTATAGTCAACTAAAGCGTGTTGGCACCTTAATTAATTGGACGCTAAGGTAATGAAACGGCATCATCCGTGTTATTTCCATCGCGTCTCTTGTGTAGAGTATAAATTCATGAGAAACCCAAGCTCTATTGCATAATTCATATTCTCACAACGAAACTCATCAAGCAAGAAGAGAGGAAAAGATCAATTTATTTACAAAGAAAAGAGTTGGTACCATTCACATCCTTGAAGTTTCAACAATGTTTCATCACCACCAGAAGCAGGAAGGCAACCAATCAGCAATCGACTATCGCAAGCAGCAGAAGCACCACAAGCACATGGAACAACTGGGTCAGCTCGGAACGGTTGCTGCAGGAGCCTATGCTATGGTACAATTACATTAATCCTTAATTTAAAACTCTTCCATGTACTACGGAGTAATTAACCAATATACTAACTCATTCTAATTTTTTGGGTACTAGCATGAGAAGCATAAGGCTAAAAAGGATCCCGAGCATGCACACAGTCACAAGATTAAGGAGGAAATTGCAGCTACTGTCGCAGTTGGCAGTGCAGGTTTCACACTGCATGAACATCACATGAAGAAAGAGGCAAAAAAGCACCATCGCCATCGCCACTAATTATATTTATCCATATATAGGAACTGTGTACACAGTGTGATGTCCATTTTTTACATTCTTTTGGTATATGGATATGTTCTGTGTTGTATGTGTGTCATTATTTATTTATAAAACCTTGCCGTTTGTATTTTATTTTTAATTATCCATTCCAATTTGTTTTGTTTATTCTATTCTCGGAACTATTTTCTACTCTGCTTTCATTTCTTAAAGAGTGGCTCAAATGAAGTTACAAGTAGAAATGTAAATTGAATTATCACGCTTTTGGTATTAGTAAATACGTACGCAGTACAATCAACTTAGTCCAAATGAGGAATCGAGGTTGATTTTCCGTCTTTAAGTTAATAATGGAGTTGGGACTGACGTAATAGAAATATTAAGTACTTCTATCATCAAAAGAATTAACAGAAACTATGCTTATTTCTTTGGCAGAATCATCATGATTTGCCTCACCTGACGGGCAACTTTGGTAAATTATGGCCCAATAGAGGTTGGTTTTGTGGAGGGGAACAAATCAAATCCTCCTACTGTTATTCCTTTATCGGGATATATAAATATAATTAGAGTGAGTCTATGGTACTATGCATATCACGGTTGTTACCGTCCTACGGCTCTATATTTGAGTTTTTAAATTCTAACGGTCGATCCGAACCGTTCATCTTGTTCTCCATATTAATATGTGTTTGGAGACCAAATTTTATATTTTTTGAAGATGTTTTACTATTTTTTTTAGATATTTAGCAAATCACTTAATCTGAAAATTCTGGACCATCCAAAAACAGTGATTTTCAATAAATCTAAAAAAATAGTAAAAAAATTTCAAAAAATGTAAAATTTGGTCTCCAAATACATATTAATATGGAGAACAAGATGAACGGTTCGGATTGACCGTTAGGATTTGAAAACTCAAATATAGAACCGTAACACAGTAACAAATCGTAATATGCATAGTACCATAGACTCACTCATATAATTATATATGATCTGTAATCAAATATTTTAGGTATGCTGAATCTTTGTTTTGATCGAAGACGGTAATAATTGCCTACGGGCTTCTGAATGACAAAAATAAAAATAAAGACGGTAATAATTAATTGCAGCACTATGATATTGCTGATGCCCAAGCATGCTGATGCCACATCCACTGCAGAGCCGGAACTACGGCACTATGATATTGCTCCATTGCTCTATTGATTACGGGCAACACTATGGACCGAAATTTTTAAATATAACATAATCCCAAAAAAGATAAAGCAAACCATCACGGTTTTTGAAAATTTTGAATTTTGACACGTCCACATCATCTAAATATGGCTACTTTTCTGCGGACCGCATCTAAGAGATGCAGCCCTTTTTTTTTTCTCCTTCTCGTATAGCAGTTTAAAATTATAAAATTATAAAACTAAGTTTACAAGTACATATTTATATGGAGATCATATTAACTGGTTCGAATCAACCGTTAAAACTTAAAACTTTCAAACTAAAAATTTGAGTCCATAGTACGGACTAATATGCACTATGCATAGTACTATAGCCTCAGTTAGCACTATGATATGGCCCTAAATATTGGATAAAATAAATATAATGACAGTTGATAGAACCAAGTAGAATTTTGTAATAGAGTCCATGAAAAATAGTAAATTGCTGGCGTATTTTAAAAAAAATAACGAAATCATGTTCTAACACTATCGAGATATTGATCCATCATCACATATATTGCGTAAATTTCAGGCATATAAAGAGTCCAAAACTCCAAATACAACCCTAATTTAGAAAACATCTATTGAGACGGCGGATAGTGACGGTTCCCATTTTCTGGCGGTTTAGTATGCGTTTCATTTGGTTCATGCGACTCTTTTGTGCTCCACAATTTCAATTCCAATGCGACCCCGCAGTCACTGGCAAAAAAGCTCGTGGCCCGCTTGGTATTCGCCTGTGATTTGATCGGTAACACTTCGTTCATTAGTGGATCGAGTTAAAATTAGCTCGCTCACTACATACTCGAGCCAGAATTAATAAGTTTGAGTTTGGTCTGGCTCGGCACGAGCCAGCTCGGTCATTAACGAGTTATTTAATAACATAATTTAATAGTTTAATCGGATCCGTTCACTTCAGATTATGAATATTATGGTCTATGAATGTTATAGCTAGTGTTATGGCAATTGTACTTTAGATTGTGTTTAAGTTGATTGGTAATTTTATATGAAATATGTATGAATTAATTATAAGCAATTAAGTTAATTTGTATGAATTAGTTTGATTTGGTATGTATGAATTTATTCTATGAATATATTTGTATGAATTTAGAATTTTGATATATTTGTACGTATGAATTTAGCTGTAAACTTAATTTATAGTAGTTGATTTGCTTAATTACAATTGAATTAAGAGCATTCCTCAGTAATTAGTTATATAAATATTATTTTATTTTAGCTATAATTGATAAGATGTGTTATGAAAATTTAAGATATAGCAGAAAAGAAAATATACAAATTTATAAATCTGTCAAGCTAATAACGAGCTAGCTCGATTCACTCGGACAAGTCACGAGTCGGTCTTGAGCAATAGTTTTAGTTCGAGACCTAAAATCTAAACTCGCTTGCTCAACTTAATACACTAACAAACCGAGTACGAGTGTAGCCTAGTTCGCTCTTTAACAGCTCGTTGTCAGCTCTACCCCGCACTTATCCATACAGAAAATTAATTTGGTCAAATCGGAAATCGAAGCGTTGCAACCAGGGACAAACTCCCCTGCACATTCTCATTAATTAGCAACCTTTGAATCAGCGGATAGATACTCGAGGCGGCATTATATATAATTATGTAATGCGCTATGTACGCTTTAACAAAGGTTAGCTACTGATAGGATTTTAATGAATTCCTCATTTGGGCTAAGTTGATTGTACTGCGTACGTACTTAAATACCAAAAGCGTGATAATTCAATTTTCATTTATACTTGTAACTTCATTTGAGCCACTCTTTAAGAAATGAATGCAGAGTAGAAAATAGTTCCGAGAATAGAATAAACAAAACAAATTGGAATGGACAATTAAAAATAAAATACAAATGGTAAGGTTTTATAAATAAATAATGATACACATACAACACAGAACGTATCTATATACCAAAAGAATGTAAAAAATGGACATCGAAATCAACAAATTACAGCGTACACAGTTCCTATGGATAGATATAATTAATGGCGGTGGCGATGGTGCTTTTTTGCCTCTTTCTTCATGTGATGTTCATGCAGTGTGAAACCTGCACTGCCAACTGCGACGGTAGCTGCAATTTCCTCCTTAATCCTGTGACTGTGTGCATGCTCGGGATCCTTTTTAGCCTTATGCTTCTCATGCTAGTACCCAAAATATTAGAATGAGTTAGTATATTGGTTAATTACTCTGTAGTACGTAGAAGAGTAGTTTTAAATTAAGGATTAATGTAATTGTACCATAGCATAGGCTCCTGCAGCAACCGTTCCGAGCTGACCCAGTTGTTCCATGTGCTTGTGGTGCTTCTGCTGCTTGCGATAGTCGATTGCTGGCTGGTTGCCTTCCTGCTTCTGGTGGTGACCAAACATTGTTGAAACTTCAAGGATATGAATGGTACCAAGTACCAACTCTTTTCTTTGTAAATAAATTGATATTTTGCTCTCTACTTGCTTGATGAGTTTCGTTGTGAGAATATGAATTATGCAATAGAGCTTGGGTTTCTCATGAATTTATACTCTACACAAGAGACGCGATGGAAATAACACGGATGATGCCGTTTCATTACCTTAGCGTCCAATTAAGGTGCCAACACGTTTTAGTTGATTATACAATAAAATAACATTTGAACGAAATTAAAGTAGGCTAGCTAAATGAATTGATCCGTGTCAAATTGGACCAGTCAAGTTTAGATCAACTCCTACGCGGTAAAAGTTATTTTTGTATAAACAACTAAGAAAATCTCAATTTTTGTTCAAAACCATCTATGTGGACGGAGATTACTAGTTAAGGACTTCAACTTGGATCCGATGGTCATTGGACTTGAAGTGGTTCCAATTAATTCGCTCATTATCAGATCTGTTTTAGGATTCGTGCGTACAAATTTTAAAGCATATGCAAAAGTGTGGACACGGATCCTAAAGCAGATCTGATGGTGAGCAAACCCATTGAACCACTTCAAGTCTGATGGCCTTCAAACCCAAGCTGTTCTCCTAGTTAAGGGGCTTGATTGGACTAAACATAGAATGGACTAAAAGCAAACTTTTTTTTTTTTAATTAGCATACTATCCGCTAAAATACAATCAACGGATTTAATCCTTTCATGAATAATCCTAGTTCATTGAACATTGAATCATAATTAATGAGCATATATTTAACATTAATGATAGAATCAAATTAAATAAAACGGGTATGAGTAAAAAAAATTTTTGTTTGCTTATTGGGTATGAATATGGGTAAGGATTTTTTTCGTTAGCTAAATGAGTAAGGATAGGGGTAAAGGCTATTTCGTACCCGTTACCATATAAGGTAATTATATAAAATATAATAATATGATAATGTTTGAGCAATAATTAGTGATTACTTTTGTTATTTAGAGTATTGTTTTTGTTGTAAGAAAAATATTAAAAATATTATTTTTATTTGTTTGTCTTGTTCTTTAATTAAAATAATAAAATTTGTCGGAATATATATTTTTGTTTTTGAATTCTCTTTTTTTATAAAAAAAAATACAATTTAGTTTAAATTGATTGCACATTTATTTTTTATTAGTAATATTATTGCATATGTGAGAAATAAATGAGTTTTGATGTTCTATTTGCCGATTTTTTTTATTTATATCCAAAATTAAAATAAAATTTCAAAACATATCCGTTTCGTTGGTTTTTTTTCCAAAAATACCCTATCCGGAATTTTTTTTTCCAGAATTAACCTCTAAACCTGGGAAAAAAAATTCCGGACTCTCTATTATGTTTCTAAAAAAAAATTTCGGATTTAGAATCCGAAAAAAAAATTCCGGAATTTTTTTTTCCGAAATCGCATTCAATTCATTTATAAAAACTGCGGAGTATCGTCTCTTGCTTTCACTCAGCGCGTTTTCAAAGCTCTTTCACAATAAGTTATTGAATTTATAATTTAAATATATAATAATTTAAATTATTTAAATTTTATATATTTAATTTTAATTTATTTTAATTTAAAAGTATTTAATTTTTAATTACTTAAATATATAATTATTTAATTTTAAATTATTTAAATTTTATATATTTGATTTTAATTTATTTAAATTTAGAAGTATTTATTTTTTAATTATTTAAATATATAATTAGTTAATTTTAAATTATTTAAATTTTCAATATTGTCATATTAATTAAAAACAATTTAAAATGGTGTAGAATAATTTTATTAATTTTATTAATTTTATTAATTCTAAAATAATTTTATTAATTCTAAAATAATTTTATTAATTCTAAAATAATTTTATTAATTCTAAAATAATTTTATTAATTCTAAAATAATTTTATTAATTCTAAAATAATTTTATTAATTCTAAAATAATTTTATTAATTCTAAAATGATTTAGAATTGTTTTAGGAACCTTTTTCCTTTTCGGATCCCTTACGAAGCTCTGACTCTCTGATAGATCGGTTCTTCGATTGAGGTAATTTTATTTTATTTATGTTGTTTTTATTTAATTTATAATTAATTAGTTCATTCCAAAATGATTTTTTTTATGGTCCAGAAAATTTAGAATTTTTTACAACCTTCCAAAAAGGTTTAGAATAATTAAAAAAAATTTCAAAATAGTTTAGAATGTTACCCTATTAATTTATGGAATTCCAAAATAGTGTAGAATAATTATATAATATCCAAAATTGTCTAGAATATTTTTTAGAGGCAACACAATTTTTAATTACTTATATGCTCATTTTCTAAATTATTCTACACCATTTTGGTATTTTCTAAATTATTCTACACCATTTTGGTATTTTCTAAATTAATAAGAAAATATTCTAAACCATTTAAAATGAACTAATTAATTATATTTTAAATTAAAATTAAAACAATACAAATATAAAACCTGAATCGCAGATCCAATCGATCAGACAGTCAGAGCTCCAAAAGGGACCCGAAAAGAAAAAAGATTCCTAAAAAAATTCTAAATTAATCGAATAATTTTCTACATTAATAAGGTAATTTTCTACACCAATTGATATTTTCTAAACTATTCTAGACCATTTTGGTGTTTTCTAAATTATTCTAGACTATTTTGGTATTTTCTAAATTATTCTAGACCATTTGGTATTTTCTAAACTATTCTAGACCATTTTGGTATTTTCTAAATTATTCTACACCATTTTGGTATTTTCTACATTATTCTGCACTATTTCGGTATTTTCTAAATTATTGTAAATCATTTTGATATTTTCTAAATTATTCTACACCATTTGGTATTTTTCTAAACTATTCTAGACCATTTGGTATTTTCTAAACTATTCTGTACTATTTCGGTATTTTGTAAATTATTGTACATCATTTTGATATTTTCTAAATTATTCTACACCATTTTGGTATTTTTTTTAAATTATTCTGGACAATTTGGTATTTTTCTAAATTATTTTACACTATTTGGTATTTTTCTAAATTATTTGGACATTATTATAAACCATTTAAAATTAAATAATTAAATAAATAAAAAAATAAAAAATTACCTTAGAAATTGGAGAGGAGAGGAGTGAACGGGTGGGGGAAGAAGAGGACCCGGGGTCCTTATGTAGGCCAATCCCGATTTCGGAAAAAAAAATTCAGATTTGGGAGCTATTTTCGAAAAAAAAAAATTCCGGATTCTAAAACCGGAAATTTTTTTTTTCCGGAAACAGAATGGAGAGTCCGGAAAAATGTTTGCCGGTTTTAGGAGTTAATTCCGGAAAAAAAATTTCCGGATTGGGTATTTTTGGAAAACAACCAACGAAACAGATATGTTTTGAAATTTTATTTTAATTTTGGATATAAATAAAAAAATCGGTCTATTTGTAAAATATAATAAAACTAATTATTATAATAATATTATTCATTATTCACCCGCTACCGTTTCATTATCCGATACTTTTAACGAGTAAGGATAAGGTAGGGTAAGGTCGAATTTTATGGATAAGAGTAGGGTATGAGTAAAATTATTTTTAGTGGGTATGAGAATAAAAATGCTTCTATTATACCTGTATTGTACCCATTGACACCCCTAAATGTGCTGTACGCTTGAACAAAGGTTAGTTACCGCCTAACGATAGGATGTTAATGAAGTTGATATTTTACCATGTACTTAAAATTATATATCGCACGGATAAGGAGGCAATATATATATCCAAGTCTAAGTCAGCAATTTAATGTTGTAAATTGAAGATAAAGAAAACTAAACAAAAATATCGAGAATATTTAAAAGATGATTGTCTCTTGTTCATATGTAATTTCATATATACAATACAATTAAACTTACAAATCCTTTATTTATTAGCTAGAAATTGTTAATAAAAGGCAATCTAAAATAATTTCATTAATAAATAGTAAGATAAAACATATTTCTAGAAGTTTTTAAGTAATCAATTATATTAAGAATTGAAAAATGAATGAACATTCATATTTTTTACTTATTTGTAACAATTATCTGTATTTCAGATATATTATTATTTTCAACATTATAATTTAATGATAAAACTATTTAAATCTTATATTAGTTAATATTTTTACTCAATCGACATAGTAAATTAAAAATCTTATTCTCTCATTTTGTATTGGACATGTAATGAGGTAGGAGATATTGAAGCTGAGGTGCAGGACTGGGTGCCACAACATATGGAGCACATTCTTCTTCGCACATACTCTGTAGATGAAGACCTTGTGCTGGTGGAAGAAGCACATGACAGGGATTCGAATGATGCTGCATGAAGATCTTTTAGCTATCTTTTATTTTACAAACTTGATATAATTGCTGAATGAGATCAGCTGAACTCTTTGGTTTCATGTTTTGTTGGTTTGATTTTGCTAATATATACTCTCTGCTGGTACAACTGTACAGTGGTAGGCTATGTTGCATAGATACGAGTACGGGTATCATATCAGATACGATACGGATACAGTGATACGTTAATTTTCAAAAATCGAGGATACGATACGCCTATTATATATATATATATATATATATATATATATATATATATATATATATATATATATAGGTACGGCTAAATTACTGCCGGCAGCATTTCAGCGGAGGTGCTGCCGGGGCAATTTAGTAATTTCTAATCTCCAAACAACAAATCCAAACCGTTAGATATTTAATCTATATTATAATCTCCTTGGAGACCAAATTTTACATTTTTTGGAAATTTTTTTACTATTTATTAAGCTGGTTTGAAAACCGCTGATTTCAATAAATTTCTGTAGCATTGAAATCAGCGGTTTCAAACCAGCTTAATAAATAGTAAAAAAAATTCAAAAAATGTAAAATTTGGTCTCCAAGGAGATTATAATATAGATTAAACATCTAATGGTTTGGATTTGTTGTTTCGACATCAGAAATTACTAAATTTTCCCGGCAGCACCTCCGCTGAAATGCTGCAGGCAGCAATTTAGCCGTGCCATATATATATTGTATTTAGATAATCATGATTATTGTATAAAAAAATTATAGGCTTATCTTTAGTACATATATAGTAAATACTATAATTACTGACATTAATCACATGTAACACTATGGTGCAGTGGTTAAGGTTTTGGCCCAAAACTGGACTGGCCAGGCTCGATCGATCCACGTAGACAGCAACAAAAAAGAAGTAACATTTTGGCCAGTGTACGCGCAGTTCACGGCCCAGGCGCGTATCTTGACCGTATCAAGAGGTTAGAAATACACCAGCTCATCCGATACGCCAACACGTATCGGGTGCGTATCCGTTACGCACCCAATACGAATACAGTGCCTTAGGTGACGTGGTTCACGGCCCAGACATGTATCCTGAGCGTATCTAGTCGTATCAGCGCGTATCTTGACCGCATCAAGAGGTTAGGGATACACCAGCTCATCCGATATGCCAACACGTATCGGGTGCGTATCCGTTACGCACCCAATACAAATACAGTGCCTTAAGTGATGTATCGGAGTAACATAGGTGGTAGGACTTACTTGATAGTTGAAACTAGTACTGTAATTTAAGTTTCTGCAACAAAACGGGCCTAAACAGTCTCATTTTCAAAAAAAAAAAAAAATTAAAAATCTTATAGTTTATTTTTTTCTGAGGCAGTAACCGATGATCCATCGATCTATAAATTCAAGAACCATCTGAACATCCAGTGCTCAAAGGTTATAACTAACAACTCTTTATCCTTCTCATCAATTAAGTTTTGCTCTAACAATCATTAAACTACTGCAATGGCCCCAGAGCACCTTATGTTCGTCACCGGGTCAAAGACTTTGGACATACCACACCACTCGATCTTTGTCAAAGCTGTTGCAAACAAGAACGGCATCCAGTCGGAGCGCTTCACAGTAGGAGGCTACGGCTGGGTGCTTGAATATTACCCCCAAGGCATCAATGAGTCGTCCTCTGACTTCATCTCAGTGTCAGTCAAGGTGCTGAATGCAATGGAATAAGTCTATGCGATTTGTTCCTTCGATCTGTGGGATTGGACCTTCTCTAAATGGCTCAACACCGTTTCCTCGGGTCTGATCACTTTCTCTCCATCAGGTGGCAAAGCATGTTGGGGCTTCGATAAATACATTAGGAAGACTGCTTCCGTGGACCTGGATTATCTGAAAGATGATACTCTCAGAATCAGGTGTACTCTCTTTATCACACCTCGACTGCCAGCTCCAGTACCAGCTCTGAAATCAGAGCTTGATAAGCCTGCTGGTAACGGCAATCACTATTGGAACCCAAGTGGGGCCGACATATCTTTTGGTATTGGCTTCCACACGGCCAGCTATGCTCCGCCAAACGTTGCCGGCATCGAATATACCAAGCTACCAAGACAACCGATGGTCAGGATTTACTGCCAAGACAACAACGACCTCAGTCTCACAGCACGAAATGGTTTTGCTGTGCTGGCACCTGCTGACTCTAACGATTACTATCAGGTAGTTAATAAATTGATTAATTAAATTATTCTTTTAATTTATTTTCCTTTTTTGGGTGATCTAATAACTGGTTTTGATTGATTAATTAGTATGAGCTATTTAACTTGCTTAATTATTTTTTCATTAAAAATGCACTGCATGTACAGCACTGGATCAAAGACATGAGTTACGGTGACAAGGTAAAAGGTGCATCTGGTTTTCCAGCTTTTGCACTGGTCAACAGAGTGACCGGAAAGCCATTCAGAACCCTGCTGAAGAAAATCAACAGGTACTTTTAAGTTTTTTCCTTCCAGTATTTTTACTTTTCCTTCATTGTAACGTTGACACCTTTCTAGTTTCTATTAATGCATAACGCCTATGGACAGGGGCGGATCTAAACCCTAAACCCTAAATACATAAGAAAAAGACGACAAAAAAAACTTGACAATATGGACCGTTATTAATCTCTAAATTTTTTTTTTTTTTTTTTTTAAAACCTTCACAGAGGCTGCTAAGTCAGTAATCTCTAAAATCTTACATGGTTAACTCTAAATAAGCAAATTATTGGATTCATATATATTACACAGAAAACTTTTTAAACTTTTGTACGCTGATAGTTTCACAATTCATCTGATCTGAAAAAATAAAACTAAAAGAATGAGAATAAAGCTGACCTGACTTCCAATCATTTATATCCATGCATATTCTCTTCTGGAGATCATGTAGATCTTCCTTCAAATATATATATATAGTTTGTGCTCTTAACTCACAAGGCTTTGGTATAAAGGGCACAAAATCTGCTTGATATATAGTTAAAAGTTCGTATGGGGATGTTATATCATGAATTGGGCTAGAATTATAAATTGTGGCAAACTATAGGAAATTTTTTTTGGTGTGGTATGTGCAAACCAGTATTCTAAATAGTGCGCTATAGCGTTTTTGAACTCTAAATGCTGAGCTATGTATAATAATGCGCTATTTGAGCTACGGACACTATAGCGGTATTAGCGGTCCGCTATAGCGCAAATAGGACTCGCTATGCAACATTTTTTTTTTTTCAATTTATATGAGCTTTAAAATAAATAAATGATGAAGATACTGTTTAATTTTGATAAATATTACATTATATTAAATTCAGGTCCGCTATAATAATTTTTTCATTTTGCTCTTGTTTTTTTTTAACTAATGATAAATCAAATAAATAATTGCTAAATTATGAAAATTTTAGGGACTAACAAGAATTTCTTCAAGAATCATCTGTTTATTTTACTAGAAGTATGGATTTTTTTTTTCTTTTCAATTTCTAGGTTATTTTGAAATTTAAATAGGAAAAAGATAAATTATGTTATGATGTTGAAGATATTTTGAATAGAAAAAGATCGATAGTTTATGATATTAGTATTACTATAGATATTTTGAGTCGCAATTTGGACTTTGTATTAGTTCAATATGAATATTATAATTTTTTAATCAATTTGATATTATTTATTGTTCTATGAAACTAAATAATGTTGATATTTAGTACAAATATATAATGTAACTTTTATAAAAATAAAAAAACGTTATGTGGTATAGCTTTCGCTATAGCGTCGCTATTCGTTATAACATCGCTATTCGCTATAGCTTTTTTTGGAGGCTCCCCGCTATGACGCGATAAACACTATTTAGAACCTTGGTGCAAACCAAGTGTAACATACAAATTAATTAAAAAAAAAATAGCTCCAAATTAAATTGACTGCTACACCAAATTGAGACTAGTAAGTATCACATTTTAACATATTGTTGATCATAATTATCTGTATAATTCACTCTCCAAACAAAATAATATATGAAAATATAAATTCAATTATATAATCATAAGAATTAAGCGTAAATAGATCATTTCCATTATGAGATGATACATAAATATCAAATCTTAATTATTTAAAAAAAACATGCGTCCCAGAAAATGTTTGCGACATAATTATTTATAAGTCTAATTAATATTACACAGTTAAGAAATGAATGCATAATCAATCATTGTTTATACTAGATTTTTTTTAACCACTTGAGCTGAAAATATTATTAATTTTACTGGAATTATTATCGTGAAAATGAACAATATCAACGATTTGAATTCGACATTTGAGTTTTAAAATTTGTAATATAAATAAAAAAGTTTGTGAAGATGGAGATTCCTCTTTATTAAGAAGAAGTCAACAATGATAATGTATGACCTCCACGCACCAAATGAACTTGACACTATGCAAATGAATTAATTTTCATCACAAAGAAAATGTACAAACATTATACATTTTATATATAACTAATGAACAGTAAGGAATACTATGTAGATGTAGAAAAGTTCCTCAGAATTTGAAGTAACTTTACGTTAGAATTGTAGGTCGGACATGGCCTTCAAGATAAACATGTAACCATTTCGTTTTTATTTTCTTCTAGTTTTTCTCTTCTTTTATAAGGTTGGACATGGCCTTCAGTTTGATTGCAGCACGTGTTTTTATAGCCTTATAGGCTGCATATACCTTTTCAAAGTTCAATGTTTCAAATCTTTGTATTTTATTCCATTTGATTCTATCATTAATGTTAAATATATGCTCATTAATTATGATTTAATGTTCATTGAAGTAGGATTATTCATGAAAGATTAAATCCGTTGACTGTATTTTAGCGGATAGTATGCTAATTAAAAAAAAAAAATTGCTTTTAGTCCCTACATTTTATGTTTAGTCCAATCAAGCTCCTTAACTAGTAAACTCGGTTCACTTGCCCCCCCTGTTACTCGAGTGTTGAGCACACCTCTTGACCTCTTCTGTTCCCTCTCTTTCCTTCATCTGACTATTCTACCAACGCCGTACCGACCATGCTTCCTCTAGTCTTCCTTCCATCAACTAGTGTTGGACAAACATACAAGCTAGAGGAGCCCAGGCCTGAATATATATATAGGCCTTGTTAGAATGTTAATATGGGCTGGGTTGTCAATTCGTCGGATTGTAGTACTGGACTGGACTGGACTCTTATCTACGATTAAAATTTTAATTGGCAGTTTGTCCCCAATAAAAAGGTTATTTTAAATGGGAGGCCCAAGTAAGTGCGCAAAATCAAAACCTTATCAGGTTACAAATTCTGATTATTGGGCTAATCACCACCAACCAAATAGATGGTTTGAACAAAAATTGAGATTTTCTTAGTTGTTTATAAAAAAAATTAACTTTTACCGCGTAGGAGTTAATCTAAACTTGACTGGTCGAATTTCACACGGATCAATTCATTTAGTTAGCCTACTTTAATTTCGTTCAAATGTTATTTTATTGTATAGTCAACTAAAGCGTGTTGTCACCTTAATTGGACGCTAAGGTAATGAAACGGCATCATCCGTGTTATTTCCATCGCGCCTCTTGTGTAGAGTATAAATTCATGACAAACCCAAGCTCTATTGCATAATTCATATTCTCACAACGAAACTCATCAAGCAAGTAGAGAGCAAAAGATCAATTTATTTACAAAGAAATTAAAGAGTTGGTACCATTCACATCCTTGAAGTTCAACAATGTTTGGTCACCACCAGAAGCAGGAAGGCAACCAGCCAGCAATCGACTATCGCAAGCAGCAGAAGCACCACAAGCACATGGAACAACTGGGTCAGCTCGGAACGGTTGCTGCAGGAGCCTATGCTATGGTACAATTACATTAATCCTTAATTTAAAACTACTCTTCTACGTTACTACAGAGTAATTAACCAATATACTAACTCGTTCTAATATTTTGGGTACTAGCATGAGAAGCATAAGGCTAAAAAGGATCCACAGCATGCACACAGTCACAAGATTAAGGAGGAAATTGCAGCTACTGTCGCAGTTGGCAGTGCAGGTTTCGCACTGCATGAACATCACATGAAGAAAGACGCAAAAAAGCACCACCGCCATCGCCACTAATTATATCTATCCATAGGAACTATGTACACAGTGTATTTTGTTGATTTTGATGTCCATTTTTTACATTCTTTTGGTATATAGATATGTTCTGTGTTGTATGTGTATCATTATTTATTTGTAAAACCTTACCATTTGTATTTTATTTTTAATTGTCCATTCCAATTTGTTTTGTTTATTCTATTCTCGGAACTATTTTCTACTTTGCTTTCATTTCTTAAAGAGTGGCTCAAATGAAGTTACAAGTAGAAATGTAAATTGAATTATCACGCTTTTGGTATTAGGAAATACGTACGCAGTACAATCAACTTAGTCCAAATAAGGAATTAAGGATAATTTTCCGTCTTTAAGCTAATAATGGAGTTGGGACTGACGTAATAGAAATATTAAGTACTTCTATCATCAAAAGATCAAACAGAAACTATGCTTATTTCTTTGGCAGAATCATCATGATTTGCCTCACCTGACGGGCAAGTTTGGTAAATTATGGCCTAATGGAGGTTGGTTTTGTTGAGGGGAACAAATCAAATCCTCCTATATGTTAGGTATGCTGAATCTATGTTTTGATCGAAGACGGTAATAATTGCTTACGGGCTTCTGAATGACAAAAAAACAAAAAAAACGGTAATAATTAAGAGAAAAGGTAATGTCTCTCGAGTTACAGTCCTTCAAAAATCTCTGTGTATAAAAGTCTTCTCTTTTTAGCTTAGCTCTGACGCATTTTTAACTGCCACAATTGCCATAATTTCAACTGCTATAATTTTAAGTTCACTATGTATGTTTACAGAATTATATGTGTATGTTTATAAAATAATATGTGTATGTTCACAGAAGGTGGTCCCCAACAGCTGTCACGCGTTTTTAACAGCTTTCACGCGTTTTTATGTTTACAGGATTTGTTGAATTAGTTTACAGGATTTAGTATTGATGTTTACATAATTAGTTGAAAATCTCCAGGGAGTTTTGGGGGACTGGAGTTGGAGGACTGTTAGCTGCTTCCACGGCACTATGATATTGCTCCATTGCTCTATTGATTACGGGCAACACTATGGACCGAAATTTTTAAATATACCATAACTCCAAAAAAGATAAAGCAAACTATCACAGTTTTTGAAAATTTCGAATTTTGACACGGCCGCATCATCTAGATACGACCACTTTTTTGCGGGCCGCATCTAGGGAATGCGGCCCATTTTTTTTTTTTTTTTGTCTCCTTCTCATATAGCAGTTTAAAATTATAAAATTATAAAACTAAGTTTACAAGTACATATTTATATGGAGATCATATTAACTGGTTCGAATCAACCGTTAAAACTTTCAACTAAAAATTTGAGTCCATAGTACGGACATGATATGGCCCTAAATATTGGATAAAATAAATATAATGACAGTTGATAGAACCAAGTAGAATTTTGTAATCAAGTCCATGAAAAATAGTGAATTGCTTGCGTATTTTAAAAAAATTAACGAAATCATGTTATAACATTATCGAGATATTGATTCATCATCACATATATTGCGTAAATTTCAGGCATATAAAGAGTCCAAAAGTCCAAATACAACCCTAATTTAGAAAACATCTATTGAGACGGCGGGTAGTGACGGTTCCCATTTTGTGGCTGTTTAGTATGCGTTTCATTTGGTTCATGCGACTCTTTTGTGCTCCACAATTTCAATTCCAATGCGACCTCGCACTTATCCATACGAAAATTAATTTGGTCAAATCGGAAATCGAAGCGCCGCGACCAGGGACAAACTCCCCTGCACATTCTCATTAATTAGCAACCTTTGAATCAGCGGATAGATACTCGAGGCGGCATTATAATTATGTAATGCGTTATGTACGCTTTAACAAAGGTTAGCTACTGATAGGATGTTAATGAATTCCTCATTTGGGCTAAGTTGATTGTACTGCGTACGTACTTAAATACCAAAAGCTTGATAATTCAATTTATATTTATACTTGTAACTTCATTTGGGCCACTCTTTAAGAAAAGATAGCAGAGTAGAAAATAGTTCCGAGAACAGAATGAACGAAACAAATTGGAATGAGCAATTAAAAATAAAATACAAATGGTAAGGTTTTATAAATAAATAATGAAACACATATAACATAGAACGTATCTATATACCAAAAGAATGTAAAAAATCGGCATCAAAATCAACAAACTACACTATGTACACAGTTCATATGGATAGATATAATTAGTGGCGGTGGCGGTGGTGCTTTTTTGCCTCTTTCTTCATGTGATGTTCATGCAGTATGAAACCTGCACTGCCAACTGCGACGGTAGCTGCAATTTCCTCCTTAATCTTGTGACTGTGTGCATGCTCGGGATCCTTTTTAGCCTTATGCTTCTCATGCTAGTACCCAAAATATTAGAATGAGTTAGTATATTGGTTAATTACTCTGTAGTACGTAGAAGAGTAGTTTTAAATTAAGGATTAATGTAATTGTACCATAGCATAGACTCCTGCAGCAACCGTTCCGAGCTGACCCAGTTGTTCCATGTGCTTGTGGTGCTTCTCCTGCTTGCGATAGTCGATTGCTGGCTGGTTGCCTTCCTGCTTCTGGTGGTGACCAAACATTGTTGAAACTTCAAGGATATGAATGGTACCAACTCTTTTCTTTGTAAATAAATTGATATTTTGCTCTCTACTTGCTTGATGAGTTTCGTTGTGAGAATATGAATTATGCAATAGAGCTTGGGTTTCTCATGAATTTATACTCTACACAAGACACGCGATGGAAATAACACGGATGGTGCCGTTTCATTACCTTAGCGTCCAATTAAGGTGCCAACACGCTTTAGTTGATTATACAATAAAATAACATTTGAACGAAATTAAAGTAGGCTAGCTAAATGAATTGATCAACTCCTACGCGGTAAAAGTTATTTTTGTATAAACAACTAAGAAAATCTCAATTTTTGTTCAAACCATCTATGTGGATTGTGGTGCTTAGCCCAATAATCAGAATTTGTAACCTGATAAGGTTTGATTTAGCGCACTTACTTGGGCCTCCCGTAAAAAATCACCAGTACTAAAATCCGACGAATTGACAGCTAGCCCAGCCAATATTAACAGCCTAACAAGGCCTATATATTTATCAAGAGGGGGGAGGGGGGCAATTTGAACGGAGTTTACTAGTTAAGGGGCTTGATTAGACTAAAAGCAAACTTTAATTTTTTTTAATTAGCATACTATCCGCTAAAATACAATCAACGGATTTTATCCTTTCATCAATAATCCTAGTTCATTGAACATTGAATCATAATTAATGAGCATATATTTAACATTAATGATAGAATCAAATTGTAAAATACACAGATTTGGAACATTGAACTTTGAAAACGTATGCAGCCTATAAGGCTATAAAAACACGTGTGATGCAAGCAAATTGAAGGCCATGTCTTGATGTCCGACCTACAATTCTAAAACGTAAGTTACTCCAAATTCTGAGGAACTTTTATACATCTACATAAAAACGTAAGTTATACATAAAATGCAATGTTCGTACATTTTCTTTGTGATGAAAATCAATTCATTTGCATAGTGTCAAGTTCGTTTGGTGGGTGGATGTTATGCGTTATCATTATCGACTTCTTATTAATAAAGAGGAGTCTCTTTGTTGTACTGTTGTTTGTGGTAAATTTCTGATAGCCACTATCAGTGTTTTAAAAAAAAAGAGTCTTTCACGCCATAAACTTACTCTTTTTTTTTTTTATATTTCAAATTTTGAAACTCAATTCAAACTGTTAATATTTCCACATAAAATTAATGATATTTTCAGCTCATATTATATTAGATCAAGTGGTTAAAAAAAATCTAGTAAACTGCGATTGATCTATTTTAATGTATTCATTTCTTGACTATATACGTAATATTTGACTTATAAATAATTGTGTCGATTTTTTTGCAATGCATATTTTTTTTGAAATAATTAAGATTGGATATTTATGTTGCAAACATTTTTTTTAGACGCATACTTAACAAAATTGTAAAACCCGGACCATTGGATCAGCAATTTTCAAAGAGACTTCAATTGTAAAAAAATTTCAAAAAATATAAAATTTGGTCTCAAAGCACATTTTAAGATTAGCAAAGACTAACAGCGGACCTCAGCACAGTAAAGCGCGGTCCATGGTATCAGATACGGAGAGAGAGAATGTAGGCGTTAGTTTAATCGTTTGGTTTGTTTGAGAATAAGAAGTTCGTTAACACTACTATAAAAAAACCCTTTTTATATCGGTTAGAATCTTGATGCGCCATTGGAGTCCAATCCAATGCATATCACCCCGATATATAGAAAATATAGACGTCTATGCTATCGGATTAAAACAAATGACGTTAATCAATATACCATCGACAGTGCACCTTTGTCCACCGGATTGACTAACCTAACACCATCGCTTTTGTTTCCCCAACTGACGGCAAATGTGATTAACGTTGTCCACTGAATTTCAATAGCCAATTGCAATAGAGTCTTGCACCGTCTGTTTTGTCTGTGTTGGTCATTAATTTCTGGGCCGATGGTGATGTACATATAATTATTATATTTTTTACCAAGGCTCTAAATAATGTTTATCGCGTCATAGTGGGAAGCCTACAAAAAAAGCTATAGCAAAAGCTATGCTACATAGCATTTTTTTATTTTTATAAAAATTATATCATATATTTATACTAAATATCAACATTATCTAAGTCTCATAGAACAATAAATAACATCAAATTGATTAAAAAATTGTAATGTTCATATTGAACCAATACGCAATCCAAATTGTGAGTCAAAATATCCATAGTAATACTAATATTATAACTATCGATCTTTTTTCTATTCAAAATATATTCAGCATCATGACATAATCTATCATTTTTTCTATTTAAATTTCAAAATAACCTAGACATCATGGCATAATTAACTATCTTAATCTATTCAAAATATTCAAACTACCATATAGTAAGTAACATTTTGTTACTTCAAGAAATATCTTAATATATTCAATCTGAGCCTTTATTTAAAACCCATATAAATTGAAAAGAAAAAAAAATAGCTCATGCTGCATAGCGCGTTGTAGCTTCCTTATTTGATTTCGTTTGATGGATCTCTCATTTAATAATTAATAGTTTAATATAAAGCTTAGTACGTCAATTGCAAAATATATATATATATATATATATATATATATTATGGTTAAATCCCGAGCCTTTATTTAAAGCCCATATAAATTGAAAAGAAAAAAAAAACTCATGTTGCATAGCGTGCTGTAGCTTCCTTATTTGATTTTGTTTGATGAATCTCTCATTTAATAATTAATAGTTTAATATAAAGCTTAGTACGTCAATTGTAAAAAAAAAATCACGGTTAAAATCCAATCTGAGCATTTATTTAGAGCCCATATAAATTGAAAAGAAAAAAAACAGCTCATGTTGCATAGCGCGCTATTTGCGCTACACGCTATGCGCTATAGCGAACCGCTATTACCACTATAGCGTCCGTAGCTCAAATAGCGCGTTTTGATGCCATAGCTTAGCGTTTAGGATCCAAAAATGCTATAGCACTGCTATAGTGCGCTATTTAGAACACTGTTTTTTACTATTAATTCTAGGATTACAGGCTAGCCTAGCCATTTTTAAAACACAGCTAGCAAAGCAAAGATACATGCATGCACTCATTCCATCATTCCTATCTCTGAACCAACAATTAAACTATACATATACAAGTACTCCAACATATAATATATATCAATCCATTTCACAAGCAATATCTAAAAAGAGTTTACAACAACTATTAAACACACATAAAACTAAATGTTCATTATACCAGAAAACTAAAAAGAGTTTCCAACAATTATTAAACATACAACCAATAAACACAGAAATAGTTCATTGTACCTGTCACACCCCCGATCCGGAGGTGCGACGATTATTACCACGTCTATTTACCATTCAATATACATAACATATGACATGGATCTTTTTTATGCATTGCCAATAGTATCCATTATTTTTGTCACATCCCAATTTATTTACAATAATTATCTGACATTTTATAGTGGACGATGCTAGAGATATATTCTCTGCACCTTATTAGATATAATAAATCCAAATCCCATACCTTTAGGTGGCCCTGCTGTCAATTACTCGAAAGCACTCTTTATCTTTGTATAATAAACCTGTAACCCACAAGGGAAATGAGTGAGAAATAATAAATTATTTCTCAGTGCTGATTGCCACTCAGATTATTGGATTCGAAGGAAATCCATATTCAAAATGAAATCACCGCACGAGAAATTATCAGTTTAGTTCTATAATAACGAATGCAAATGCTCAATAACAGTATCCAATTAAATAACAAATATTTCATAAGTAAATCAGAACTCTAAGAATCTTATCAGCATAAATGGTTTGGGTCAAAATCTTTTAAACGATAAAGTCAGGTAATGTTTGGAACCTAATCTTTGAACCATTAAGTCTGGTAACATATGGTTTCTTAACTTTACAATATCTAGTCTGGTAGCACTGAAAGATATCATACATGTATCTGTCATGTCAGAGCTTATACCATTCTAAATATCCTGACACCTGATTGAAACAATACGAAATCAATATCACAATACTGTCATTATCGGAAAGAAAATCAATGATAAGACAGTTACCACAGTTCATTAGTCTTACAGTCACCATTCACATTTATTCAATATCCCCTATCCAACTAGTAGTGGATTTAGTTGGGGCCATTCACCATAGCGCATAAGGGTCCTGGAGTAAAGTCAAGTAGCTAGCTAGACTTTACGTATAATAATCTTTTTTCTCCACTATATGGAGGTTCAAGGATTTCGGTATTCAGTATTCATTCAATTCAATCACTGTGGTCTTATTCAATCATTTGCAATAAGAATCAACCAATCGATAAACAATATCAACATGACAGTCAACAGACTTACCTATAATTCAGTTTCAGTTGTATTGAGCTATGCATATGATGCAACGGTTCAATCAATGCAGTCAATCAAATATTCAAAATGCACAGCGAGTTACGATTTAATTCCTAGTTTTGAATCTCAGACTAATCCAATAACCTCGCACCTGATATCGTAGGGCAAATAGAATGATCAATCATTGCATATCAGTAGTTCCAGATAGTCCTGTCAAGTCTCATTCCACAATATAAAACTGTTTTAACTTCTATAATCATGGGTGGCGTCTGGCAACACATCATGACCATCCAATTACACAGATGATGCTGTACAGTACAATATCATGATCCAGTAAATAATTTACTTGTGTCTGTTCTTCTGTCTCATAGCTATCGGATTAGTTTCAAGGTAGATGTGTGTCATCCTTTTAAACTTAATCTTTTCTGGATCTTGAGCAGATTATCAAATATGATTACTCTTGTAATCATACCGCTGATAATCTTACTCTATCAAGGGGCCCAGTGATGTTATAGCTCATATAAAATACGATGGACAAATAGTATTCTTAGTAAACCATCACTTCCTCAGCTAAGCTATACATATGAAAAAGCTACCATTATAATTGCTTTTTACGGACAGCGGTGGATAACAATCACACATACATATCTCTCAGTGTGAATGATAAATGCCTCGTACTGTAGAACGTGACACTGAATGAAAACATAAATGACACGAACACAATTCTATTTGATGTTTCATTTGAGGTCTGTCAAATATCATGTTCCTAGAATATGTATCTATGTCATTAAAATGACATCTTGTGTCATGTGGTTTGTAAAACTTAACCATCTTTTAATCCACATACTAACCTTATAGCGGCAATTAGTGTTCCTGCTAATTACCTTGGTCAGTGGCCTTTTAAGATTAAGAGTATATATCATCTATATTATGGAGTTTCACAATTTCAGTCATGAACTCGAAATGATCCATAAATGCAATAATACTCAAGGCAACAAAATAATATTAATCATCTAATTCATGAACAAAGCTTTATGATAAATTATCGTATTATTGACTTCTAGATTATTACAAACTAACATATAACACTAGTGTCATATTAGCCTAACTCATTAATATAAGTAAACAATATATGAGGAGGGATCCACTTACAATTAACATTTGTTGATGTTTGTTGATGCATGTTTCTTATAAATTGATATTTCTTAGGCAATAGGTAAACAATTGTAAACAAATGTTAATCCTAAGTGGATCCTTTCTTATGTGAATATGTTTCGTTGTATTTCTTTTGATTGTGCAATTAATCCACATAAAAGTTACCATGTGCATACATGCAACACAAATACTCAACTAAACATATTCATATATAGAATTCATCTCCTTATTTACAATTACAGCACATTATATATATGTATGCACCACATCTATGTAAAAGTTATCATGTGTATGCAACATAAACACTCAAATAAACATCCATAAAATTCATCACATTAGTTACAATTAATTACAACATATCATATGCAAACTAATTAATATGTAGGATCGATTTAATATATATAATTACAACACAACAGTTACAACTCATCACACACAGTAGTTGATTAATGGTATGATGGATTTAATATAGAGTCAAACTTAATTAATATATTTTTTGCATTAGAAGAGAGAACACTATGGCAAACAATTAAATAAGATGAGTATCACAAGCTATCCAACATCCATGCAAAACATGCTCTAAACATTAAATCATGTTTTAATCTCGAGTTTTCGGCAGTGTAAAAATGGACATACAATAGTGGACTTATGTTGTTGTTTGAACTCTTTCGCAAACCACCACTTTATTCAAAGAGAGTTCTCTCTTTTAATTGTTTTATCATACAACTGTGACACCCATCTCATTTAATTGTTTTATCATAGTGTTCTCTCTTCCAATGCAAAAAAATATATTAAGTTTGACTCTATATAAAATCCATCATACCATTAATCAACTCCTTGACATGAAGCAACAACACAATAATTAAAAAACATATCACAATTAAACATCAACACACAAAGTATTGTTTGGCCAACATGAACCCATGCAAAACATGTTCTAAACATTAAATCATGTTTTAATCCCGAGTCTTCGGTAGTGTAAAAATGGCCATATGACAGTGGACTTACGTTGTTGTTTAAACTTTTTTCGCAAATCACCACTTAATTCAAAAAGAGTTTATGTAAGAGATTAAATAATAATGCACTATCACATGTGATAGGCCTAAATTATATACATATTCGATCTGATTTTTATCACAAAATAACACTAAATATCTTGTATTTTAAATATAAAGTGAATAGAATATACCTAGAATAAAGTTACTGTGTTTGTTTGGTTTTAACTTGCAGGAAATGAAGAAAAATGAAGAAAATTGAAGAAAAATGCTCAGTGCAGACACACGGTTTGCGATATGGCCGCAATAAGTACTTAGATGGATTTCTGGACACGCGCCAATTTTAAAAAATGTATAATAAGCTATACATCAAAATCTGTGCGGATGCACAGATATTGATGCTGATGCACAGCTATTGATGCAGACGCACTCTAGGTCGCACAAGAAAAGTCCGTGCCTAGTGCAGATCTCAGCGAGAACGTACTGTAGCAGTCAGCCAAAAATGGAGTCTGAACTTAAAACGGTCATAACTTTTGACTCGTAAATCCGATTAAGACTTGTGACCACTTTTTGGAAAGCTAACGAGAAGATCTACAACATGAGAAACTAAAAATTAAAATTTTTATCAGTGCGGGTGAGACCATACGCAGTGCGGCCTGGAGCATCCGCACCGGACCCGCAGAAAGCCAAATTTACACAGTTTTAACACGATTTCTATTTTTGAGACTTCATGGACGTGTTTTACAGTTAAATATGGACAAGACAACCTGGAAAATAATCCGAATATAGCCCCCACTCACCTCACAACTATGCTTCTTAATTGGGCATAATCCTTAACTATAAAAAATGAGGTTCATTCCCATTCAAAGACACATCCATCATAATCTCATTCTCTCTCTCGACACACACAATACTGTGCGATAAATTCTGAAGTAAGAAAAGCTTTTAAGAAAGGAGAAGAAAGGCTTCCTGAGCAAGATTCGGCAAGATAGAGGTTTTTGATTTGTTAAAGGGTGTAATTACTTCTTTTATTTCATTTTTTCTTACTTTGCCAACTTTTTGTAATTGATCTCTCTAAGAGATAGTAGATCTCTCTCTAGAGGTTTAGGTTAATGCATGAACTTGTTTAATTATATTTTATTCAGTTATTTATTTTTATTATGATTGTTCTATGGGATTTGATTGTTAATTTCTGTGATTTGATCATTTGTGTTAATTACATAGTTAGTACTTGAATTGTAGTATCCTGTTTTGGATTCGAAAGAACCAAAATTTACTGTGATCAATAGGATAGTACCAAATTATGAATGCAAATACCCTAGGTTTAGATTAAGATTGTAACCAATTTAATCTAAGCTGAAACTATAGAAATTAAGGTTAAGGACTTGGTGAAGAACCTAACCGTGAAGTCAAACCCTAATTAGGACATCTCAATTCGAATCGGGTATTGGTATGATGGACTTAATTGTGAAGTACAAATATTTGAGGAGAGGAAAGACTAATAAGAGCTCAATGGGTCTAGGTAACTAGGGTGAGAGACCTAATCAAGAAGTCTGAATTACCTAAGCACGTTATTAATTTACGAAAGTAACCCTTAATAACATATTAGGTTAGAAACCTCATCAAATTATACATGAATTCAAACAAATACCGAATAGATAGAGTTAGCAAGAGATTGTAGACCAAATACCCCTAGATCTCTAAATCTTGAAAGCAAATCAATTCATTTCTTTTACTTTTATTTACAATTATTGTTTCAAACTCATTTCTTTTGGGTATTGAACCCAACCTTAGGAATCATTAGAATAACCCCCCAATTTACTTTTATTGCACTTTACTTTATTTTATTTTCTGAAATCTATTACTAAAGTTTAAGTATAGTAATGTATATAACATGAAGCAACAAAACAATACAAAAAATATATATCACAATCAAGATCAACACACAAATCACGATTAATACTGCTAGTTGTTTCTTGAGAATCCAAGATACTTCTGTCTCATTTCGATATATTACAACTTGAATGTAATGTTGCTGCATATGAGGATTTAAACTTACGTTACTCAAATTGGCAGTATTGTTACACCAACCCATCCACTGATTGCATGCTGGACATATATTAAATTTCCTCCCCGGATTCTATTTGGTCTTCGAAAGCTTCACAACCGTCCGCTTGAGACATCTATCGCAACGACTACTTTGGCTACTCATTTCGCCTATACAAAACAAAAAATAACATTAATTAACTAAACCCTAGTTTAAATTAGTTGTTCCATAATTTAAGAAACCATTCAAAATAACGATTAAAATAAACAAAAATTAAATGAGGGAAGAGTGATCTAGCATACGATCCGATTAATGACTCCGAGAGAGGAAATGCTGATCTTTGTCCATCGATTGATTTGGGAAGTTAAAATTCGCAGTGAGCAATATAACAGAATACTTAATTTAGGGATATACTGGAAGGCTCTGGAGGGGATGAATGGATCGACCTAGGGTTTATTGGAATATATAAAATATATAACAACATTGCCATCGGTTCAATATGGTAACGAGTTATTATTACTTTGTACTAGACTAACGGATCATGAAACAGTCAAATGGTAAAAGTAAACCCTTCAGTGCCATCGGCCGATTAGTCGAACCGATGTTCAAGAGTCGCTCAATACTAACTGTTCATGAAATTTAACCTATGGCAAAGGAGGGAGTTAGGAGGGGATCCATCAACGCAATCAGTTTGTTATTCAAAACCGTTGATACAAAGTTCAACGTAATTACAGCGCTGCCACTCGTGACGAGCGCTATCTGTGCGGAAGCACATCCAATGATAAAGGAGCAATGGAAGAAATATTTTTTTTAGTAGTCTAAGGTCGTTATGACACATTAACTATCTTAGCTTAGTTAGCGTTGACGTGTCTTACGTAGATTGAAAATAAGTAATTAGTAAGTGAATTTAGTTAATTATTTTTATGTTGTCGTTGCCTATAAAACACCGATGTATCTGTGAATTCGATTTTATAAAATAGATAATCAATTTGAGTATTTTCTCCTGTATCCATCTCCACTTATCGCTTCTGTCAGATTTTGATTGAATGTTGATTTTTGATCGACCTTGCTATCCTATTTCGTTTCTTTGATCTTGCATTGTGCCTCCGCTCAAAACATTTGTGAAAGGTAGTAGAACCTAGTCACAATTGGAATGTAAAAGTCATAGTAATGAATTAGATAAATGAAGCACGCTGCACAAATCCAAATCACAGTGCTTAGAAAACATGCCCAACTATATCTAAAAATTGATTGAAATTAGGCAAACGATATAATAAAACTACTTAATAGGGACTAGTTAGCGACCCATGCGTTGCCACGGGCAGTGAAATTAAGTCCCCTTTTAAAAAACCGTGTTTCGTAACGTGGATCGAAGAAAACGTAAGCAACTGAGTTCGACTACTCATCTATTTATAGGATGCATGAGGCCTTTTAGACATCCTAAAACATAAATAACATTAACCATGAGAAAAGTATCAAGTGCATGAATTGCGATTCTTTGTCACGATGTAACAAAAAAAAAGGTTTCTGTGATTCAATTAAACTATATGAATTATATCTCTCGTCTTACCTTAAATTTATGGTTCAGTGTGTCTTGTTCCCTCCTGTCACCATAAATAATTGATAAAATACCAGCACTTGAGCAAAAAAATCAATTTCCGACACAAAATTGCAATACATATTCAGTCATTCTCACAGATACAAGTACAGCAAATAGAATCACATCCATGCCATGCACACTTCAAAATTGATTCATACTTCAAAATAGAATCAATTTCCGATGGCCCCCCATTGGGAGGCATTCAAATTAAGTCAGCAGATTTGGTTGAAGCTCAAGCAGAATGGAGGTTTTCATTGTGAGTATATACAGAGGGAGGCAAATGACATGGCAAATTTTCTGACAAGGAAAGGGAGACTGCAGAATTGGGATAGTGTAGGTTTTACTTTTCCTTTGTATCAGGACTATGTTTAGACAGAAGGTGTCTAGGAATGTTTTAATGTAACAGGCCTACGGGCATTTCAAACATCAAAAAAAAAAAAAAAACTCTTCTGTTCCCTCACTTAGTCTCTTTCCTTCATCTGACTATTCTACCAACGCCGTACCGACCATGCTTCCTCTAGTCTTCCTTCCATCAACTAGCGTTGGACAAACATACAAGCTAGAGGAGCCCAGGCCTGAATATATATATAGGCCTTCTTATAATGTTAATATGGGCTGGGCTGTCAATTCGTCGGATTGTAGTACTGGACTGGACTGGACTCTTATCTACGATTAAAATTTTAGTCGGCAGTTTGTCCCCCAATAAAAAAGGTGATTTTAAATGGGAGGCCCAAGTAAGTGCGCAAAATCAAAACCTTATCAGGTTACAAATTCTGATTATTGGGCTAATCACCACCAACCAAATAGATGGTTTGAACAAAAATTGAGATTTTCTTAGTTGTTTATACAAAAATAACTTTTACCGCGTAGGATCGAGTTGATCTAAACTTGACTGGTCGAATTTCACACGGATCAATTCATTTAGCTAGCCTACTTTAATTTCGTTCAAATGTTATTTTATTGTATAGTCAACTAAAGCGTGTTGGCACCTTAATTGGACGCTAAGGTAATGAAACCGCATCATCCGTGTTATTTCCATCGCGTCTCTTGTGTAGAGTATAAATTCATGAGAAACCCAAGCTCTATTGCATAATTCATATTCTCACAACGAAACTCATCAAGCACAAGTAGAGAGCAAAATATCAATTTATTACAAAGAAAAGAGTTGGTACGTACCATTCACATCCTTGAAGTTTCAACAATGTTTGGTCACCACCAGAAGCAGGAAGGCAACCAATCAGCAATTGACTATCGCAAGCAGCAGAAGCACCACAAGCACATGGAACAACTGGGTCAGCTCGGAACGGTTGCTGCAGGAGCCTATGCTATGGTACAATTACATTAATCCTTAATTTAAAACTCTTCCATGTACTACAGAGTAATTAGCCAATTACTAACTCATTCTAATATTTTGGGTACTAGCATGAGAAGCATAAGGCTAAAAAGGATCCCGAGCATGCACACAGTCACAAGATTAAGGAGGAAATTGCAGCTACTGTCGCAGTTGGCAGTGCAGGTTTCACACTGCATGAACATCACATGAAGAAAGAGGCAAAAAAGCACCACCGCCATCGCTACTAATTATATCTATCCATATATAGGAACTGTGTACACAGTGTATTTTGTTGATTTTGATGTCCATTTTTTACATTCTTTTGTTATATAGATACGTTCTATGTTATATGTGTATCATTATTTATTTATAAAACCTTACCATTTGTATTTTATTTTTAATTGCTCATTCCAATTTGTTTCGTTCATTCTGTTCTCGGAACTATTTTCTACTCTGCTATCTTTTCTTAAAGAGTGGCCCAGATGAAGTTACAAGTATAAATGTAAATTGAATTATCAAGCTTTTGGTATTTTGCTTAGAGTGGGAAATATGTAATTTTGAAGTTTTTGAGGGGTATACGTGAGATTCTCTTATTATTAAATATCAGTATATGATACGTATCTAGAAGTAGGCAATGAAAAGTACTTTTCATTTTCAATTATATATATTTTGCTTACTCCTGTAACATAGGAACAATGTAAAACTACTGATCATTGTTATTTGGCACCGGATCTAGCAAGTAGATATCATTCTGTCTTGGGATAATAACAAGAAACCTCCAACATTTCCTACAATTTAAGTAATAAAATAAGATTCTTATCTTGTTAAGAATAGACAATAAACATGAGTATAATTAGCAGTTTACCCATCTTTGTGGCACGGTAAGAATACCATATTCTTATTATGCAACTTTAGCAAGGAATCGGTCAAGTACGAAAGAGAATGTTCACCAGTATATTTAGCAGCTGTGTCGCTAAGTTGATTGGGATCCAAGAAACCAATAGTTTCATTATTTTGGGGACCTTTAGGAATTAGTTTCATGCAATACCTGAAAACAGTCAGTGTCAGAATGAAATAAAGGAGTAGTTGATTGTAAAAATAGTAGATATGCTTATAATAATAAATACTTACATCGTCCAGACTTGGATAATAGAGATATCAATGTCATTGAAAGTCATAAAATCATGGAGATCTTTGAAATCCACTATTATCTGAAAGCTCTTATCCCGTAAAGCTCTCGGCGTAATAGAAAGGCAGAAGGCTCCCAGCCTGAACAAAATAACCCACTACCTTCCCACATGCATCATGAGACACAGATATCAGAAAAGGAGAAGCCATAGAGTTCATGGTGCATGTCATTTACTGTCACAAAAAATCCTCATTAGATATCATGTCTATGGCAAAGAGCATCCTTTCATGTGATAAGAATCAAACGAGTTATAAAAGGCAAGCCCTTTTCTAACATTCCTTCAACCAGCAAATATTAGATTGGACCCTCACAAGTTGCCCATCTATATAGGGACCACCTTAAGAATGTAACTCTTCTAACATTTGCTGGCTCAACAAACGTTCCAAAGACCCAAAAAAAAAAAAAAAACACACACACACATAAATAAATAAACAGATTATGAAAGGCAATCCTCTTTCTAACATTTGTTCAACCAGCAAAGGTTAGAGCAGACCCTCACAGGTTGCCCACCCTATATAGGGACCTCCTTAAGAATGTAACTCTTCTAACATTTGCTGGCTCAACAAATGTTCTAAAGATTTAAAAAAAAAATAAATAAATAAACGAATTATGAAAGACAATCTCATTTCTAACATTCGTTCAACCAGCAAAGGTTAGAGCGGACCCTCACAGGTTGCCCACCTATATAGGGACCTCCTTAGGAGTGTAACTCTTCTAACATTTGCTGGCTAAACAAACGTTCCAAAGATTAAAAAAAAAAGCACATAAATAAATAAACGGATTATGGAAGACAATCCCCTTTCTAACATTTCTTCAACCAACAAAGGTTAGAACGGACCCTCACAGGTTGCGCAACTATATAGGGACCTCTTTAAGAGTGTAACTCTTATAACATTTGATGGCTGAACAAATGTTCCAAAGATCAAAAGAAGCACATAAATAAATAAACGGATTATGAAATGCAATCCCCTTTCTAACATTCGTTCAACCAGCAAAGGTTAGAATGGACCCTCACAGGTTGCCCACCTATATAGGGACCTCCTTAGAGTGTAAGTCTGATAACATTAATTTGTTGCCTGAACAAATATGAATATACAAATAAATATGAATATATAAATTAACATGCAATTTATGGAATGGCAAGAAGATATTTGCGATCAAGGTCCTACAATAGCCTTTATAAAAATGGGACTACCCTAGACCACAAATACCTACAACCTTCCCACATGCATCAAGAGAGATAGAGCAGAAACCTAGCATTTGTGGGGGATTATCCAGGAAGAAAGATAGCAAGCTGAGTTGATTTCTAATAGTGGGGATAGCGCGACATGCCCACTTAAAAGACGCCACGACAAACAACAATCGACCACGCTGATCAACGTCCCAGATTCATTTGATGGACGGGCGAGATTGAATGGAGCGAGGTACCGGACGGGCGAGATTGAATGGAGCGGGGAACCATGTGTGTTGGAGGACAGCACAACACGTCCATCTAAAAGACGCCATGACACCAAAGAATAAAATATATTAAATAACTCATTTTCTATATTGGGAATAAGGGACCACACGCCATAAGGCGCTTTCTGAAGGGTCTACTTTTCACTAAATATGGACTTGTACACGGTTGACAACATGCAACAGATGTATAAAAGCCCGATTTACTTATCAATGGACACGATGAATTGACGGACGACCCAGATGTCGTCTAGACAGATGAGCTCTCACACCCATATCGTTTATGCGTGCATTTAGTAGTAAAGGATAATATATAGGGTTGTAAACGGATACGGATAATTCGTTCTGTATTCAAAGGTTATTCGAATTCGAATTAAACGGATACGGATATGGATAATTTTTGTATATGATGAAAAAATGGCTGATATGGATATGAATGATTTTATGAATGTGAAAATCTGTATCCTTATCACAATTATCTGAATTTAAAATTACTTCCAACCAGCTTTAACTTTACTACTCCAGATAGAAGTGATATATTATCTCATATTCATTTCAGTCTTGGTTGTTGTATAAATGATAATTTGATATGTTTTTCAATTTAATTTCTTTTTTGCTAGTGATGGTGCTACAATAATACAATTTTCTTTCATTTTTACCTCTATTTATTCATTCTCCATTTTATTTTATTCAAAACTTTAGTCCATGAATGTAGTATGTTTTAGTCTTTGCTAAATTGGTTTTAGTCATTATTTCAAGACAATAATAAGTCAGTTTTTTTTTTTTTGTATCTTAAAGTGCATAACTCAATTATTCGTTTCGTATCCGTATTTGAACCCATATCCGTTGATTATCCACTTCGTATCCGTTTAAGCAAATATGGTTTTAAATTTTGATATCCGTTTACTATCTATATCCGCTCATTGAAAAACGAATACGGATACGGTATTAGCATTATCGGCTCTGTTTACACCCCTAATAATATAACCACAAGGATCAAAAGATAAATTGAAAAAAAAAAAAAATTTGTCGTACCAATTGTTTTAGTTTTCACCCAATATCCACATTATTTAGTTAATATCCATATTTTTTAGTTGTTTTATCAGAAGACCATTCAGCCATCTTAACATTCACTACATTATTTATTCATTTTGTAATTATTTTATCAAAAAAAAGTTTGCAAAATACAGACTGCATATCTTCATGTGCGTCAATATATATTATCGTCACATATTTCTAAGATGACCTGCCTAATAAACATGACCACTATCAGATTCAGACGTTTTGAAAGTGAATACAGTTCTAACATGCTTTATACATGATATAAGCATGCAAGTTTCTTTTCAAAAAAAAAAGGACCAAAAGTTATTAAATAAATAAATAAATATATAATTATCAGGAAAAAAATCAGCAGCGTAGAATTAGTTAACACCAAAACTAATATTGCAAATATTTAGACATTTCCTTTTCTAGATCTTCCTGGTAATTCCCTACAAGCCTAGAACTATACAATTTCATTTCAACAAAAATGAGTAAATAAAAATTTCAAAAGTTTACATGAAGCTGAAACCTACATTAATTGCGAGATAAATCAAGAAATCTTCAATATTTTAAATGAAGCAATGCCATCAGAATACAAAGCAATAATATTTTAATTTTACTGGGAACTGATGAAGCTTCTGAGAATATGTATTTGTTGGATTGTTCTCTGAAAAAACCAAAATAAAGCAAGTTACAACACAATAAATGAAACAAAAAAATGAGGTATTTGCATGAGGCAAAAAAATTGTAGCAAGTTGTCAATAAATTAGCATTGCTTTTACCAATCGTGAATTACCACACCTAAGAGACTAAGACCTTGACCCAAATTTTATGAACTTCCTTTATTTCAATTACTTTACTTATTTTTTACTTTCTATTTTCATGCCTTTTGGTCTATTGACTGAACAGTAAAAGTTAATCAATCTTGAGGTACAAGATGACACTAGATTTCGGATCCAGATGAAATTTGTTCATTAACTCACTTTTTTTTTTTTTAAAGTAAAGAAAGGAATGAGCTAAATTTAGGCCTAATTGCACAATAAAGCATAAATGCCCTGATCTTCTTTTACTTTTTTAATATAACAGTTCACCAATTTTGTTATCAATTTGTTCAAAGGCATGAACGAAAGATTTTGGGGAAAAGATTATATTGACAAAAGCTTATAACAACCATGAGGTGTGCAACAACTAATAAAAATGGTTATCAAAATAAAAAGAAGTAAAATAACAAATATGTTCTCTATAGGTTAGATAGATTGCTTACCAAATTTAGTGTAATTCGAGAAAAAAAAAAACTGGTTGACCCTCCATCAAATTATTTGGAAAAGTAACATTCAATTTACTGGCACTTGAATGGTGACCATATGTACTACCCTGGATTGAGCCAAATTTGATACACAAAACTTCTAAAATATATAGAACATATCTGCAATAATACTTTTTGTATATTGACAACAACTTTGATAGTTGCTATGGTTGTCAAGAAAATGTCGATGTCGATATATCCATTTCAATGATGAAACCATTGAGTGACATGCTAAAGCAAAGGGAATGGCAAAAAATGTTACTTTTGTAAGCTGGAGAGGGCCCCACAAAAAATGGCATTGTCAGGCAAAGAAAGCTCAGTTTTGTTGCTACCATCCTCCGGATTGACCACACTAATGTACACCTCCTGCCCCAAGTACCAAGTATTTAGGTTTTCTGACCGTAAATTCCACATCCCGACATTATCCATGTACACCAGTATAGCAGTCCATGCTCCAGGAAATACCTGGTATATGAAATATTATAATGATATAGTTTTTTATAGATACACTGGAACTAAACAATAAGTTTCGCGAACTAATTGTTGCTCTGAATCTATGGTGCAATGTGACATGAGCTTGAAATTTTAGAGCTCATTTGGGAATAAAAGCCTACTCAATTCCTTACAGAATTGATAGTGTGATGACACAAGGGATAATGTTTGTTCAAGTTTATTGAATTGCTTCCTTTTTTCTTGTACGGCCTCAGTCTAAGGAAACATTCTATCTTAACATGAAGCGAGAAAGGGGTAGATCGAATTTTTTTTTTTACAAAAACCCGTAGGTAGATTGAATTACCTGCGTTGTAGACCGTGCAACGCCATCCCATTTGTTGTAAGTCCCACGACTGTTCTCCGTCCATAACCCAAAATCCATCCTGTAAGTTCAAAAACCTTTTACAAAAAGTAGGACACAGTATAATCATACAAAATATGGATGATCTATTACAATAAAATAACCTTCAACAAATAGAGTTCATAATCATAAGGAATAAAAGCAAACGAAACATTGCATGTGCCTCGGAAATATATTATATTGTATGTACTCAATTTTGAAAAGATCCCCAAACTGTGAGTCCTACCTCAATCTCTCTAAATAAATTAGGGAGCCCTGTGTTAGTTCAAGAATTTTCAAAAACAAGAAGGGCAGAAGTGATTCTTCACATAATTTGCAGTGCTAGTATGAACTGCTCACTTTGCAACAGCAGCATCACATTTTGGTGTTTAGTAGGGGAAAAATACGAAACAGTACCAACACAATCAAATAAATTGAAAATGGATATTACCCAACGACAAAAAATGCATATCCATCCAAGTGATAGTTCTGCACTGTGGTCCCATTATTCTGTAAGACAATTTCCATGAAAGCCTTGTACGTCCCATTAATTACTGAGGTATCCAACTTTGCGGGTCGATCCATGGCTCGGTTTGGAAAATCTAGCTTGTAAACCCCAGGGAGATTGAACAGCTGTGCAAGTTTCAGCGGGGTTGGAGGGGCAAAATAGGAAATACCATTAAGAGTGGTACGGAGCTGCCCATTTATTAGCTCTGGAGGTCGATTTAGAAGGACGTACACTTCTGTGACTGTGATCTCACCATACCTGAACGAACCTTGTGGGTTGGGCCTGGCCGCACTAGCCGTGACATTCCATCTGAAATCAATGCAAAGTTACATAAAAATATGTAAGGATGGCTAAGATGGTGGTGGAAATCCAAGTAAATAGAATTTATGTGAAATAAGAAATAGGCATGGTCTGGTCATTTTGGGCAGACAGAGGTATACACTTCCCATGAATTTGCAAATCCCCACCCCCAAAAAATTTTGTCAACCCCCGGGCTGGCCACCTGGATAAAAGCCCAAAAGTGAGTCCCTGAGAAAAAAAATCTATGCAACCATAACACCTAATGTGCACAAACCACACAACTTAGATATTACTGTAAGAAAGCTATAAAAAAAAGGAACAAAAAATAATAAAAGATTAAATCTTAGTATCTACCTTATTGATCGAGCCTGGTTCATAGAGAAGTATGTATCAGCCTCGTTCGGGCCATCTGGCAAAGGTCCAAAAGCAGGGCCCTGAGAGTTGGAATAATGCAAAATAGCGACCCCAATTAACCTGTCTCTGACAGAGGGGTCCATGAACCTTGAACTCGCCACAACATAGTAGTCTGAACTGGCATTCTGATCCATAGTGACTAGAAACGAGAATGACTGCCCTACGTGTATGTCCATGTTGGTGTAGTTTTGTTGCACTGTGTATGAACCTTCAGTTTCTACCAAGAGAAGATTGTGATTTTGAATTCTGAAATTTAGACTTGTGGAGATGCCCGCGTTGTGTACCCGAAACCGGTATGTTTTACCTAGAAGAAAGGAGAGGCAGAGAATAAAGTGGGCAGCTAAGGATAATGACAAGGATCTCCCACAAAAAATCAGGCAACATTTATCTGGGGTAAGTTGAACAAATGGAGTAATGCGTACATATCAAAACAGTACAATCTAGAAGATCTATGTACCAGAAAATTATCTTTATAGGAGAGAACTTGATGTTTAGTGTTAAATTAGGCATAAACTGCCAAAAAAGGGAAAAGGTATTTCTTTTCACTGCTAAATAACGCAATGGATAGTCAAACCGTGGCAATACCATCCTAGACATGACACAATCTGCCACAGTAAACAGTCTTTTTTATTTCTGTCATCTGTCGATTTGTTACTTTGACTTTATACTGGTAAATATCAAAATACCTGGCTCAACGTTTATAGTCTCATAAATAATGCCATCTCCAACGACTGAACTGTTGTATCGGTATGGGCCTAATCCATTGATAACAACCCCATCTGGTGGACCGAGATCATTCCCGCTTTGTAGGTTTTTTCTTAGTTCCTACACAAAAGTATTCATAACTAGCAGACATTAGCAAAACTTAAAAATGGTAAATATGAGCAAGGAATGAAACTGGGTAGGAGAAAGGCAAATGGAATAGTTTTAGGGATATTTTGGTCCAAGAAGTATATCTTTCCTACAACTAGCAATAAAATGGAAAAGCTTTACAGGGATTTTGGACAAAAGTAGAATGTCCTTTAAATATTTTAATTTTTACAAAAAATTATACTATTAGAGACCCCCCCCCCCCCTCATAAAGTGAAATTACAGAACACTTAATTACTACCCCATCCCCCCCCCCCCCCCCCTCCCCCCCAATCTAACTTTTCTGGTTCCACCGCTGCTTCCTAAAACTAGCAACATGCCAACAAATTTAGGTGTACCATTTCTTTGAAAATAAGTCCTAACCTTATAGTCCGCGTTATACCAATCACTGATAAAAATTGTGAGATCTCCATCTGGGGTTCCAAATGGCAAGGGAATAATATCTCGATTATTTACGGTAATTCCACCATAGCCGCCAGCTGCTCTTTGGAAGTTTGTTGAAGGGAAGTAGAAGAAGCTACCAATCTGGTCTTTGACCTGGAACTGGTACGTCCAGTTCCAACCAGGTGGAATCGGGCAGTTTGTGCCTGACACCCCATCCACCCATGAGTTCTTTCTGTGCTGTAACCCATTCCTACATGTTAACAAGCCTATGCTGTAGTGTACGTATATACAAAATAACATATAACAAATACCATACCAAGCCTACATTGATATTGTAGCAGATCATATCAGGAGCAAACTGTATGACCATGCTAGTGTAATAATGAAACTTACTAGGTGATACATGACCCACACCTGTAGCAAGTTTGTAAGCTCAAAGGTATTATGGAAACTCAAAGGTGACAATACTTTGTGCAAAAGAATCATGATATATCCAGATAACCCCAGGAAAGGTGATTTTTAACATAATTGATACCAACTTGGATACATAAAGCTACAGTGGCAATCTTTTTAAGAAAAGGACTGA
The DNA here is from genome assembly GCA_033356055.1 of Carex pumila. NCBI lineage: Eukaryota > Viridiplantae > Streptophyta > Magnoliopsida > Poales > Cyperaceae > Carex > Carex pumila. Next base: position 172,475 of record JARJHM010000126.1, on the reverse strand, counting down.
AGCTATCTAATGACAAAAAAAATAAACAATACAGTGCATACCATGTAACAAGAAGAGGCTCGTCAAGGTGATTTCTGACATTTATTACAACATTCCAATTAGTCGTCACATTTACAATTGGCCCAGGAAATGACCCACTGATCCCTATGACCTGCAATTTTTCCATAAAACAAATTCCCTTATGAGTAATAAAAAATTATACAATGTTATCAATTCTGAATTAATGGTACTAATAGTTCCCATAATAAGCTAACCATTGCAGTACTGTGTGTACAGATAACAACAACAGCAATTATAGAGGAATACCAATGCTAGTAGAGCACTATCCAGTATCAGAAAAGTTTGTACCAATTCAATTTGCCTTTAATTTAAACTGCTGATAAATAAATGCTAACAAAAAAGCAAACGTCGTGAAAGTATTACAAGGCATCAAACAAAGTCAAGGTTTCGACTATTTTGTGTAATGGTACCGTTTGTGAGGTGGTAGAACGAAATGAACCAACTCATTTCAACTCAAAGTTTAGTCAATGCCTCTGCCACCAAATTCAAAACCGTAAACATGGAGAAATGTTACTAATAAAAGAACCTGCTGCTTTACTCCAAGAGGAGCAGCGGTTAAGTAAGAGACGTCCCAATCGAAGAAAGCATAAGGATCTCCACCATGAACCCGGTGCACGGCGTGCCACAATGTGAGAGCCAGAAACGAAAGAAGAAACCTACAATACATGGAGAATAGAAGCACTGCGTTGGAAATTTGTGCTTCTCTTCGATTTTTCTTTAACCCTTTTGTTGTGATTTTTGGGTTTTTTTTTTTTAAACTTAGTTCGAGCTCTTGTTTCTTCTTTCAAGTGGAAGCCGAAGTGGCAGAGGTGATGCATATTGCAAAAGCATGTGCGGAAAAGAACAAAAGTATTGTGGCACTTTTTCACATGTGCTCCTCTAACCACATATAATTACTTTTGGTGTTGTAATTAAGTTTTTACCTTCAAAAGAATATTCTCAATTCCAAATGATATTGTTTTTATTTGACATGTATTAGTTGTTAGTGATGATTTTGTCATTATTATATTAATTATGTGACAGATATTTTACACGCTTATCACATTATGACACACTACTGTATTTTGTTCAAATTCACTGTCGCCTTCTCAAGTTATAAAAAGGAAAAATTGCATTTATAAATAAGCCCAAAGCATTTATCCTAATTTTTTTAGTAATTTAAATTTGTGTTAACAAGTGTAAATTAACATAGATAATCAATTTATATCAGTAAGAGCTAGCAAAAAATAGAATAAAATGTCCGTCTTAAATTTTCAAAGTTAAATTATAATTCACTATCTATCCTAAATATGTATATTGTTCACAAGCAGTACCTAGATGAGTACAGTGTTCCCAACTATATGTATATTATGGACAATTTGAACGAAATTTCATAAGAAAAAATTATATTGACTGCCTGATAGAATTATAAATTAATATAAGATACGAAAGACATGGTAAGATTTTACTTGTTGTCACACTCGGAGTATTTTTTTTTATTTATTAGTTTTTTAAGTGATTATTACCGGACCTTCAAAATATGAAGCTTTTATATAGGACTAAGTGTTATTGTATTGATAATCAAATAATAATGTGGCCACAGTATTCATTACACTCGTTTTGAAAATATAGCTATCATGTTTCCATATAAATTTGACAACTATAATATTTCAATAATAATATGACTAACAAATCAAAATAATAATGCCATTGTATGCCAATTAGGATGTACCATATATTTCTTCTATCTAAATATACAAGTCCCAACCAAAATCTCCTAGCACTGAGTAAAACTTGAATATCAGATTCTTCTTCTTTTTTTTTCTTTTTTCTTTTCTTTTTTTCTTTTTTTTTTTCAAAAAGGACAATGCTATGATTTAGCGAGTCTTAATTTTTTTATGTAGTAGCAACATTATTACTAAAAAAAATCTCAACCAAGCATAAATTTTAGTAAAATTATTTATCTTCATGAAACAAATTTTTATGACATTCCAAAAAGCTTGAATAAAAATATCACCTTCTGAATTCTGATATTCTGATATTCTGATATTCAACTAAGAAAGTGCAAATTGGCTAGTCGGCAAAGTTTACATCACTTTAAAAAAAGAAGTTAAAAGTTATATCTAAATATGACTATTTCGAGGGGGTATGTGGAAAGAAGATTCTAGTTTTCATCTTTTGTTAATCTAGCGGATGTCGGAAGAGCATTTGAAATTTCGAAGCAAGCGGCGCTGCGTCCCTTCGCCTTCTTTAACGCGTTATCTGCGTGATGGGGTCCATTCAGATGTATCTTTTGCGTACCCCAAGAATAAAGAATAATTAAGGAATGTGTACCGAACTTTATTATAAGTTCATCATTGAATTTAAATCTTATAACCTACTCAATTATTAATTTGTTCCGATTAAATTGCTACTTCATTATCTTTTAATCAGGAACTATTGGAATGCTTTACATTAGGATGACTACGTCTACATCAGCAAAAAACAAAAAAAAACAATTATCTACACAACACAAAATGATTGTCAACATCAACAAATTATATGAACCTCATCCTTCAAAGAAATACAAAAAATAAAATACAGTTCAACGTGAACTTTAAAGAGACCAATTAAATATAATAATAAACAATTTGGGACTTGTGAAGAAGAATCGGTATGGATTTTAGATATCAAGTTAATAACAAATACGTTCCGTATGGTGTCGTATTGTATTGTGATCAATTTAAATTTTATACGTAATGTGTTATATTGTGATCAAATTAAAATGAATGATAATGATTCATAAATTATCACATTGAGATCACACGTGTTGCATTTAAACACAATTGATTGCAACTTGCCGCCGGTTCATGATATATAAATTTTGTAATATAAGAACTCGATTGCTCTACAGTGAGCTAATAGCTGCCATTGAGGGAGATACTCGAGCATGGAATACGAATTACAACAAGTGGCGATTTGGGCTGTCAATGATGATTCTGATTTGAATATGCATGATTAGATATGAATATGAATTTCAAATTATATTCAATTATTTGTTCGATCCGCATAGGGCTGGAGCTAGAATTTCTGACTATAAAGTCAATTGTAAATAAAGTTAATTATATAATATGTTTTCATACTATGAATGGAAGTTAATTTCATGGTATCCACAATATTTTATTTAAATTAAATAAAAACTGTATATAAATATAAAAAATTTGAAAAAAAAAAAAATGAATATCAACTGACTTCTTACTCTGTGTCTTGAATCTGTCCACATTGCAGAAGAGATATTTTTACCATTGTCGTCACGGCTACTGATTATTTTAATCAGTTAACATGTTTTTGGCTATTAATATTTTAAACAATATTTCTCAGGATCTCACAGTGAACAATTAACTTTTCTATCTTATATTTTAACATACAGATAGGCTTAATTTGAATTATTTATTTCGGTTTAGAATTCTCCAACGAAAATAATACAATTGAAGAGGATCCGATTAGACCATAATCTCCAACGAAATTATTTATTTCTATCTTATTCTATAATATTCATAGATCATAATATCTCCAATCTGAAGTGAACGGATCCAATTAAACCATTAAACTATGTATATGAAATAGCTCATTAATGATCGAGCTGGCTCGTGCCAAGCTAGACCAAACTCAAATTAATTAATTATGACTTGAGTATGTAGCGAATGAACTAATTTTAACTCAATTTACTAATGAACAATTTGTTACCAATCAAGTTACAGACAAATACCAAGCAGACCACAAGTCACAAACTTTTTTACCAGTCCTACTCCTGAGCTAATATAATCGCTCAATTTTACTGCAGTAACCGGTAACAGTAACTAACTAGGATAATCTGTCAATAAATATATATATGTGTGTGTGTGTGAACTTAAAAATAGGAGACGATCTAATTGGCTGCATCATTCTGCGTGGGTTCCACTCCAAAGACGAGCTCTGCATCAGGTCCATTTCATCTGCAGTCCTCTGACCTCACTGTCTCCTATTTCTTCGCTGTATGCGGGTCTTAGTGTTCCACCGTTTCTTTCCCTCGTAATTCGCGCGTCTTATCTCTGGGGACGCCTTTGAAACCTTGGGTCCCATTTTCAGCCTCATTGGCACTACTATAAATTCCTCTTTGAGTTGATAAAGGCAATGGCCCATTGAGCGGCGAACGCAGACCATAATTCAGCCCAGACAGCCTGCCTTCTTTCTCTTCAGACTTCAATCTTGACCCCGCCGAAATCGGAATCAGATCAGATTATATTAGATATTAAATCCGAACCGTCTAATAATATAAGTTCGTACCAATTTTAATATAAATTCTTTATATTTTAAATAAATATAACAAAATTTATGACTCAACTGATTCTATTCTGCAATATCACATGTAAGGGTGTCAGCGGGTATTATATGCATGAGCAGAGTCAGACTTTTTTACTATGGAGATCAATCGTAAATGAGAATTAATCATATAAAATTTGTACAGTGCGAATGGAGGTCAATTTACAGTATTCATAACATTTTATTCTATATTATATAAAAAACTATCTAGAAATATAAAATGAGAAGAGATCCAATTACACTATCTTATGGTGACACATCTTTACACAATATTTTTATAAGTCATTTTTACGATTTTAAAATTCAAACAGACGATTTGAACCATTCAACATGATCTACATATTAAAATGTGCTTGGAGACCAAATTTTACATTTTTTGAAATTTTTTAGTATTTATTTAGATGTGTACAAAATTGTTGTTTTTAGACAATTTTGGACTATTGAAAAACAACAATTTAAAAAAATTCTAAATAAATAGTAATAAATTTGAAAAAAAATGTAAAATTTGGTCTCCAAGTACATTTTAATATGGACATCACGTTAAACGGTACAAATCGATTATTTGAATTTTGAGATCGCAACAATAACTTATAAAAATACGGTGTCAAGATGTGTCACTATAAAATGGTGTAATTGAATCCCTCCTCATATAATTTTTTTTTTTAAATGGAGGTTAGTTGACCCCATTAGTTCTTACTCCCTCCGCCTATAATTGTATCTTCAAGTAATTCTTTCTCGATATTTTTTCGTTTCTCTTCCATTCGCTCTCCACTTGTAATCATCTTCTTGAATTTATCTTGATCAAATGAAGACACGTTCATATCCATACTCGAATTAATCTTACTCGTTACCTATTATTGTTAAGATAACGGATAATAAAATAAATAACATATAATTATCAAATAAATTAATAATTTATATATACATATTCTTTGTTAGTAAAGATTGGAGATCAAGTTATCCAATTATTTATTACTCTTGTTATTACAACAAATGATTTTTCTCATCTGAATTTATAACTCATGATCTCTTATATAGTCTTGTGTCTTTGCCACTAGACAAAATGTTAATTCTTATTAATTTATATAATTTAATCTAAAATTTAATAAACAAATAAATATATTAAGCACATCATGTATGTAATATTAATAAAATATAAAATGTTTCATAAATTACTAATTAAAACAATATAAAATGTTTCATACATTAAATGTATTGTAAATTACTAAATAAAATTGTATAAGATATTATAATAAATTAATATAAGAACAATACAATAGATTGTATAATTTTATAATAAAATATTTATCAATTGATAGATACAAAATAGTTCTTACTTGTATTCTTATCTGATAGGATCATGTTTCCAAGACTCTCACAAATAATTTGTGGGTCACAAATAAATCGAGATTCAGACCTCCTTGAAATCACCAACCCAGAGTTAAAACAAAAGGCCTGGGATCCATCATAAATTAAGTCCACCGAGGCTTCATAAAGTCTCATGAAATATGAGCCAAACCTGAACTTGGCCTACACCGCTTTTATTTGTCCGACATCGCATTTATGCAAGATAACCATCTCTATGTCGATTTATCCATGATCCCACGACCCTCTAACCGTTCAGACAGTGCGGGATGGCGGTTAAAGGATAGACTATATAAGACAAATATTCCCATGAAAAAGGGGTCGAGAATTTATCTTTTAATCTACAGTTATACAAGAAAGATATCACATAGGTTAGAGTCCGAATATCTCCAAACCTCACCTAGTTCAAAACTGAGTTTCATATCAGCCTGTCATCCCGAGACAGGACGAGTCCAACTCAAAAATCTTTTTCATATATACGACTTACTCTCTCCAAAATAGAGCGTATCAATACCTGTTAATTTAACAAAAAAAATTAATGAAATATATCTATTTTATTGAATACTATACGGATTATATAAATAGTTAAAAAAATCTTATTGACATTTCTAATCACAGAGGACATGGACATGCACATGCACTCACCGAATTGAAAACCTTAATCTCTCCTCCCAATTCCATGATTTTTTTTATAAACCATAATTAATAAAAAATTATTTTAGCAAAGCAACACGATTATTAAATTTTTTTTTAAAGGAACGAAAAGGCTATTTGGTTCCGAATTTTTATTTTTTTGAGACCGAATAGTCTATTCGGTCTTGAGTTTTTTCCGCTTTTTTCGCAAACGGATGGCATTTTTTGCAAACGATGTGGCCATCCGTGTAGAATTTAAAAAATCATGGGACCAAAATACCAATTTGGTCCCCAATGTTTTTTCAACGGGGACCAAATTGACATTTTGGTCTCATAATTTTTTTTTTTTTTTTATGCGTGATATGCATGCCTCAAAATAGAACAGTAAATCAACGGCTCCTGTGATGGTCTAAAAGAAACTAAGTAGACTATTGTCTCTTTTAATAAAGGGAAAAGGAGATATATATATAGAGACATCCACTGTTCAAGAATAGTTCAAAATCATGATAGTTTTTTCATTTGTTACGCATCTGGATAATCTGTTGTGAGCTCAGCAACCAACTTTAATCGTAAGTTCAAAATCATGTTAGGTTTTTCATTCGTTACGCATCTGGGAGAGAGAGAGCCGTTACGGGGTGAAAAAAAATTATGTTTTTGGAGACCGAGTAGGTTATTCGGTCTGGACTGCTTTGAGATCTTCTGTAGCTGCATTCACAAAAGAAAGATAACTCAAGATTAAATTGGCTATTTGGTTTAAAAAAAAAAAAAAATTGGGACTGAATAATCTATTTGGTCCTTCCTGTTTTTGTTTTAAAAAAAAGTAATTATACTACTTTGTTAGAATTATTTTTATTAATTATGATTTATAAAAAAAATTCCAATTTCACAGTTCCAATCGCACCATGGCTAACAGAAATTCATTGATCTGCCAACTTTGTACTCCTGAGGGAAAAAAATATTTTGTGTTACCCTGTCTCGCCCTTCAATAGAAGATCGAGACCTGTCCACAGATGATATGTTGTCTCGTTTCTATTATCCCCGCTACTTAGATTGAGATTTAAAAAGCAATATAAAATAAAGAGGAAAATACTTTAAGGGGTCCTTTCTCTGCTGGTTTCTGAGTAATAAAAACTACTTCAGATTTTCCATGCTAATGAATGAGTGCTTTTTAGTTTTTACAAAATTACTAGAAGTGTTTACGAACTTATTATTATTTTTTTGTTTGAAAAATAGGCATAACGGCTAAGCCTTTCCATTATATATAAAAAAAAAATACTGAGTTACGAACTTATTTTTATTTCTTCTATTTAATTTCATCTAGCAATTAAGATAAAGAAAACAACAAACAATCTGGTCTCAAATACTAAATCCTTAGAACACAAGGGGACTCACCCAATTTCATCTCTTCCATTGTGACGAAACCCTTGGCCCACAAGAGGACCAACCCAATTTCAAAACGGACTCTTAACCGTTAGTTTCAGTCTCAAACCCACTAATCCGCATTGGCCCGGTCGACCCTCTGACCTACGGAGCCCACGCCGGGTCCTTCATTGGCCACCTCTGCGGCCCCACCCAGCAGGCAGTCGAACTGAACTCTTACAGTGGACCCCTCTCCCTTCCCCGACCCCGATCCCGACCCCTCCCCATCTCCTCTCCTCCCAATCCCCCACGAAGAAAACCTCTCTGACAATTCTCTGACAAGCATCCTTATACTCCGGCCGCCCCTGCTGCTCCCTTCTCCAGTACCTCCGTACCCCGGCCTCGAACTTCCCTCTCCAGTTTCCTTGAAGGCGAGTAAACTAGTGGTGCGCTTCAATTTCCCCTCGGCGATGATCTGGCGCAATACGTGTTCCGGTATTCTGAGAGTATACCGGTCGAGATCCTCTCCAGTCCATGCTACACTGGAGAGGGAGTGTCCTGTAGAATTCGACCGTGCGAACCGCGATGACTGCTGGCTAGACTTGGACTTCACTGCCCGCCTCATGTTCCTGATCCTCTCCAGTTCCGTAGCCTCCTCTCTGTTCCTTTGCCCCTCTTCAGTCTCGGTTTTTACTTGCAGAACCACGGCATCAGCTGGGAGTGCCAGTGGGCCCACCGACCTCTCTTCCTCTTGCTGACTAATCTCTGTTGCCGTCTCTAGGATGCCACCACTTTCCACTGTTGATGTATCAGGGTTTGGTGATTCTCCAATTTTATAATCCTTCAGGTTATAGCGACACACCGGGCAAGTGACGTGGTCTGCAAGCCAGGCATCGATACAATCAGGATGGAAAACATGTGAGCATTTTGGCAGAAGTCTCAGCTTCTCGTCATCTTCAAATTCGTTCAAACAAACCACGCACTCTAGCGCTTGTTTTCCAACCTTATGCTCTTTTACCTCTGAATACACCATAGTAGGGAAGTTTTCAATAATTGCCGGGTCAAGGCCTTTTCGCTGCCTGTTCACTGTGGGAATTCGACTGTTACACTGGCGGAGATAAATTGAGAAGAAGCCAAATAAAAAGAAAACTATGATGAGTAACATTACGATGACCAAAATGGATGAGGTGAAGTTTCTGGGGCTGAAGTAACCGTACTGTGAATTTGAATTCGGTGATGGCGGTGATTGTGCCACCACGGGATGGGATGCCAGTATGAGCATCGTAAAAAGGAGGAGAAGGATGGAAAATAATGAATGATTTTTTAATTTTGATGCCATGAAAGTAAAGGTTTGGATAAGGGGATGGTGATTTGGGAATAATAGGAGATTAGCTATTTGGTGGGTTAAGTAAGATGGATTATAATAAATTTGGAAAGTGAAGGAGACGTGTGAATACAAGTTTGTAACAGGGCGGTGAGCCGGTGAATGTTAATTGTCAGGCGCTTATCTAAATTTTCTATGTTGGTAATGTCTACCTGACTTGCCTATTTTTGTTATGGAACCATAATATATTTCCAAAATTATTTCAGCGAGGCGAGTTTGTGACAGCTGTGATTGCTTGCGAAAGAGCTTAGTTTGTCATGTTCAATGATTTATCAGATTGTGTTTTTATTGCAATGAAAGGTAGTATATTTTGGAGGAAGTAACAATCGCCTCTTTTCATTAACTGAAAATACCATTTATAACGAGCCGTTGTTACTATCACTATGATTTGCTATTACCTATCAATTAAATTATAAATTATAAATATTTTTATACCAGTACTACCGTTAACCTCCCCACCCCTCCAGTGGTCCGGCCCTCCGCCACTCCTCGCAACAATACAGATTATACATTCAGTATTACCAGATCCATTTTTATATAAAGAGAAAAAAAATTAGATTAAAAAAAATATACACAAGTCGCAAACAGGGCTACAAAATTCAACAAAAAAATTTATTAATAAGAAATAAATTAAATAAATATTGATATTAGAAAACGGTTTTAAATTTTTTCGAAGAAAATACAGAACAGTCTATAACATCCTATAAATGTTATAGAGTATCACGGTCAAAATTAGTGCTAAATTAATCATGTTTTTTTCTAACTGAATTACGCATGAAAAAAAAACCTGAAAAGAAAAAAAAAAAAATGAACGCTTCCCTCTGCAACGGCCAAAACGGGCCGTCATACTCCATCACGGTCAGAGATTTGCCAAAAAAATAAATAAATACGGACCGCGACAGAGTATCACGATCAGGAAAACAATGGGTAGCTGGCTAGCTGCTGTGTACTGTTTACGGCATTCAGTTTTTGTCTTGTACCGAGAGTCCAAGACGAGGTTTCTGCCCTTTGACTTTTTTTCATATCCCTGCCTCTTATTAAACTGTGTTCAAGCTTCTCTCTACTACATCCCAGCACCTATATATATATCTACAAACTTCACACAGTTCTATATATCATCCAAACAAAACAAAATACTTGACCATCCAGCTCAAAAATGGAATACAAATTTTCTCTAAATTTCAATTGCATCTCTCTCCATAACTTAAATTTTAATTGTTTCATCATTACAAACCTTTTGGCGGTCGTATTTTTTTTATTTATATTTTCTATTTTGCTTTGAACAGGAACAAAGCTAAAGGGTTTCTTGGCCATATTTAGAGGTGCTACTTTTATCCGATTACAAAATTAATAATTTAATATCTGATTCGGATCTGAACCGGAACCGATACTCTAATATGTAGGATATGAGTCTCATTTAATTATCCGACCCATAACCGAATCCAACCGATATCCGTATAAATACCGGATAAAATATATATTAATAACTATTAATATATAACTTTGCATATTGATTTTTGCATAAGCCGTGGTGAGCCCAGTACTTTTTTAAATGTGAGAAATTAGATTACAGTCACATATTTACTATGTTTATACACACAGATGGATGCCAAATTTATTCCTTTCATAATGCCAAATCTCTCTTTCCTTTTAGAAATAAATGTTTATCTATTTATTGATGTTTAAGAAAATATTTATCATTATGTCTAACAAATATACATCATTATGTATGACAAATATTTATCATTATTTTTGACACGATGATATATTGATTTGATTAAACATTACTTGTTGGCAAGTTCAAGAATAAATTATTTACTTTTGTATCGGCAAATATTTAGTCATGTACCATAAAATATTCATCTAATATATTTAAGTCATAGATGTTTTACTGAAAGTTGCAATTAAAATATTTAGAAATAAATATTTATCTGTTTATTGATGTTCAAGAAAATATTTATCATTATGTCTAAAGAGTATTTATCATTATTTCTGACATGATGATACATTGATTTGATTAAACATTACTTGTTGACAAGTTCAAGAATAAAATATTCATTTTTGTATCAGCAAATATTTATCCCTATACCATAAAATATTCATCTAATCTATTTAAGTCATAGATGTTTTACTGAAAGTTGCAATTAAAATATTTAGAAATAAATATTTATCTGTTTATTGATGTTCAAGAAAATATTTATCACTATTTCTGACAAGTATTTATTATTATGTTTGAGAAGTATTTATTATTATTTCTGACATGATGATACATTGATTGATTAACCATGTTGTTGACAAGTTCAATAATACAATATTCATTTTTGTCTCCTCATGTATTTATCCCTGTACTATAAAATATTTATCCTATTTTACCAGAAAATATTTATTTAGTGGTCCGTGTAGTGCAGGGACGATACATAGAAAAAATAAAATTTTACACGGGAATAATTGATGGACATTTTTCTACTTACATAAATAGAGTTAATTGCGTAGAGATTAATAATTTAGCAACTCTCATGATAGTTGTGGAAGTTAATGCCGGAATTAGAGTGTGAAAATTGTTACCCGGATCCTTGTTCCTAACCTTTAAACACAACTATTGATAGAAAATTTTAATTTGAGCTTATAATTCTAATTCGAAACGCTCACGGAAAGACAGAAACATGAGGTCCATGACTACGCCCGAGCTCGGAAAATGAACCCCTAAACACTAACTCCAAATTCTGCATCTACTGTAAACCGTAAACCCCAAATTCTGCACAGAACCCCTTGACTCCGTGCAGAATTAGGCTGCCTAGATGGTAACTTAGATATTTTTCACAAATCAATATTAAGATTGAAATTTTAATTTATAAATTTGGTAACAAAACATATTTTGGAAAGATCACTCAACAAGAGAAATATGCTCCTAACCACTTAGGGTACGTTTGGATGCACTAGAGAATAGCTAAAATAGCTACTGTTGAGAATAATAAATTAAAAATAGCTAGAATAGCTACTATTTGGATATGTTTGGATGCACTAGAGAATAACTAAAATAGTTACTATTAAGAATAGTAGATTAAGAATAGTTAGAATAGCTACTATTCCAATTCATTCAAACATACTCAGTTTAATTTGTTTATTAGTTGGATCGAGTCAAATTAGAATTGAAGATATATTAAACTAGTAAGTTCAAACAAGAGAAAATCAAACTTGATCCGATACGCAACCACAAAATACCTAATAGTAATTTTTAGTGGAATTTGTAACTATTAATATGTTGTTGATATAATTAGTGGATTTTGTAACTATTTATATTTTAGTGGATTATGTAACTGTTAATATTTTTAGTGGATAATGTAGCTATTAATATTTTGTTGACCTTATGATCAAACTTTAAGAAAAACAATTATATTTATATCTAAAATAGTAAGCACCTTATATTATATTTTCGATTAGGTGCTTAAATTAAATTAGTATCATGTCCGCAACAAGAACATATTATAAGAGGACAAACAAAAATAATCATGAATTATTTTGAGAGATTTTCTTTTATGTTATACTTCTCAATAAAAGAAGCAATATTTTAAACCCATGAGTATTTTTTTAAATAAAATTTCTAGATCATCAAATTTATAATTGTACATGCATTATGATCATTCGTCCACTTCTTAAATACTAAAAAATCCTCAAATGTTTTGAACATCCGATTTTGATACAGAGAGCAATGTGGTAGTATTTTTAATAAAAGAAGCTTTTTGAAGTCCATGAGTATTTTCCCTTATTACACTTCCTTGGGAAGTTTGATAGTGGACACATACACACACATATTCTATTCCTTATTATGTGAAATTATATGTATTAAAGGAGATTAAAAAAAGGTAAGACATCAATCCTTGTCATATGTTACATTTTCTAGCCAGTAAAGAAAAAAGTACGATATTAATTTTAATTCTGACCAAATCGTGTGTAGTATGTGTCTAAATAAATTTAGATTTCTACACGTAAAAAACACTAAAAATATGCATTGAATAAAAAAAGAACATACTATTTGATTGGAGGGCTGTTATTCAATCTGAAGTTTCATCTTCTAATCATAGTCACTGGTGAATCAAGATATCTATGTACTTAATATAAAAATGGAGAAATCTTAAAAATATATAGTTGAAGAAGAATCACTTAATTAATTATATTTTAACAATCTTACCAAGAAATTAAAACATTAAATAAAATGAAAACTGGAAAATATATTTATAAGTATGTTACATATAGCCTAAAAATTAAATTTCATGTGATTTAAGTATTGTTTTTTGTTCCATCAAGAACAGTAAATTACAGAAATTCACATCATGTATGGGGAGACATACATCAAATTTCTTCATTTTGTAAAAGTATAATATGTGAATGGTGTATATAGGTCATGTTCATCATGTTGGATTTTAAATTAAACTTTAGAAGACTTGAGAGAGGTAATATAATTGGTTAGAGAAAAAAAATCTTAATACCATTACTTACTCAAAGGTTGAATTTTCTTTTTTTTCCTCATAACTTCGCAATTTCTGCAAATATTTTCTCAAAGTATATTTCTAGACTGCAAAGGCGGACAAACTTCTTAGTTGTGAAAATCACCATACATCAGGAATTTATTTTTGGGCATTCAGAATTCCGGAATTTTAAAATTTAAAAAGTAGGATGTTATTTTCAAGAGCAGAAGAGCAAAATTAAAAAAAAAAAAAAAAACAAGTAAAAGCATGAAGTTCCTCTTAAAAATTACCCCATACTATATTGGAATTATATTCTTTTCAACGGTCGCTCAACAATTAGCCTCAGTCCCATATGTTCCCGATTTTTTTATTAATAGGAAAAAAATATCGATAATGAGGAATAATTTCGCCATATTTTAAAAAATAGAAAGAATATTATGGTTTGTAACTGAACATTATAAATCATAACATTCAATTAATGTGATCGTTAATGATTTCTAATTAGAAAAAAACAAAGTAGCTGAATGTTATTTTCTATAACGTCCTACATTATTTTTTTTTAAAGATCCCTCACTTTCCTGTACAAAATTAAGTGTATACATGACATATTGAACTTGATTTATTTTCCGTACTTAGATATTCGGTATAGACCGGTAAAATAACTTCAAATTTCTGGTATAATTTAGCATAAAATATGGTCACTAATATTGTAAAGTATAAAATAAAATCACAGTGCTAGCAAATAAAATTGAACTAACAAGTACTGGTACAGGTATACAAGTAATTTTTAAGTAATAAGCAAATTTCTTTGATAACAAATAAAATAATCTTAACCTGAGGTCAAATATTTGAAATTAATACAATCTAAATTATAACATAAGAAATTTTTTATGAAAATATAATAAATTTTCTAAGATTCACAATATTATTTCATAGTCACAAGTAAAATAAAAATATAATAAAAATTGTAAAGCTACTAAAATTTGATGAGCAGAATGAAAGTCGAAATTTTTCGTACAAGATCAATATATCAAATTTTATTTAAAACATAAAAGAAAAATCGTTCATCTTAAACTCACTAATGTGAAAATTTAGTTCTTTTTTTGTTTTCGTTAGTGTTGCAAAAAGTGAGATTTTCTTTCAAAAAAAAAATCTACAAACACCATAGCAAAAAAAGCAAAATAAAATACTGTAGTTGGACGTTGCAGTCTATAACGTTCAGCTACAGTGTTTTTAATTAGTTAGTGATCATTAATGACCGAATTATCTGAACGTTATCGTTATAACGTCCAGCTACAGGTTTCTGACATTATAACTCAAAATGTTCTTTCTATTTTTTGAAATTTCATAAAACAGTACTGTATTATTGATTTTTTATTTTATTTTTTCTATTAATAGAAAAATCGGCATATGTTCTGGTATTCTGAGACTTTAGCGGTTGGGATCCTCTCCAATCAGAGACACACTGGAGAGGGAGTGTTCTGTAGAATTCAACCGGGGAAACCGCAATGGCCGCGGGCTAGACTTGGACTTCACTGCCCGTGCTCCTGATCCTCTTCAGTTCCGTCACTTCCTCTCTGTTCCTTTGCTCCTCTTCAGTCTCGGTTTTTACTTGCAGAACCACGGTATCAGCCGGGAGTGCCAGTGGGCCCACCGATCTCTCTTCCTCTCGCTGACTAATCTCTGTTGCTATGTCTAACATGCCACCACCTTTCACTGTTGTTGTATCAGGGTTTGGTGATTCTCCAATTTCATAATCCATCATGTTATGGCGACATACCGGGCAGGTGACATGTTGTGCAAGCCAGGCATCGATACAATCGGGATGGAAAATATGCAAGCATTTCGGAAAAAGTCTTAGCTTCCCATCATCTTCAAATCCACTCAAACAAACCACACACTCTAGCACTTGTTTTCCAACCTTATGCTCTTTTACCTCTGAATACACCATAGTAGGGAAGTGTTCAATAATTGCCGGGTCAAGGCCGCTTGGCTGCCTGATCACTCTGTGGATTCCACCAATGCACTGGCGGCCAAAAATTGAGAAGATGTCAATTAGAAAGAAATCTATAATGATGCAAATTACGTACATAGATCCGTACGGATGACATGTCATCTGAATTTGGAATCAGTGACGGTGGTGGTTGTGCCACCACGGCCCATGGGACAGGATGGCAGTATGGGCATCAAGAAAAGAAAGAGAAGGCTGGAAAGAAATGGATGATTTTTAAATTTTGGTGCCATGAGCTAGAGAATGAAGGTTTGGAGAAAGGGGAGGGATGGTGATTTGGAAAGAGAAAGGAGTTTGTAACAGGGGGTGAATGCCAATTGTGAGGTGCTTAATCTAAATTTTCTATGGTGGTAAAATCTGACTTGCCTATTTTTTTTTTTTTGGTACTCGATCGGCTACTAGACTTATTTATTTTTTTAGAGGAAGTAAGTCAAGTAACAATCGCATTTTTTTTATATTGAAAACACGAATTTACATTATCTTTACAACGAGCCGTTGTTACCATTACTGGAAAACTTAATCAAAGGCATGTAGGCAACAATATATCCGTGTGTGCTCTCATTATGATTTACTATTTATTGTACCTATCAATTAAGTTATAATTTATACATACCAGTACTCTTACCTTCTCCACCCCTCCGGTGGTCCGGCCCTCTGCCACTCCACGCAACAATACAGAATATACATTCAGTATTATGCAGTGTTTTTAAATGAGGTTTTATTCATGCATATTGGTCGCATTTTAATATGGAAGTTAAAGTGGAAAAAACGTACCATGTCATGTCATGACTAACACACAATGACTTTGGTCTCGTGTCGTGTTATGGCTAAAATGTCAAGGGGTAGTCACAACATGCGAATGGTCACGCCACGTAAGTCACGTTGTGCCTAAACGTGACTCATGTGACTATTTAATTATAATTTAGATTAGTTTATTCAAGATTCTCTATTTGGTCAAGATCTAATTGTCATAATTACATGTGACTCGCATGACTACATGCTATGACTAAATCTTTCGCATGCCATGTTGTGTCGTAGCAAATTTTCTAAAGATGGTCACGGTACGGAGACGCGAGTCACGACACGTAACCGACACACGAGTACCGTGCCGTTCCGTGATGGAGCCAGCTCCCCCGTGCCATTTTTCCCATTCTAATGGAAGTACATATATAATTTAATTTTAGGTTTTTAAAAGAATATATATAAAATGAAAGCAATTTGTAACATAATGATATTTTAACCTAGTGGTTTATGTACTTTATTGCACACTTCCATAGGTTAGAGATACAAATCTCCCCTAAAGAAGGATTCTTCAATGAGCATTTTTTGAATTTGAGAACAATCACATAGACGGCCTCACAACCGCATATTCAAAACTACATAAAAGAGATTGCATGCAATTCTAGATACAGTTGTCGACTACATACACACATATATAAAGTTTATGAGGTCGCATTTAAAAATACTAATAGTATTATCAGATCATTCATAAATAAAGATAAAATAATATGCAAAAGAAATACACTAGTGGCAAACAGCCAAACAGCGTCACAAGAGAAGATCAAACATGACCCGAAATACGCGACTAGCCTACTACACAATACCAAATAGTTATTATTAGTGGATTATGGAACTATTAATATTTTTAGTGTATTATGCATGTTTGATCCGAAATACGCGACTAGCCTACTACACAATACCAAATAGTTATTATTAGTGGATTATGGAACTATTAATATTTTTAGTGTATTATGCATCTATCTATTAATATTTTGTTGATCATTATGATTAATTTTTGAGGAAAAAAATATATTTAGATCTAAAATAGTAAACATCTTATATAATATTCACGGTTAAGTACTTAAATTAAGTATCTTAAATATATGAGGAGGGTTCAAATGTATCCAAATTTTTGTGCACCCAAATGCACCCTATCTTTCAAATTATTTTTCTCCGTTTTCAAAGTCCAAATAGTCAATCCGAACCCTTAGATGCGATTTAAATATTAAGATGTGCTTGGAGACCAAATTTTACATTTGTTATAATTTTTTTACTATTTATTAAACTATTTTGAAAATCGCTGATCCAATGGTCCAGAAAATGTAAATTTAGCAATTTTGAAAGTGGTTTAATAAATAGTAAAAAAATTTCAAAAAATGTAAAATTTGGTCTCCAAGCAAATCTTAATATATAGATCGCATCTAACTATTCAGATTGACTATTCGGACTTTGAAAATAGAGAAAAATGATTTGAAAGATAGGATACATTTGGATGCACAAAAATTTGGGTGCATTTGAACCCTCCTCTAAATATATATAGAGTTGAGGAAGAATCACTTAATAAATTATATTTTAATCTTTCAAAATAAATGAATCACATTTTAACAATCTTAACAGGGAATTTAAAAAAAATCACATAAAATGAAAACAAAAAAATAAATTTATATGTATGTTACATATAGCCTAATTAACAATCAAATTTTATGTAATTTAAGTATTGTTTTTTGTTCTATCAAGGACCATAAATTACGGAAATTAACTTCATGTACGGTATGCCAAATTTCATCAATTTTGTAAAATATAATATGTAAATAGTGTATATATATCATGTTCATGATGTTGGATTATAAATTTAAGCTTTATATTTGAAGTCAGCATTTCTTTTAAGTATACCATTTTTCCTTTCTGTAGGCATTCAGGATATTAACATCCAAATTTTAGAAGACTTTCTTTGAAGAATATTTTAGCATGCAAAGGCGGACAAATTTCTATTTATGAAATTCACCATATATATATACTTTTGCAACTTATATTTGGGCATTCAGAATTCCGGAATAAAAAACATTATAAATAGGATGCTATTTTCAAGAGGCAAATTATAAAAAGCAAGTAAAAGTCTGAAGTTCCTCTTAAAAATGACAATGTATATTTTGGAATTATAAACACTATATATATTCTGATAAGGCTTGTATTAGTCGTTCAACAATTAGCCTCAGCCCCCTTATAAATTCACCTCTTTCCCCTCCTCTGTTAAATTACGAAATCCAAACCTAAGTCCTCTGATTCGACATAACTCAAAAGTCATGGCATCGCAAGATAAAGAATTAGAGATCTCTTCCAAGCCTAAGGTATGTTCAAATAGTTTATTTTGGAATTTTTTTTGTCTGTGTACCGGCTGTTAAACAAATCTGTTTGATGCTTGATGTGAGTCTACGGCTGAAAACGGATTCGGTTTCAGATAATTATTGGTTCTCAAGTATAAACGGATAGGATATCCGCATCTATCCGGATGAAATTTCATGGATCCGAACTCACTTCCCTTTTCCTCTTTCCCCTCTGTTCAACCCTTTAATTACTCTTTGAAGGGTTGGTTATATAGCAGCCCTTCGGACAGATTGTTGTGGCGCTATTTATAAATTTCTTTTGGGCCTAAATGGGCTTTGTAAATTATAGTGCAGTATTATTATCAGCAAAAACTCATGATATCCATTTACTTTTACCCATATTACATCTTTACAAATTTAATAAATAGAAATTTAATACAGTTACGATTTTGTTTTTTAGAACATTGTAACATAAATTTAATAATGCTACTCCATCCCATATTTAGTTATTCAATTTTTTATATTTGAATTTTATTTATTAGTATTTGTATCTTAAATTTTATATGACTCAATTATTCAACAATTATTTGTTTCGTATGCGTATTCGAATCCATATTCATAGATTATCCGCTCCGTATCAGTTTAAGACAGATTTGGTTTTGAATTTTGATATCCGTTTACTATCCATATCGGTATTCGTATATGCTCATTGAAAGACAGATACGGATTTAGTTTTAGCATTATTTGCTCCGAATCTACTCTGTTTTCATCCCTATTGATGTCGCTTGCATGAAATCTGTTGTAAGCATGTTATGTTACATGTATAACAAATGCATTAGTGCATATCAAATGTTGGATACATCGGCAAAAAAGAAATTCAAAAGAATTTGATACAACAAAGGGCCCATTATATCCATTCAATAAACAAGACAAGTATTTTACTTCAATATTAAACAGCATTGTCTTCTCCTTTGTAGACTTTTGAACAAGAAAGTGCATTGTAGAATTTTTTTTAATGGGAAGACAAATTGATGGAGTTTATAAAAAAAGATAGTTTGAATTAATGCAGAAATCTTACTCTTGTACTAATTAATGATGAATATGATACTTATACAAGATTGGATAGATTGCATAAAACTAGAACAATAAAGTCCAACTGCATGAAACTACATAATCCTGACATTAACTAAACAAATCGCTTGCACATAAAAGAGATTGACAAGAGCTCTGAATAAGAACTGCCTTATTTATTTTTTCTGCAAGTATGATTAACATGACTGTGGTGTACAGGAGGAGAAACAATTGGATGAGTGGTCAGCTATCACGGCATCTCGTAATGCGAAGTGGTATTACTCTGCATTTCATAATGTTACTGCAATGGTGGGAGCCGGTGTCCTCGGCTTGCCTTTTGCAATGTCACAACTGGGCTGGTATTATACTTTCCTTTCAATCTGGTTCTTTTGTTTAGTTAAAAAGAAAAGGTCAATAACAAGAATTCATTTTTATTAGGGAAGTAATGAATTGTTATTATAAAAAGATGATTTTTTTTATACGAGTGTGTACTCAAATATTTAATAAAGAAAATAAATATTAAGAAAAACAATAGACATAAATTTAGGTTATAACTGCAAAAAAGCTTCCATAATCTCCTTAATCGGTTGTCATTGTTACAGGGGGCCCGGAATTGTGATTCTAGTAATTTCATGGATTGTCACCCTCTTCACTCTGTGGCAAATGGTTCAGATGCATGAGTGTGCCGGGCCCGGCAAACGATTCGACAGATATCATGAGCTAGCTCAACATGCGTTTGGCGAGAAACTTGGTTTGTGGATTGTGGTCCCACAGCAGCTGATCGTGGAAATTAGCACAGACATTGTGTACATGGTCACCGGTGGTAAGTCGCTGAAGAAATTTCACGACACAGTTTGCCCCAACTGCAAGAGCATCAAGGAAACTTACTTCATCATGATTTTCGGTTCCGTGCACTTTGGACTATCACAGATGCCGAACTTTAACTCCATGTCAGCCGTCTCATTAACTGCTGCTATTATGTCCCTCACGTACGGAAATTACCTGATATCATATTTTGATTATTTATTTATATCTTTTTTTTTTATTTATAGATAGCTATTGCCAAGTAACAACTCAATTTTTTCTTAAAACTATGTCGATCTCAGCAAAACCAAAATAAAAGAATATCCCTTTTTTTTTTCCTACAAATTGTTGATAATAGTTTTGATATTAGAGTCAGATATACCAAGTAGGTTGTAATCTTTGTTGAAAATTTTAGGTACTCTACCATTGCATGGACAACCTCAGTACATAAAGGCAGGGAATTTGATGTGGACTACAGTTACAAATCAGATAGTACTGCTGGGACAGTACTTAGCTTCTTCAATGCACTGGGGACAGTGGCATTTGCATACGCAGGCCACAATGTCGTACTAGAGATCCAGGCCACCATCCCTTCCACTGAGGAGAAGCCTTCCAAGAAGCCCATGTGGCGTGGTGTCCTCGTAGCGTACATTGTTGTGGCAATATGCTATTTTCCAGTGGCGCTCACTGGTTATTGGGCATTCGGAAACTCTGTAAATGACGACATTCTAATCTCGCTCGAGAAACCTCGCTGGCTTATTGCTGCTGCTAACATGTTTGTCGTCCTTCATGTTATCGGAAGCTATCAGGTAATTTATAGATAACATGTTAGCTTCAATCATTACATATCATATTCGTCAAATGATAATGTGTTACTTTTTTTTTTTTGTTTTGATAAAGAAATTACTATGAATTCTTCTGTATATCAGTCTGTCATTATTACTGATCATTGTGCTTAACCAAGCAACAAGTTCATATTTGCAAAATACTGATGTAGATTCAATGAATTTTGAATAGATCTATGCAATGCCGGTGTTTGATATGATGGAAACTTATCTGGTGAAGAAGCACAAATTCACACCTGGATTACGTCTCCGCTTGATTTGGCGCTCCATTTACGTTGGTAATGTTGAGAACTTTTTTTTTTTTTTTTCATTATTAGAGCTATGTACTTCCATATTTTCTGCAGTACAAATTAGCATTAGCATTTCTGTTTCTTCAGAATTGCATTTATTTTGCATCTTTTGTGCAGCTCTTACAATGTTCATTGGCATGACCTTCCCCTTCTTTGGTGGATTGGTTGGGTTTTTTGGAGGATTTGTGTTTGCACCAACAACATACTTTGTAAGCATTCCTCACTTTTGATTGAAAATGATATGCTATTGCTTCTAAAATGGCTGAAATTGGCATGTATTCAGAACCTACATTTATTGTTATATATAAAAATCGTAATCTTGATGAAAAGTATGATAATGTATTTTAATTCCTAAATTATCTAAAAAAAAAATGGGGTCTCAGAGCTGCTCTTGCTAGAAGAAATTAATTGAAATTACCCAGAGACAAATTTGTCAATTAACTTGATAATCAATTAATTAAATTATTTTTGAGCATAATTGTGGAAATTTCTTTCTTAATAAAAAGATTTAGAACAGCCCAATATTTGATGTAAAATATTTTTATGGACTTATGTTAATTAAAAAGATATAGTTATTACTTCATTCAATGAATTTATAACGATGACTTCCCTTGCATTATTATTTTTATGCAGCTTCCTTGCATCATGTGGCTTGCAATCTACAAACCAAAAAGATTCGGCTTCTCTTGGATTATCAATTGGGTAAGTTAGCCAAAAAAAAAAAAAATTCACAACATTTACTTAAGCTTCATAAGAGTAATTAATTAAAACGTCTAAATTCTATATCACATAAATTACAATCCCACGTTTACCTTATCTCAAATTTATACAAAGAATTGATAGTATATATATATATTTTTTAAAATCAGATCTGCATATTCCTTGGTGTTCTTATCATGGTATTATCACCTATTGGAGGATGCCGCCAGATCATAATGGATGCAAAAACCTACCAGTTTTATAATTGAGCGATATATGTTGAAGTGATCGATGTAGGTATCCACTAGAAGTGTTCATACATCAGCTTAATTTTTTGAACTTTACGCAAATTATGTAATTTGTAAGGGAAGAATTAATTATGCAAATCCTTTAGTTTTTCTAAACAAATATTAAGGGAACAGCGAACTACGTACTTTGTTGGTCATTATTTTTATTGTTTTCACTTCAAAAGTTTCAAATTTTTGTTATTCTTGAAATTTTCAATTTTGTATGGTTCTGTGATGATTTATGTTGATGTATGTTTTTCTTTAGTCTAAATTTTTTTGGATCTTTCTTAAGTCGTCCGCTTGTCCAAAATATTAATTATTTTAAGCTTAATTATTGTTGTTGCATTTAAGTCCAGAGTGGATGAGAGAAAGATATATAGATCATTAGATTAAATAGAGTCAATCGAATTAGATGAATGAGAATGTTGATAATGTGATTATGATGTAAAATCTTATAATTTCATTAATATTTTTTATGATGTATAGATCATAATATAGATATTGTCCAATTTTAATCATACTATGAATCAACCAATTGTTCTGAAACCCATCAAATATTGATTCATCAAAACAGTTAATAAAGTAATAACATTGACATAGCCTTGTTATGAAACAGAGCTATGGCTCTTTTGCTGTAAAGTTAACAGGGGCTGAGTTTTGATGGTGTGCAGAGCAATTCAAATTTTGTAATTTGAGTGATAGCTAGAAGGTAGATAGAAATGTTGAAAACATATTTAATTCCTGTACAACTTGGTAGAGCTATCAAGTTTTTTTTTAAAAGGACATATCTTTGCCATGAAATAACTTTTATTTTATTTTTATTTTTGAAATGTTTGGCAGTAAAATACATTTTAGTTATTAATAACCAATTAATTAAAACGGTATATATAGTTGGAACAATATTCTGAGAATCTATTTTATTATCATGATCTTACTTAATTGTAATTCAACATACGGTTGCAAGCCCTTTCATTTAAAAAAGGAAAGAACTGGGTCGCAAACCTGCTATTGCTAAAGAAATTGAATTACCGAGAGAAGAAATTGTCTACTTATCAATGAAATTATTTTGGAGCATAATTGTGTAAGTTTGTTTCTAAGGAAAGAATTATAAAACTGAAATTTGATACCAAATTAATTTCATACAAAGAAAAATATAAATTAGTTATGTGAACTCTATATCTCCATTCTATTATTAAGTACGTTGGGTATCCGATCCATCAACAGTTACAATTGAAAGATAAAACTTAGATTTAATCTCAACCTTCCAATTACATAATTTGTTTTCTTTTGATTAAATGCATCTGTTTTATGTATAGAAATCTAAATTTAGTTAAAAACATACTCATCATATGTGCTGCCACACGATACATTATAATTAAAATTGAACAAATTCTGAAATTTAACAATATATTTATCTGTTTCTTTATTTCTTTGTTTCTATATTTCTCATCTTTAATTGAGAAGACTTCAACCTTTCGTTTTCTTATTTCTTTGTTTTCTTACTTCTTCTTTGTTTCTATACTGATCACAATGGAAATCATTTTTTTTATTTCCTTATTTTTTTTTTGTTTCTATACATATTGGTGTGGGCAATTTAGAATATATTTTCAATATATAATATATCAATGTGTGTGTATATATTCTAAATTGGAAACAAAGAATAAGAAGAATATAAATTGGAACGTGTATGTGAATATATATTTCTCTTATAATATGTGTGTGTGTGTGTGTCCTATACATACACACGATAACACTTTTTATTTATGTTTTTTGATATCATATTATATGTCGATATTGAATTGTTGTATGATATTTGATATTAGATTTGAATCGAGCTATTATTTAATATCATTGGTACTTAAAAAATAAAGAATCATCACATCATCAAATTGTTATCAGAGATCACGATTAAAGTTAATTAAAAATACATAATCATATAAATTTTCTATTAACATGTGTCTTAATTTTTAGATTATTTTCATTAATATATTTGTTTCTTATAATATATTTCCGTTGCAATGTACGGATATGATACTATTATTATGTCTGAATCGACAAAAACCATCATCTTCTTTAAAGTGCTTCCTTTGATTCTACAGCTTTTATGGTATAACATAAATATCGATATATTATATATTAATAGAAGCCAAAAACAGATCGAAAACGTAAATTGCTGCTGGAATAAATTGTTGGAAGCATACCGAAAAGTCAAATTAGATTGTACCAGCTTATCTGACAGGATGTAATAGTTGATCTAGGTCACAAAATTGGTACCAGATCATGCTTTGCATTGTTTAAGCAATCAGCTGGTCTGGTTCATCTTAATGCACAACTGTTATTAAAATAAAAATTCCAGCAAAAACATTTAACCAATTTAGCCTCAAATCCATATTTCCAATTCAATGCATAAACAAAGAGTACCCAATTGGAAAGTGAAGACTAGAACGTCATGGTACCATATTGCAACATTAAAAGATGGAACCGAATCCTCTGCTCTCCTGGGGGCAGGAATTTTCTGCCTCCAGATCATTGCATGTGGGTTTGAGGTAGACCCTCAGTTCAAAAATTAAAAGTGACCGCTTTTTTTAACAGTGACCGGCCCCACACGCAATGACTGAGAGAATAGAAAATTCCTTCATCCAGGAAGTAGATGATTCGGAGTCTTAAAAAATATTACCTTGAAATTTTGTAAATTTGAATTTTAGACAGTAAAGTTAAGTATCTTGCAACAATAATTACTACTACAACAATCACAAGAAAACAACCAAGTATTTGATTGAATCTATATCATTCCTCAGAAATATTGCTTAAGATAAAAGTTGTCGTACAAGAAAGGTCTGCAAATGCCACTATTAACTATATTTTAACAAATTTCTGGGTATTGAAATCCCAGAGAGAACAATAAAAGAGAATCTTTAGTTGATACCCGATTCAAAAAGAACTAGTCTTAGGTCTAGTGGCAAAGGCATATGGTTTATGTGAGAGGTCATGGTTTCAAAATTCAGATAAAGGAAATCATTTGTTGTAATAACAACGGTATTAAATAGTTGAGTACTTTGACCTCCAACTTTACTAAAAAAAAGATATCCGTTCATAAAAACAATAATTAAGTGTTACTGAATTGCTTATCAAAATGGTTCACAATTCTCACATGTAAGGTTCCGTTTTAACAGATTTTGCCATACAAGTTATGTTTAAAATATTAATTAGCTGAAGCTAAAAACAGATTTTGTCAATTTACATACAAGTATTATTGAAGAGGAGGGATCGGATTACACCACTATTTTGGTGACATGGTGTGACAATGTTCATTTTTGAAATTTCAAAATCCAAATAGTCGATCCAAACCGTTCAATATGATGAATATATTAAGAGTAACTTGGAAATCAAATTTTACATTTTTCTGAATTTTTTTACTATTTATTAAGTATTTAACAAAATCGCTATATTCAGACCGTTGAATTTTTGAACCCCTCTAAATAAACCAAAAAAAAATTCAGAAAAATGTAAAATTTGATCTGTAAGCACATTTTAACATATCCATCAAGTTGAACGGTTTGGATCAACTGTTTGGACTTTGAAAATGAACGGTGTCATTCCATGACACCAAAAAATGGTGTCATTTGATCCCTCCTCATTATTGAAAATATTATAAATGTATAACTCACTTGTAAGGTTCAATTATCAATAGCATTAGCTTACTCATTGGAAACTAAATTTTCAAACTCTCCTCAGCCTTTGATGCTTGCTGAAATTAATTAAAAGATCCGGTAACAAAATTTTCAAGAGTGAGACTATAGTATTATGTGCATAGACCATATATTCATTTTTAAGTCCAAACAGTTTGACAAAAAATGTATTTGCATATTAAATTTTTCATTTTTTAGAATTTTTTTACTATTTTTGTAATACGTAGAAAATTGCTAATTTTGAATGGTCTAGAATCTTTAGATCAATTGATTTTCTTCCTATCTAAAAAGGAAGTAAAAAGTTTCTTAAAAAATTAAAATTTGATCAACAAGTATATTTTCATGAGAATCAACCTTTGGTTTAGTGGTAAAGGCAATACTTTCCGTGTGGGTGGTCGCAAATTTGAAATCTGGATGAGAGAATTCCTTGTAGATATTAAATAGTTTGATAACTTGACATTCAACCTTTACTAGAAAAGACATATTTTTATATATATATTTTTTTTGTCAGATAGCGCCCGTAGGCAAAAGTTACAGATTTCAGCCATTCACTTACATGCACAAATATAGTATTAAAAATGCAGTACCTAGCTTCGAACTCTAGACCTTCTAAATATTAGAAAAAAGTGGAAAAGTAAATCCTTCGTAGCTGCCTCCAAGTGCTCTACCAATCTTAGCAAGAGCATCTGCCTTGTAGTTACAGCTTCTGTTGACAAACTCACATTTGAACCCCATGTTTTCGTTGAGCATCATCCAAGATTCATAGACTTCCCGGCATGCTTTCCAGTCGAGTTCCAAGGGAGGACCCGCTTGAGAGCATAGAGAAACGAGCCTTTCACAGTCTGTTCTGAATATACATTCTGTTATCCCGTCCCGAATACATCTAATCGCATCCCTCAACGCCCATGCCTCAAACTGGCATGGTACTGTAGACCAAATTTTTCTTTGTTTTAATTTTCAAAATAGAGATATTGATCCACAGTACAAACTGGCATGCAGTATGCATAGTACTGTAGCCTTACTCAATTTTTCAATATATTAGTAGAAGTTAAAAAACAAAACTGAAATAAGAAGAGTGAGGCTATGGTAATATGCATATCATTGATCGACTCATACTATATGAATTCATATCTTTATTTTTAAAGTTTAAACAGTTGATACGAACCATCAATTATATGAGAATATAACTAGAGGCCAAATTTTACATATGTGTAGATTTTTTTTACTATTTGTTTAGATAAGTAGAAAAACACTTGATCTAACAATTCTAGACCATCCAGAATTAGTAAATTTCTACCTATATAAAAAATAGTAAAATATTCTAAAATAAATAAAATTTGTTTTTTAGTTACATATTTATATTAAGATCATACTTAATGGTTTGAATCGACTGTTAAAACTTTAAAAATAGAGATATGAATTAATCCATAGCATGGGTTAATGCGTAATATGCATATTACCGGAGCCTCACTCAAATAGGATATAAAAACTCACTTGTTTTTGATAAAATATGAAACTCACTTGTAAAGTTTGCAAATTGGACTTGTGTTTGCTCTTATCCATGATTATACACCCCTGCAAACTTAAGAGTAACCACATCTATTTTTCCTTAATTAGGCATCCAAAAATTGACATCCAAATTTTAGAAGATTTTCGGAAATCATATTTCTAAGGGCGGACAAATTTCTCTTATGAAAGTCACCTCTCTTAAAAATTTATTTTTTAACATTCAGAATTCCGAATTATAAACTTAAATAGGATGCTATTTTCAAGAGCAAAATAATAAAAAGGAAAGTTGAAATCTGAAAGTTATTCTTAAAACTTACCACATATTATTTTGGGTTATATATTCTTGACCTTTGACACTTATAAATAGAACACTATATTCTGATAAGGCTTATATTAGTAGTTCAACAATTAGCTTCAGTCCCCCTTGTACATTCACCTCTTTCCCCTTCTCTGTTAAATTACTAAATCCTCACCTTAGTCCTCTAATTCAACCTAACTAAAAGTCATGGAAATTCCAGCTAAACCATTAGAGACCTCTTCCAAGCCTAAGGTATGGTCAAATAGTTTCTTTTGGAATATTTGTTGTTTGTGTGCGCTGTTAAACAAATGTGTTGGATGCTTGATGTTGCTTGCATGAACTCTGTTGTAAGTTTGTTGTCTTACATGTATAACAAATGCATTAGTGCAAGTAAATTTTATTCATGATACTTGTGTTACCAGAAAAGGAACAGGAGATGCAATTTATTGGATTATGATCAATAATATCATCAAAATCTTACCATTGGATGCATCGACAACAAGGAAAAACAAAATAGCACCATAAGAATTTTATACAAGAAAGGATCCATTCATATCCATCCAATAAACAAAAAAAAAATTTACTTCAATTTACAACATCAACTTCTAGAGAAGAAGAATCTTAATTGTAACTGAATATGGGAAGACAAAATTAAGTTTATGGACAAGATAGTTGAATTGATGCAGAAATTTTTCTCTTGTACTAACTAATGATGGATATGATATTTATACTAGATTGGATAGATTATATAAAACTAGAACATTAAAGACCAATAATTGCATTGAACTACATCATCCAGTCATTAATTGAAACAAATCGCTTGCACATAAAAGAGATTAAGAAGACCTCTTAATAAGGACTGTCTTTTTTTCTTTTTCTTTTTTATTATGTATGACTAACATGACTGTGATGTACAGGAGCCGGAACAGTTGGATGAGTGGTCAGCGATCACATCATCTCGGAATGCGAAGTGGTATTACTCCGCATTTCATAATGTCACTGCAATGGTGGGAGCCGGTGTCCTCGGCTTGCCTTTTGCGATGTCTCAACTGGGCTGGTATTTTTCTTTCCTTTCAATCTGGTTCTTTTCTTCTTCTTCTTTTTATTTATTATTTATTTATTATTAATAAAATGGTCAAAAAGAAATGGTCAATAAAATTAACTGCAACATTACAAGAATTCATTTTTTATTAGGGAAGAAATAAATTGTTATTATCAAAAGATGACTTTTTATATGAGTCCGCATTAAAAGAAATTAATAAAGCACATAAATATTAAGAAAAAGAATAGATGTAAATTTAGGTTATAATTGTAAAAAAAAAACTTCCATAATCTCCTAAACCGATTGCCATTGTAACAGGGGGCCCGGAGTGTTATTCCTAATAATATCATGGATTATCACCCTCTTCACTTTGTGGCAAATGGTTGAGATGCATGAGTGTGCCGGGACCGGCAAACGATTCGACAGATATCATGAGCTAGGTCAATATGCATTTGGCGAGAAGCTCGGTTTGTGGATTGTGGTTCCACAGCAGCTGATCGTCGAAATTAGCACAGACATTGTGTACATGGTCACCGGTGGTAAGTCGCTGAAGAAATTTCATGACACAGTTTGCCCCAACTGCAAGAGTATCAAGGAAACTTACTTCATCATGATTTTCGGTTCTGTGCACTTTGCACTATCACAGATGCCGAACTTCAACTCCATGTCAGCCGTCTCATTAACCGCTGCTGTTATGTCCCTTACGTATGGAAATCACCGCTCATATTTTGATTATTTATTTTTATCTTTTTTTTATATAGATAGCTATTGCCAAGTAACTGAATTCTTCTTAAAACAATATTGTTTTAAGCCAAATAATAGATTATCTTTTTTGTGTACAAATTGCTGATAAAATTAAGTTGTAATATTAAAATCAGATATACCAGGTAGGTTAATCTTAATTTGTTGAAAATTTCAGCTATTCTACCGTTGCATGGTCAACCTCATTGCACAAAGGCAGGCAATTTGATGTAGACTACAGTTACAAGTCAGATAGTACTGCCGGGACGGTACTTAGCTTCTTTAATGCACTGGGGACAGTGGCATTTGCTTACGCAGGCCACAATGTTGTACTGGAGATCCAAGCCACTATCCCTTCCACTGAAGAGAAGCCTTCCAAGAAGCCCATGTGGCGTGGCGTCCTCGTAGCGTACGTTGTTGTGGCAATATGCTATTTCCCAGTGGCTGTCTTTGGTTATTGGGTATTTGGGAATGCTGTTAACGATGACATTTTAATTTCACTAGAAAAACCTCGCTGGCTTATTGCTGCTGCTAACATGTTTGTTGTACTTCATGTTATCGGTAGCTATCAGGTAATTAGTAGGTAACATATTACCTTTCATCATTACATACAATATTTGTCGAATGATAATAACTTGTTATTTATTTTATTTTATTTTGATAAAGAAACTACTATGAATTGTTCTATATATCGGTCTGGCATTACTCATTGTATTTGACCAAGCAACAAGTTGATATTTGCAATATACTGATGTTGATTCAATGAATTTTGAATAGATCTATGCAATGCCGGTGTTTGATATGATGGAAACTTATCTGGTGAAGAAGCACAAATTTACACCGGGATTACGTCTTCGTTTGATCTGGCGCTCCATTTATGTTGGTAATGTCGAGAACTTTTTTTTTCATTATTAGAGCTATATAATATTGGTTGGTACTTCCATTTTTTCTCTGCAATACAAATTAGCATTTACATTTCTGATTTTTTGTATTGTATTTATTTTGCATCTTTTGTGCGCGCAGCGCTTACAATGTTCGTTGGCATGACCTTTCCCTTCTTTGGTGGATTGATTGGGTTTTTTGGAGGATTTGTGTTTGCACCAACAACATACTTTGTAAGCATTCCTCAGTTTTGATTGGAAATTATATGCTTTTGCTATTAAAATAGCTGAAATTGTCATGAATTCAGAACCTACATGTACTGTTATATAGAAAAAAATCGTAATCTTGCTGAAAAGTATGGCAATGTATTTTACTTAAATTAAATTCAATATACTGTTGCAAACCCTTTTATCTAAAAAAAAAATTGGGTCTCAAACCTGCTCTTGCTAGAAGAAATTTATTGAATTACCCAGAGAAAAAATTGTCAATTTGATCATCAATGAATTAAACTATTTTGGAGCATAGTTGTGGAAGTTTGTTTCTTAAGAAAAAAATTTAAGAACAGTCCTATATTATTACTTCATTTTATGAATTTAATTAACGATGCCTTCACTTGTTTATTCAGCTTCCTTGCATCATGTGGCTTTGTATCTACAAACCAAGAAGATTCAGCTTATCTTGGATTGTCAATTGGGTAAGTTAGCCAAATTTAATTTACTTTATTTCTTTTACAACAATACTTATAAAAAGAATGCGTGAGGCAGGATCAAACTTTTACTTTAAACAATAAAAAGCCCAAATTGTATATCACATAAATTACAATCCCATGTTTATCTCATCTAAAATTTATAAAAAGAATTGATAATTTATTTTCCTTTGTTTTTAATCAGATTTGCATCATTCTCGGTGTTCTTATCATGGTATTATCACCTATTGGAGGATTTCGCCAGATCATAATGGATGCAAAAACCTACCAATTTTATAATTAATTTATGTTGAAGTGATTGGGGAAGACATTTCTAAGGGAAGAATGGTTTATACAAATTCCTGTAGTAGTTTTATACAATGCCACTGTAAATTAATTCCTTGGTCCTTGATGTTTCATTTTTATTATTATTATTTTTTTTTAAAGTTTCATACAATGCATAATTGTGTTATTATTGAGGCCTTCAATTGTGTATGGTTGTGTGAGATTTTTGTTGATGTTTTCTTTTCTAAATTTTTTTTTTTATTTCTGCGAGTCGTTCGACGGTTGTGCAAAAGATAAAATTCTAATTTTGTTGTACATAATTAAAGACCAGAGCGAATGAGGGAAAGATGGAACGCACTAAAAAGCTTAATGGTTAATGCAATGTATAATTCTTTTAAAAAATAGGCTTTAAGTTGGCTCAAGACTCAGGACTTGCATTGTACCTGTTCAAAAATTGAGCTTCCGATTTTTGATTCCGTGGTAAAGACATATAATTTTTATGTGAGACATCATCAGTACTAAATTCAATGAGAAATCTTTTACAGTAATAACAAAGATATTAAATAGTTGGGTGGCTTGACCTTTACTCAAAATAAAAAAATTGAGATCCCAGCCGATTGGAATTAGTATCCTCTGAGTCAACTCAAATTTTGAGTTAAGATCTGCACCGTTTGATTTAAATCCGCGTTGGCTCCCGGTGGTTAAGATTTTAATAGAGTAGTTTTAGCTTCATGGAGAGCACGGCCTATGAAATCAAAATAGCATTACATAGGATTTGTGTGTTGTACGAAGCCAAAACTGCTCTCTTAACTAAAATTTTTACTCCCTTGCACCCTATATTGCATGGATATGGATATGGATATCGTATCGGATACGATACGGATACGGCGATACGGCAAATTTCAAAAATCCTGGATATAATATATATTATTAATTCAACACTTGTATTGTATAAAATAAATATTAAAAATCCTGAATAAGTATTCAATATAAATTATATAGATAAGGTAATACTTAATAACAACAAAGCTGGTCTATTGCAGTGGTAAAGGTGCAGGTTTGGTATTCCCACACACGATTCACAGGACAAATCAGAAGCGCCTTGAGGCGTATCCTCCCCGTATCCGCACTGATAGCAGCCGTATTTGTTTGTTTCAATGCGTGTCAGCGACGATATCGGTTTGTTAAGGATACGCCAGTTGGCATATCTGATACGTATATTGGCCGTATCGGAGGCGTGTCGGTGTCGTATATTTTTTGGGGTTCCCATTTTTTTCATCCGAACTATTATTTTGATGATATTAAAATCTATATAGAAGCTAGACATGATAAGCTTTTAGTTGCTAAATTTTTTTTTAGATTCAGAAAAGAAAAAAAAATTACTGATTTTTCGGAAAATAGACCAGGCAGAGTATATTTTGTTACTTTCTGTTCTCTCTAGCTAGACGATATATGTTCAAAGTTCTGAATTTTTAATGAATTAATTAATATCTAGACTTAACAGCATTTTGGTAGTATAATTATTTATTAATTATTCTATGATTGTTGAAGTGGCGATTGTTCCCACGTTAACTATTTCTAAAATTAGTGTGAATAATAGTTATTTTGTTATTTTATAACTCTACGAATTCAGTTTAAATTTGTAGTCAAATTGTTGTTCAACTTTCGCTGTCTAACATTAATAATTAAATCTAACAGAACAGAATGTTCTGTTTGTTTCTGCTGATAATATTTGTATGCATAACGCTATAATATGCGTTTCCTTGGTTGATAATAATTGGGATTGACTTTATAATCTCAATGATTCAGTTTGTAGCAGCAACGATTCAGATTTTTGCACAAACTATTTCAAATCAATGGTGAAATCTTTGCAAAATATGGTTATCATTTTTTATGCTTATTATCAAAACTAAAATTGTTTCTTAGGCTTCGTTCAGAAAAAATAATAATATATATTTCGTTATAATTAAATTTTAACCATGATATATCTAAAAAGAAATTACAGTCAAATAAATTTTGGACAAAAATATATATTTTTTTAAAACTCTAAGAATTAATCTATATAATAAAAAAATAATAAAAATAACAAGATTAACCGTATGAATAAATACAAACTGTCTTAAATAAGAACAAAAAGCATGAAAAATATAAGCTCTTTCATCGTAAATAATTAAGGAAAGAGAATATAATCATCCATAAGATGATGAGATGCTAATAATGTATTATTGATAAGAAATCTTAAACTAATAACTTTCATGACACATAAATTATTAGACGTGGTCCAATAGTTCTAAAGAAATCTGGATAGTATGACATCACTATCATTTCAACCTATATAATACTAACTCTAAAACTCATTGAATTGACTTCAAATGAAGAATCTAAATTATTCAAACCGATCTACTTCATCAGTTATGCATTTACATGCAAAATTTATAATTTTTCAAGTTTATTTAATATTAAGTCAAGCGGTCAAATGTAAGAGTTTTTAAGTTAATTTTAATGCATTTATTTTTCAATATTTTTGACTGCTTGATTTGATACTAAAATAACTCAAAAATATATAAAATTGACATGTAAACGCATCACTTATATAGTAAATCGGTTTAAACAGTTTGAATTTATTATTTAAAATCTATTCGATAACTTTTGAAGTTGATATCATATGACACTAATATCATACTGGTCAAACTTAATTGAAATGGTGGACCCATCAAATGTTGATTGATAAATAAAGTATATAATATTGATATATCAGCTCCCTGCCAAGCCAACTACATTTCTTTGTCACAAATCAATAGTGACTCGCCACACCATTTGAAGCTCTTTCTATGCCACAGAGATTCAAACCATTGAGCCGTGCTGTCTCTCTCTCTTAGTTCGAAAGGAAGGTATAATGCCAGCCACAAGCCACCTCACAGTCTCAGACTCAGACAACTTTTCTCCGAAATTTTTATTAATAGAAAATATATTAAATAAATATCGAGATTAGATAATGCTTTTGTATTTTATTGAGATATAAAAAAATTATTATGGTTTATCACGACCTCTGACTGTTATGGCTTATCATAGTCAGCATTAACACTTAATTAATCACCATCCATTCTAACTGAATTGTGCAAGAAAAAAATCCTGTCCGTGATAAATTGAAATAGCCAGAGAAAAAAAAAAATCCCTCTGTCCATGATAAGCAGTAACAGTCAGGCACAAAAATAAATAAATAAAATATTTGTTTTGCCTCTGACTGTGATGGGTTATTATGATCAGCCCTTTCTTTTTTTTTCTTTCTTTTTGTTTCTAGCTGTGATAGATAGTAATAGCCAGATTTTTTTTTTCTAATTTTTTTCTTGCACAGTTCAGTTAAAATGAAAAATTATTAATTAAGTGTTAATACTGACCGTAATAAATCATAACAATTTTTCTATATCTCGATAAAACGCAAAAGCGTTCTCTAATCTCAATATTTATTTAATATTTTCCTATAATAAAAATTTCGGCAACGTTCCCAGTTCCGACACATTCCCTCTTTCTCTCGTTGCTTCTTCTCTTTTACATTCTACTCGAACTGGAAATTCTCTCCTTTTCAATTCCACCCTGAATCAACTATATAAAATGAAGC
The DNA here is from genome assembly GCA_033356055.1 of Carex pumila. NCBI lineage: Eukaryota > Viridiplantae > Streptophyta > Magnoliopsida > Poales > Cyperaceae > Carex > Carex pumila. Next base: position 137,027 of record JARJHM010000126.1, on the reverse strand, counting down.
TGCCGTAGCGGAGCATATTTTGCTTTATATCCAAAAAGTACTTCTTTCGTCTAACGACCCCTCCTTTTCCACTTTTAGCTAAAACATCCTTTCCCTTGTTTAATACCTTTTTAGCCCCCAAATCAAGCCAGAAGATCGATATTTCTCTTTCCTTGCTTATTTGAATTAGTAAGCGCAGCATAGCCTATTAGGTAATCCTTCCTCTTTGCTTTGACCATGAGTTACCCAAAGGCCTTACCTTTCTTCTAGCTCTGGGTTACCAAATGTTTTGCATAGGAAGTTAACTTAACAGCTCAAGTAGCTACATTTTGCACATACACCCCTCACATTATCCATTTTCATGGTGCCTTCTTTTCTCAGCTATTTAATCGTTTCTGTAATCCAAGCTAAATCAACCAAGTAAAATTCTCCCTCGTTTTAGTTCCTCTCTCTACACCATGAGCAACACCACCTCACCCTGCCCTCCTAATTCTTTCTCTTACAACACCTCTCGATGTGCATGCAATCCAGGTTTTTATTTCCCCAATCAGACTACCACTAATTGTACTCAATTCGGACCCAGCAGCTGGTCGGTGGGGTCGGCGATGAGTCCGGGCCCACAAGAATTTTTTCTAACCACGTTCTTCTCGATTGATAGTAGTATACGGCGACTTACACAGTCTCAGGCTGTCTTACTGGAGACCACACTGGTGGTATTAATTGCGTGGTTACTTTTTTGTTTTGCTCTGAGAATAAAGAAGATTGATGAAAGTGGGAAAAGCAAGGTGTTTAAGGTCCGGTGGGGGATTAGCCAGTTTGATTTCTTGTTTGATACCAGTCATTGGACGGTAAGTTGTGAAATTTAAAATTCTGGTACCTACCATTTGGTTATAGATTCCCTTTGGTTAAATTTTATGGGTTTTTTCTTTTATTGCTTAAATTGAACTTTATGAGACTACTGAGAGGCCAGCTGAGATAAAGTACTAAACATTTAAGTAAACCGTTCTGGTTGAAAATTTGGAATTTACCTGATTGGTTAGATGATATCAGACTTTTGGGTTAAAATATTAGTTTTTTTGCTTAGTATGTATGTTGCATTTATTACTTTATATATTAGAACAGATAATTTACCAAAAAATTTTAAGGTTTTGCAACTATTAATGAATTGTTTCACGAATATTAATTAGATGAAAAATATCACATTAGTTTTCGTTTAGACATTGGTTCCTGATGATTTTTTAAATAATTTTCCAAAGATTGGATCTACATTAGAGTTGTGAACTGTATTCTCCCAGAGTACCAGTATGGTAATCCTTGGGCAAATAAAAAATTAATGTTCGCCTTGCAGACTTGCAGTCAACCTTTTGAATTTTGTTTTAAGTTGTAATTTGCTTATTTACCTCTCTGCTTATTTATTTATTATTCCAATTTGAGATAGTATAGGATGAGCAGAAGGCAGTTGTGAGAAGAAAAACAGAACTAGGGGGAACATTTTCTGTTGCGAGCTGGATTCTTTTTGTTGGTTTATTAACTGCGTAAGTGTTCAATTATGTTTAAAACAACTTATATCTTTTCCTAATGCCTTTCTATTGCTTATGATCCTTTCAAAAATTGCCTTGCATATTGCAAGAGTATTTTTTGTCTGCTGGTTTTGTGGGTTAAAACCCCCTTGTATCTTTTCCTGAAGAAAACACCATTGTGTAATACGAACCCGCTCAGAACAAGTCACTGTCAATGCCAGGCAAACTTTATGAAGTGGCTAGTTTAGGTACCCTCCCTCGAAACAAAATCGATGCTCTCTCTCATCTTATATTGCAATGGGGGAGCCAAGTTTAGTCAATACCTCCCCCTGGCCAAAAAAATTTCAAAAATATGCCTTGTATTTATATGATTGCTTCAAGAAAAATTGGAATAATATTCTTGTAGTTAAAATTATTTGTAAATTCATGCCTCATCCTAGACTTTTGCCTCCCTCTATGCCATTTCCTGGCTCTGACCCTATTATGATGTTAAAGATGTTACTGACAAGTGGTCCTAGTTGGCTTTTTTTTTTTTTTATAATATATTAATGTGTTTTAGAGTTCTGGAATTTTATGAAACTAGGTTCAAATGTATGACAGGTTGCTGTACCAGGTGTTCACTAAGCGCACTATAGAGGTACACCGAGTGAAACCGGCCAACACCCCAGACCTCCTTTCATTCATCAATGACCTTGAATTCAACATCACCACTATCTCAAGTATGTCCTGTGCCAACCTAGTTATGCCCACTTCGCTGATTACTGGTATGCCTGGATTTATTGATTTCCGTACCGTCCCCTTGTCGACCTTCATCAAGTACACCTGCCACAACACCTCCACTGGCCCCACAGTCTCTCTGAGATGCAACAGCTGTAAAATTCCAAGGAGGAATCATTTTATCTCCTGGCAGTTTGTGGATTTACCAAATCAACCAGCAACTGCTGTTGGCTTTGAGTTCAACCTTACTTCCCGGGACCATTATGAAAAAAAACATGTGACTTATGTGAGTGGTACAGTGAACTCAGATGGGGTAATGGATACCAGCACGAAAGGTATGAAGACATTTAGAGGAGCTGAGACAAATGTCTTGAAGATACAGCTGTTTCCTGAGGAGTATCTCAATTCGAAGGGTTTGAAACTATTACAGCCGTTGTTTAATGATTTTGTACCAGGATCCTACTTTACAGATGTAGGTGGTCTGAAAGCATCGCTTCAAAATAGCAGGGATGGATTGGTAAATACAACATTGTTTATCAGCTACCAGTCAGATTATATAGTGCAGATCAACAAAGAAAGCGTGCTGGGACCTGGTAAGATTTTAATTTATTTTTTTACATTCATGTTCTGACAGTACATAAAATGATGATAACTTGTTGAGAGGTTCTAACTGGAGTCCGATTCCTGAAGGACAACTGAACTAAATACATAAAAGAACGTAATCATGAAATGGAGGAATGAGATGGTATCAAACCAAGACAGCCCCTACCATCTTAATTGAGGCTGAGTTGAGGCTTCCTGGTAACTGAGGCTTAATTTTGGCTGATTTAGTCAAATAGGAAGGCCGATTCTGTTAGGTGTCATTTATTGTTTTTACCACCTGAATATTAAGTTCTAACGTAAAGTCGTGTGGACATGCAGTGAGTATACTGGCCAATATTGGGGGCCTATATGCAATTTGCATGGTTATCTTTTTGTACTTGCTAACTCAAGTAAGTTCCTTTCCTTAAATAATTACTTAATTTCTGTATTTGGGCTTTTTTCTTGCAAATTACACCAAGTAACCAATGTTAGCAGTATACACTAAAAGTTAACTCTTTACTACTCATAGGTGCAAATAACCTGTGCCTGTTCTGGCATATTCCCTAATTAACCGTTCAACCATTGGCTTTTTTTTTTCTTTTTGGTTGGTAGCCCGTAGGAACCATTGGCTTTTATAATAAACAAAAGTGAGCCCCATTATTTCCCAATTTTGCCCCTTACCCTATGAGCTCCTATTTACTTGATAATTTGAGCTAGTACATATGCAACTGAAATGTAGCAAAACAAGTTCCACTACAAATACAGGATATAATCAGCTTGAATCTCCAAAAAACTTTCAACATATTTTTCAGTTCCAAATCATAAATAACTATGTCAAAGTGCACAACTGTTACTCACCACCTATTAGCTGAGTTATGGTTTAGAGTGGTGGAGTCAGTAATGTTTTTAGAGTGGGCAAATTAAAATTTAAATGATTTTGTCAGTCTTGCTGTATTTTGTTCATATAAAAATCTCTAATTTTCATAATGGCGGGACATAATTTTTCATTAAATTCTTACTACAACAATCTTTTTCTTCTTTCTTTTAAATGATTATAGTGAAAAACCAAAATTGTTTCCTTCTTTTCTCAATCCAGGGTAGCATAGGGTGCCTACCCTGGAACCACTGAACTCTCTTCCCACGTAATACTTGTCGCAAACCTAAAATTATGTGTATTTTGTACCAGTGTGAGACCAGAATACCAAAATTGCGCAACCAGGATATTGTGATGCGAACTATTCTATGTCGGAGACGTGCTCAAAAAAATTGGGACAAGGTTTGTACTCTCTGAAATTTGCATATATGCCCCTGAGTTTTTTTATCTTTCTGCAAATGCCCCTCTAGTGTCAGAATATTGCCCATGTAAGAACAATGCTTCCCTGAAATTAGGGCTGACTTTCTTAAGCTGGTATGTTACTGGTAGACGGAATCTAGTGTAACTGGTTTCAATAACTTTGCATTTCCACTGTTTGATTTGACAACCAAGGCTTTTTTGGCACTAAATTGATGCAATTCCATGTTGAAATGGTGTGCAAGTCCCCACCTTCATTGATATTTGAGATAAAACTGGAGCCAATTAGAGTTTCAATTAATTTGAGGGCTAATATTTGGAACTAGTTGACAGCTTTTGGGGAAAGTGTCAGTGGTAATTACCTTGTACTGAATCTCCTACATCGATTGTTTTCTTAGATTATTATTATTTTTTGAAGGTGAGAAAGTTTGTGATGTACACGTGGGGCCCGTGTAACCTGGACCCGACTGACAAGAGTGGAAAATTACCAAAGAAATCAGTGATAGAATCTATTCACGGATTTGGTGCTCTTCGCAGAAAGGGACCAGGCAGTAGAAGAACTCCTGAAAATGACGACAAAAGCAGTAAACCTCCTAATGAAACGGTAAATTATTAATTTTACTGTAGGGCCATGTCATGCTTTGATCTGTGAAAGCACGAGTTTCGTTACCTTTTTCTTGTTTTATTTTTTGTTAAAAGCTGCCACAGACTGTAACTTCTTGGGGAACTATGAGCAAATTATTATGATGTTTCATGCTAAAGAAAATTAGTTTGGTGTTTGGGCTCACAGTTGAGACCAAACATTTGTGAGAAAATAGGTTGATCTATACCTGAACCAAGCATCATATATTACTTGATTCATAACATTATATGTATTTCCTTTTTTTTATCTATTATCTATGAAAACTTTTTGGCAACCCATTGATAGAATTATATTATTTGTTCCTATAAATTCCACAACATTAAAAAAGGGAGTGGTGTTGTTCAGAATAGTGGGAAATAAAGGGCATGTAGGATATTTCATTGTGTTGCAAAGTTCTATCGGGGGTTAATCAATCAGGGTTTAAAGTACCTGACGGAAATATCACGTGATTAATTCCCGTGATAGGACTCTGCATAGATATTATTAAGTGCTGTATATTGGACATACATCATTTTAATGGGCATAGAGATAAAATTTCTCATTAACTTGGAAACAAGCAGAATTTCACTGTGTTTGAGTTCTAATAGGAGTTTTTTTTTTCTTTTTTCCTTGCATTTTCCAGGATAATGGAGAGATTGAAATTTCGATAAATTCATAGACCGTGTTTTCTGAGATATCTTTTTTTGGTGCTTTTCTTTGAAAGGTAGGTAAGAGTTGTGTTTTCTGGCGATACTCTTAATGATTATAGAGACTAGTAACAAATATAATGGTCATAGCTCCAACAGGAATTTACTACTTGGAATATACTAAATGAATTAAATATTTTTTCTATGTTCAGGTTATTGAGATGAAAGTTCCAACTTGTCAGAAGGTTACACATACTTTAATTTTTGTTTTTGTTGTTTGTTAGATTTTGTAGATTAGTGTACATTCCTTGTAAAAATGTACCCTATCTTGTATGAAATAGACTACAAGGTGCACACAAAAAAAAAGATTAGGTAATTTATTAGTTTCGTTTAGATGGGAATTCTGTGGCATTTGTAGTTAGCCAACTGTGCAAAGTTCATATTGGCTCTTGGTTGTTGTTTTATTTGTTTTTGTTCTGTTTTCAAGTTGGTAAATTACATCGAGGGTGAGAAATATGGGTTTGCTTTGTCTATGAGGTGTATTCCCGGTTTGGTTTGTAGACAATATTCTCAAAAATTAATCCCCAAAATAATGTTAAACTTTTTAAACACATTTTGGGACGTTCGTGGGCATGTAGAAAACATTCACCTATCTAATAGCGACTAAATAAAATGAAAAAATAGTAAGTTTTAAAATTCTATGGTTCAATGAAACAACGGCTAGTACAGCGAATTTATTTATTTATTTATTTTTTTGTGTAGCAACGCACTGCTATTGATTTTTATTTATTTATTTGTGTGTGTGCTTATTAGATGGCCATTAATTGAAAGGGTCAAATTAATATACATGTTCTCTAGAGTCTAGAAACTTCTTCAAATTTATGTTTAAACATATCTCACAGTACTTCTGATGCACATAATTGCAAATACTATAACTATGGATGAACATAATATTCAAATTTACGATGGAAAATAGCGAGAAATAGGATCAGACAAAACTGAAACATCTGTTGTTTCTGTAACGGAATGTACCTAGTAGCAGGTCACTGTTTTCTCAATGTAATGACCCACTACACTAATTTGGTTCACCTCATCTCAAACTTGTGATATATACGCATCATTTGCAAAATATACACTGGAGCAATACATAAAACCACTATTCAAATCTACAACAAGAGAATAAAAAAGAGAGCAAGTAACTGAAACTCTTTTGGTATCTGTATTGTAATATATGGTGTATACCTGGTCAGTATTACATGGTAAATCAATATGGAACACACTATCTCACATTTGAAATATATGAACCTTCCAAACCGTAACTCCATCTTGACCGCACACTGATTTTATTTTTCATTTGAGTTACAGGCAGTTACAGACCAAACACGGAATTAAAGAGGGTCAATCATTACAGAAATATTTGGTACAAATACAATGAATAGAGACGGTATTCAAAATGGCACTAAAAGGAACAAACAAATTCCCGTAAAAGCTGGTACTTTCATGGTCTTTCTGGTGTAATATATCGTGTAGCGGGTCATATTCTGTTTCGTACTTATTCTCCAGGCATATATTCTGAACCCTAATCCTCTCTCTATATAAACACTTCCATATTCATCAAACAAGGCCGTGATCTCTTCCTCCTCTTTCTTTTTCCAATTGATATTCATCCATGATCCCTTCAATGTATTTTTACATTGTTTCCATGGAGCTCTTCACTCTCAAAACCCCCTGAAAGGTAACACTTATATTTTAGTGAATTCAAATTTATATTTCTTCTATTTTTTTTTTCTTTTATATTGATAGAAAAAAGGGAAGTATCGATTGCCGCCGTCTGGGGTAATACTTTGATCAGAAAGGTCCTGTGCTGAGGAAACAAGAAAAAGAAACATTAAATAAGAACGGACTAAAATGCACAAATTATAGTTTTACCTCCTAAGTAGAGTATACAGATGTTTTTGGAAAATAAAAGTGATCAAAATCTAAAAAGGGAAAAAAAAATATTCAGAAACAGTTGTTCATGTTCTTGTAACAGTAATTCTATTTGCAAGTAATGGTTTTTCTTAAGAAAAGTTAAAAAGTTAACAAGGATGTCAAACATGCATGCCTTTTAAAAACAGACATTTATTTTAATCTCAATAAAATATATTGTAATTCATGATATTTGAAAACAACCTTCTGACTTAATTAGAGCATGTACGTCGATGATATCAAGTTTGTGAGTTTATATACACTCACTTAGCCCAACTATTGTTTTTACAGAACTGCAAATTTAGCTCTCTTTTGGCATGTCTCTGTTTTGGATCAATTAAAATATTAAATATATGTATATACAAATATGTTTTTTTTTAACTATTAGAATTGTAGCATATTTCATTACAGATTATGTACCGCAATCAATGTTTCCTAAACATATCTTATAGATATGAAGTCAATATAATGCCGACTTAAACATTTTAACACTTTTGACAATACTATGTAATGAAATTCAAAAGGCTCAAATTTGCTGGTTCATGTAAATCTTAAAATATAATTGCGCTGAAGTACATGTTTTTTTTTTCAACAACGAGGGCTCCTACGTGCACAGGTTTGGAAATTTCTATATCTGGTCATTTATTAAAGGTAATACAGTGATTATGTCAATCAGATAAATGTTACAGTGATACCTTGTTTCCTTTATTTCATCCGGTTGTCCTATGTTTAATTCAATATACTCGTAGGCTTGACAGAGACACATATTAAGAATCATTGAAACACAAAACATGGAAGATGTCATTGATCAATAGATGAAAAGTATGATGTGCACTATGAGAACATGCTGCATGATAGAACTGTATAGCAATGCTGGATAAATAATGCTCAAAGATGATTATAGAAAGTGCTTTCATGTTTTATGAGTCAAGCAATAAACTGAGTTTCTTCCTTGACTCGCAAAATACAAATACAAAGCTATAATTTCATATTCATCTAAGAAGAAGGTGGTGTTGCTAATAGAAAACTCTATCTTGTAGTCAACTTCTTCATGAATTATTAGTTCAATTTGTACATTAGTGTGTGTGTTTTTCCCAAGAAAATCTTCTATGCATCAATAAGAAATCCAGTGGTTCTTAGTTGCTATGTCTGTCATGTTGTCAGAGAGTAATTTGGAAAATTTACACCAGAATGTATTTCTTTAGTATCAGTTCTTCCTCTTTAGTCCATTTATTTATTATTGAAAGAAACCAAAGGTATATTAAAGGTTTGCATATTAAGGGATTAATATGTGATGAGAGTGAATCATTAATTTGTCAATGAAAGGGAAAATGAGATTACAAACCGAATAGGAACCAAAGGAGAGGAAGAGTATGTTCTTGTAGAAACGCATTCTAACTGTTGAACCTAGATGGTATCAAGTTGCCAAATCACTAATTAGCATAACCCAAAAAGAGATAACAAACCACTGGAATATAAAATATGTAAAATGTCTTTGAATGATAGTAGTACTAATGTTAATGTGCACTACAACTAGACTTCCAACCAAAATGATTTTGAAAGGAAAGTTATTGGCAACTTGAAAAGTACAAGTGATACGATGATTATGGAAAACAATTTTGCATATCTAGCAGGTCAAGCAGCAAAAGATAGAGTTCAATTATGTTGCTTGACTCACCAAATAAGAAAATCTGTTTTCCATATTCCTCTAGACATTACTTACAATTGCCTAATAAACATTTCCCCAGAATTATACAAGTTGTTGATGTTTATTTGCAATGCATTTCTGAAATTGACATTTATGCTCCTTTTATTTAAGGACATCTTGCATTCTTTGTATTCTAGTGGATTTTTTGTTTCATTTTGTGTTAGGCTGTTTAGTGATTTGGAAATTTGAGACCATTTGGGTCCTAATTCAGAAATGCGCTTTTTATATGATTAGTGGCCCCAAAGTAGAACAATTAGAACTCATTTCTTGTAATTTTTATGTTTAGGATGGATTAAACAATATATAGTAAGGCTGTGTCTGGTTTCTCTTGACCCGGTTTAGGTTTTATCAGGGCTTGGTACTTCTCAGTGGGCTGAGCTTATGTCTGAGACAAGCTTCTTTTCCCTTATTAGACTGACATGTGGAGGCATTGGCTAGACCAGTATGCAAATATAAGAATCTAAATAGTTTGTTTACAATTACGAGCAATACATCATGTGGCACTGTCAGGCTGCTGTGATTCAGTATTTACTGTGCCAGTGGCACCGGATTTGCTACAGAAATGGTAGAAAATAGGTGGAGTTTGGCTAGCTAGCGTGCTATCATTAGTATAAGACATCATGTGCTATCACCTCGAAAACTTATCATATATGCTTCAAACGACGAATCCAAACCATTGAAACCGATTTACCTCACGAGTGGTGTGTTTACATGCAATGTTTATAAGTTTTCAAATTCATTAAGTACAAAGTCAAGTGGCAAAAATAAATGGAGATTTATAAGTTAATTTTAATGCATTCAATTTTCATCATTTTTTGATCATTTGACTTTGTACTAAATGAATTCGAAAATTTATAAATTTGACATGTAAACGCATCACTCGTGCAGTGAAATTATAATGCAAGGGAGATTGATCTGAGAATTTATGATATTATTATGAGGCAGTGATCTTCTCTTTTGTGAGAAAGCATTAGGTAAGCTATAAGTCTTCTAAATATGGAGGTATCCCAATTTCAACTCAATTAAGCCCTGTATACAAAATGAGCAATTTTAATGTGTTTCCTTGCTTCAGCAATCCAGCTGCAACTTCACCTCATTTCGCTTGACAGTATTTAAATAAACCTCAACCAAGCTTCAGCCCAGTTATTAGTTCCAGTTGGCTCCAATCCATCAAATTGTATAGTGAATTAAGCACCAAAACTAGGCCATGAGAAAGCCAAAAAATTGTCATTTTATTTTCAGGACAGAGCAAGCAACTCATGGTTATGAGATTAGAAATATGTTGTTAGATACCAGTAGTTTTGACCACCCCTACTTGAGATATGAAGTGTTTAGCATTAGCAAGACCAAATACCAGTCAAAGCAACTAAAGCAGCTAATAAAATGAGAAGTTCAAGACTCACTACCATACTGATAAGGTGTAACAGTACAGGACAAGTGGCAGATGGGTGGTTGATATCATATTGTGCCACAATTGTTTTTAACATGAGGATAGATAAACCGGGTGTTACAAGTTCTTCTTTTGTGCACTTAGTCCATTGATTCCTAATGGGTAATTAGTTCATACCCGCTTCTTTATTGATTGTATTGGTTGCTTGGTTGGTTGACCAACATGTTTAGTTGATTGAGTTGGGTCTGTTGGTGATTGAGACCAACAGATTCACTCAATAAGTCTCTGTTTGGTTGATTATCATGGCCGACATACTTACTTTATTGTAAACAACATTCAGAATGTTATTTGAACGGTAGTAATAATTTGTTGTTCTCTGTAATTTATGGATGATTACTATACTATAAATAAATAACAAACTTGATTGTATTAAATTGTTGTCATATCTTTATTTGTTTCATTGTACTTCAATAATGAAGCAAAATGAAAACTGTAAGGTTTGATGAAATGCTAGTGACTGTTGAGTCGCTGAACACTTGACATAGTAATTCTATCAAGTCCATGGTTCTCATTTCTCTCTCGATGTCAGGTCATTTCAGGCTGTTTTTTTTAGTTGATCTCTGAAAATGTCAGGTCATTTCAGCCATTGATGCTGGCGTGCTGCTCAAAGAACTATTTCAGGCTGATTCTGCCTAAACATTGTGAGAGCCTGAGAGGAGGAATCTTGAGGGGTGTTGGTTGGGGACAGCTGGTAGAATAGGCTTGATTGCCATCAATGAGGAGCACATTTTCCGCATTTGGGGTATAATGGATCAGAGCAACCCTGGAACCAAGTCTGTTATGAACCACATCAAAAAGATTTTACGCACGTTAATCCTTGTCACTGAACCTTTTGGTCAGCACAAAGAACCAACTACACAAGCAGAATCAGGATATTCATTTTACAGAAAAAACAGATGAAGTACCCAAATGTTATGCCAAATTGGCTTGAAGACATAATCCAAAATTAGCACAAGACAAACCAACAGAAAGAATAAGAAACTGCAGTAAAAGCTCCCTCTTGCTTGGATATCAATTAAATCCTTCAGCTCCTGAACATCTGACAGGGTCTTGACAAATTAAAAATCATAAAGCAATAATACCAAGAGGAACTGAAATAGAAATATTTTAAAGCTAGAACAAATTAAGAAAGTAAAATGAGACCCGCTGTTGCTTAACTCGTGGTCTACAGAAAACAGTCTCCATAATCCTCATAATTTATGTACACACCAGACAGCACAACAATCTCTTATTACAAAAACTTTACATAGAAGATACCATGATGGTACACAAAACATGTTGGCTGGAAACTAATCACATAATTCTTACCTCGTCATAAATGGTCGCCTTGACAAGTTTGACATGGTAACAATGCAGGAGACTGTAATGTGTCAAAGCATTGTTTGTTGTATCCTCTCTTTTTTCCTCTTAGCAATTTCATTGTTGCATCCCTTGTTGGGTCTCTGACAAGTCAGATTTTAGGGCAATTTTGACACATATTTAGCTTTAATTTTATATATAAAATAAGCACACTTTTAAGTTAACACATAAAACACATAGCAAAACTGGTAGCACTATCCTACCCATTACAAAGCAGTGGCAAATCAACTTATCAGCTTTAACAAGTCTAATGTACAAAAAGCAAGTGAAAGTTATTGCAAAGCTTATTAAGAAACAACAAGCACTGAAACATGAAGGGCATTGAATTCAACAAGAATGCCCAATTTCAATATCTTATTAGTTAAGATAGCATGTTTCTAGTTTCTTTTGGATATTAAGATTTTTAAGAATGGAATCCCATTTCACAAGTGAAAAAAAAAAAATTGATTTGATCATGATTTCTTATCTGAGATTCTCTAGTTAAACTATGACCAGAATAAGCCCATACATTTTGATTTATTTCATGTTTGCACTGTCCCAGTGGCATAAAGTGCCCGTACAAAGGCAGAACTTAAAAACCATAATTTCACTAATGCCACAAATTTAACCAAATTTGGAGAAGTAGCATCCAATTGGTATTGGTCTGTTAACGTTTGGTTCATGCATATGCCTGGTATTGTTTAGCAATCTGACCGATACTGTAGTCAGAGCACTTAAAAAAATAAAATTCACTTGTTCTATTGATCATGATACATGTTCAAATTATGAATCACCTTTTGGGGATGTAATATAAGGCACAACAGAGTAACTAGTGACAAGACATCAATTTGACCCTTCAAGTTGAATTTGCATGTAAGGCACTTCAAATGGCAAACTGAAATGTTTCTCATGTAACACTACAACAAAAGTGAAAGATAAAATTGCAAGTGCTGCTTAAAGTTAAAATTGATAACTCAGCTAGGTAGCAATCGAGCCTCCTCTATGACAATACATGTCTCTCAATAGAATCTAACTTTGACTATTCTTGAATTGAAAAGGAATCTAAGTTGGACTATTCTTGAATTGTAAAATCCAACAAATATTATTGCATCCAAACAATATCCTCTCAGAAGTCCTGAAGTATTCAGAAACTGTTGTTTATCCAAACTGACAAAATATCCATCCAAACAAAAACAAGAAACTAACTAAAAGTCGAACCGGAGACCACAATTAAGTTTTGCGTCTGAGCTTCTTGCGTAGCTTCTTCAGCTTGTGCTTGTTCATCTTCCTCTTTCTCTTCTTCTTCACGCTATCTGCTCTTATCACAATTTCTTCATCTTTTTCAATCTCCAATCCAACAGCCTCAGAAAAAGGAATCAGATCAACATTGGCGAAACGAGCAAAGCAAAGACCAAAATTTGGTTCCCTTTCAAACTTCAATGGGAGGGCATGATTCGGGGTAGTAAGAGAGGTCGACTGAGCCCCGATCAACCGATCTTTGCTTGCTCCAAACAGAGAAACCGGATCGAGATGAGAGAAGTGTGGAAAAGTCGGGTATATGGTGAAACAATGACTGGACAAAGCAAAAATAGATTCGTTCACGAGATTTGTCGGAAGAGAAGGGTTAGAGCTAGGGTTTGGATCGTGCGAGGGCAATGACGGGGAATGGAGATTGTCGAGAGATGAGAGAGCATGGAGAGGTTGGAGAGAGGAGGTAGCCGCCAAGCATCGCCTTTCGAGTAGCCTAGGTAGGAGAAACGACGCCATCTGAGGTAAGAGTGCGTATCGCGGAGCTGGACAGGAAGGCTTTTGCAAATCGTGCGAGGGGAGTATCGATCCTCTCTGCTAGGAATTAGAATCACCTAAGGTAACAGAATATTTCTTTTTGGATCTAGACCGTTCACTCAGAATCCGCACGATTATTAAAGCATACCCGTGCGTTCTACCTCGGACCGATTTGACCCGGATTCCGATCGGACGGCAATGATCTAAACACAAATATTATGTTACCTCAGAGATCTCTTTGTTCCAATCATCTATCGTCTATCGATATTAAAACAAGGAAAATTGCTGTCATACATTAAAATTTTAAATTAACTATTATTTAAACAAAGCACTTATTTTATTATTTTAATTAAATCTTTTTTTTCCTTATATTTCTAATTTTGATTAATCATTATATTCTATTTAATAGTTTTGCTTTATTTTTAAATGACACATATGTCTGACTTCACCTGCACCATTATTTTTATTCTACATAATTAATGGTCAAGTTTTCTAACTGATCAATTTATGACGGTAAATGATTTATTTATTTACTTGAGACTTATAATATTTAAATATATACTTGTGTCTGCATCACAAGTAAGAAAATGAATTATTTCCTTTCAATATTGACTAATTAGAAAACTAAATATATTTTTTAAAATATAATATATCTATTTTAATAAAAAATAAAATTGGCACTTATTATTAAAATGATTTGAATAGAATAGTCTACAGATTAGATATATTTGTGAGTTTTTTAATTTAGAAAGGTAAATATGATATTATGTATTTTATAGTAGAAATTCGTAATTTTGAGCCAAAATTAGGGGACTAAATCCAATAAGTACCAAATAAGCCAAAATTAGGGGACTAAATCGAAGAGATTATGCAGTTGAGCGACCTTCCGTGAATTAATTTACTCCCCTCTTGCCTCATTATTTTGATAGAGAAGAGAAAGAAAACCCTCTTATCTCTCTCTATCCGCCCTCTTCGACTGGTCATCTACCACCGCGTTGCCATGAACCAATTCGCAATGGTACGCCCTTCTTTCTCTCTCTTCTTATTTAATTAGAATTTTTCAGATTGTGGTGCATCTTAAAATTACTGCCGCGCTACGCTGATTTGTAACCAGATCAATGAGAATTTTATGATGCTTCTTGCATATTAATTTGCTTGGGTTAGAATACCAATTAAAAACTGATTTGTGTGTAAAAGTGCAAAATTCATTACTCAAAATAGGGGCCATAAGCCCACAAGTGTCCTTTCAGTCGTTGTATATGTAGTTACAGCTTCTCTTTGGACGTAATTACAGCATTATTTTTTATCAAGCTATTGATGCCTTCTAACCGTTTTCATAGCCCAAATTATAGACCTTTTAATTAAACAAATAATTCTCATGATTTTGAAAGATTTAGTTATTGATTTCTTATAGGTGGAGGAGTTGGCTTCTCTTGTGAAAGATAATTTGTATAGCAAGCATCTAATTCTTTCCACAGAGGAAGCTTTAGTTGCTTTTCTACAACAGGATACAAGGTATACAAATAAGTGAAAATAAATATGTGGAGGAGATCTATTAATGGTCTAAAATTGATTATCAATTTCAGTACCATTTTGTTTGATACTGGCATGAGTATGTGTACTCACTGAAATCTTAGTTGTTACAAGTTGGCACAGTTGTTTCCAATTTAATTTTTTTGCTTTTCTTTTCTTTTCTTTGTGCTCTTTTTATGTTTAATTGGTCGATTGATGTAACTGAGAGCTGATCGGATTTCACATTTGCCACCAAAATTCAACGAGAACTATACTGTTCCAGTTCAGTTTGGTGTGCCAACAACAATTGTCAAGGTATTTGGTAAACCATAACCATGTGAAAAGAAACTCTGATCTGATCTGAATAATGTCTTTTTTTCCTGTGTATCCAGTATCCAAATATTTTATTATTATCTTAGTCCTTCTTTTATATAACATGGTTAAATAAAATGCAGTACTGATGGTAGTTTAGAGCTTCAGCCAGTGGGGTCCTACCATCGCCTACTACTACACCGGCTTGCTGAAATATATGGGTATCTTTCCTCTCTTCTTTCAATTTTTGTTTTGTATGCCGTACTTGAGGTAATTGTTCTTTGTGTGTGTGTGTTGGGGGGGGGGGGATACTTATGCTGTTTTTTGGAACAGTTTGACCTATGAGTCTCTGTTGATGATGTCAATCAAAAGGGATTTATTTCTTTATTCTTTAAGTAGGAAAAAAAATGCGTTCAAACTTGATCAATGGGGGAAAGGAACCCTCAAGTCAAGGTTACTTTTCTAACCCGATCGGCATCTGAGATAGTTTCTTACTAGATGATGCACTGCTTTTTTTGTTATACAAAGGAAGAATATACAAGAAATATCATTTCTTTGATCTGCTTTAGAACAAGGGGTGGGAAAAAAATTCCAACAATATGGGGTTTCTTGCTAATTTTTTTTTTTTTTCTGAGTATCTCCCAGTAATTTAGCCATCATCTCAAAACAAGTTGGTATATGTGTTTGTTCTTTAGAACGGTGTTATGATTTTCTGTTTTTCCCTTTGTAAAATTGTAGTTTTGTGCATGAATCTGTTGGGGAAGGAGAAGATCGTCACTTGGTGCTTGAGAGATGTCCTGAAACAGCCATGTATGTTGTATTACACTCTTAAATATAATTTTGTTGTACCTGTTAGTTCCAGTAGTATGCATTGGAGTTGGACTTCTGTATGGAACCCCACCAGGGTAGAGCTACACAGTGGCAGAGGGAGGCACACAACCCAAATAATTAAAAGTTCACAACAGGAATCAGCAAATTAGTGAACTAGCTTATTCTAGTGTGGATCTGTTCAGACCAGTAAGTACCTGCACTGGAGCTTAAGTGATATAGATTTTAAAGTTGGGTGGGGATCCCATGATAACAACTTATCTTGACAGTGCTTTCTCAAACCATGTCAAAAAAATTTAAAAAAAAATAGAAAACAATTATGGACATGTTGTTTTCCTTATAGATTGGTTGTGTATCAATTTCATGCAATTTATATATCATTTGATGTTCTATCAAATACCGTTAAATATGGATTGTTTCAAATTTCATGTCATTTGATGAATGCTGAAACTTGCATACAATTTTGTCATTTTTCATATATATGGTATCTATAAAGTATAGATTATATTTTACTAGTTGGATTCAAAACAATAAGCTATTTTTTTAGCGTTGCCAATGGATTCCCCCGTATGTTATATTTTACCAGTATGATATACTTCAGTATGATTGTCTAGTTTTAACAGCTTGAAGTATATCATACTGAAATGGTGAAATTATTATGCTAATTACCGTGTTCCTTTCTGTTACTGAAATACAAAATAATTTTGTGTGTTAATAATATTGGCAATTGCCCCTATTTGTCATAATTTTTTTTGTGAAAATTATTATATTTATGTGTTTATTTGCTTCCTTATTTGTTTTTTTCAGTCCATCGGTGCTTGTAAGTGACATATTGTGGGATCATGCTGAGAGCTACACTTCCACCTCGTCGCAACATATATTAAAGAGAGAAAATCCAGATACCTTAGGTATGTCATTTGTTTTTTGTTTGTAGTGAATATTTTATTTCTGATCTATGTATGTATTGATAACATTTCAAATCTACTATTTCAGCCTCTCAACTGAAGCATTCAATGTCACTCATTCCAGCACCAATGCCGCCACCTCTGGAGGAAAGGCAGGCTGCTTACCTGGCTGCCCGAAACCGCATCTTTGGCCCGAGCAATACTGAGGAAGGGCGCTCCACTAGCCCAAAATTGAGAAAAGATCCTGCAGTGGCTCGTCGCATGATTGCACATGCACTTGGACGCAAACTGGAACCCACATCAGTTCCTGATATATGTGGAAGTGAACCAAACAGTGGAAGGCGAAATGATAGCACACAAACTAATGGAGAAAAAAGAGGCAACAACCCAAGGGCTTTAAGTGCTGAAAGTTTGAAGAAGGAACAACTTGGGGCAGCTAAGAGAATGTTTGCAAATGCATTGGGCCGAACTTCATTTACAGAAAAATGAATGGCAGAGTGAAGAAATTATATTGACGGGTGGGGCCAATCAAAAGGGTGAGCCAGTGTTGAAATGGTACAGAGTACTTGGTTTATGTTCATTGAAGGATTGCTATGAGTTCCATGTGCATGTGCTGGGAGTTCCACTGGCTAGGGGATCCAGTTGTCAATGAGACAGTATTGTCCCATTTCTTTGCAACAGTATTCGTTCAAATTGTAGATTTGTTGCTGTTCCAAAAAGCCACTTCAGTGCTGGGAATGCATCTCTGTTGTGTTATTATTGTTATATTTTGTTTTTAACTGAAGCAAAGAGAATTAGCACTTGTATGATTCCTTATATGAATTCATGTAGTCAGTATCTGAGCTCTACTGTTCACAAGCTCTCAATTTATTTTTCAACGAGGCAAAGCGATTTGTACTGGCGCTCAAGCTTATTTATATTCTGTTCCTTTTATGTTTAATATTTGCCTTTCCATTTTTTCCAATTTGTTCACTGTAACGAACTTGTGAAGATTTATTTTAGGACTATGAATTGTAAGGAATAAATGTTAATTTTACTATTCTAACTATTTTAAATAGTTATTTTAAGATTGCATTTAAATATATCCTTTAAGGCTATTGTAATAAAACAAACAAATTGAATTCACTATTTTAGCTATGTAAATTCAACCAAACACAACAAGCATAGAATAAACTATTCCGAATAGTCTAATATCAAATATATTCTATTCAAGATCGGGCTCATCTCCAGCAATACATTATTCTAGCTGTCTG
Organism: Carex pumila; assembly: GCA_033356055.1. Taxonomy (NCBI): domain Eukaryota; kingdom Viridiplantae; phylum Streptophyta; class Magnoliopsida; order Poales; family Cyperaceae; genus Carex; species Carex pumila. Next base: position 118,610 of record JARJHM010000126.1, on the reverse strand, counting down.
GTGAGATACGAACAAGAGGAGTACAATGTCCTTTGGTTGGTTTTTTGTTTGCACCCTTCGATTGTGAATTAACTGTTTTATACGCTGCCTGGACGTATCCCAGTTGCATTTTGATCATCTACTAACCGTGAAAAAATAAATAATAAAAATACAAAAGATAATTTGTACAGAAGTTACCAAAGATATGATATATGGCTGTCTGGTGAGATACTGCGATGAGTCTGTACAGAGGTGGATGCAGTGTATATCAATGGGATCAATTGATCTATTTTTTTTTTTTTTTAATTGTATTACGTATAATTTTTTATATAATTTATAGCTGTTAGTTCTAGTAATAATTTTTTTTCGTTTATTTAATTAATTTGCAAAATATATAATTATTAGATTTTATAATTTCTTTTATTTTAGAGTTATGCAGATTCAAACAAATTGAAATTGCAATATGGATACCAAGCACTATGTAGCACAGTGGCTGAGGCATATGCCCCCATGTGGGGGTTCCTAGGTTCGATTCTAGCTAGCAAAATTTAGAGAGTGTGTGCAAGGTTCTGAAAATCGAAATTGAAATCGGATTTTTGACCGCTGAGTCAGAATCAAATGAATCAGCCAGAATCGGAAGAATCAGATCGGTAACTCGGGTTTTTTTGGCAGAACCCTTGTTTTGTAGCCAAAAAAATAGAAAAAAAATTGATAAAAATAATTTGTAAAAAAACTATGTTAATTAAGACAATATTACACTCACATAATACAAGTTGCATCTTAAATAATCAAAAAGTACAATAATAAAGGACAGTAGATGAGAATAATTAATACTAAGAAAAATTTGAGTACCTGAATTAGCACCTAAAGCGAAAAAAAAAATGAGCTAAGTGTGCAAAGTGTACAACGCGTAGAATGACAATTGCTTTTTGGTCTTTTCCAATTTATAAAGAGTGATCTTTAACTTTTGTCTAATCAATTTCGCTGTAGAGTCACAAGAAAATTGTAGAATGACAATTGCTTCAGGTGGAATGACAATTTTTAATCTTTAACTTTAGTCTAATCAATTTCGCTATAGAGTCACAAGAAAACCAATTAACAGAATCAATTCATCTTTAATTTGGAGTAAAACAAAAAAAGAGTAAAAATGTAAAATGTAGCCATTTGTAAATTTTCATTTCTCTTCCCTTCCGACATTTCATCTCTCCCAGCGTCTCTCTCATTCTCTTCTCTTCTCCTTAGCATGGAGCACAGAGCCCTACGCGTCACAACCAGTCGATCTCTTCTCTTCTCTTCTCCTCAGCACAACTCAGCCTATGATAATCGGAGAAAACTCGCACAGGTTAGTGAGAATCGGGCAAAATTGGATAAAACTCGGCTGACTCGGCACTGTTCATTCGAGTTTTGCCGAAAAACTCACACGGGCGCGAGAATCGGGTAAAACTCGGCACGGACACCGCCGATTCCGAGTCGACTTGGCCAAGTCAACTCGGAATCGACCAATTTTCGGAACCATGAGTGTGTGTGCCTATGGGCTAATGTCAAAAAAAATAAAAAAAAATTGCAATATGGATTGATTGAACTGAAGAAATCATGAAGACATTTATCAAGAATTTAATTTGTAACATTTTAAACTTGGTAAAGTGTGTTTGATGTTGTTTCAACATGATACAAACGTTGGTAACGTTTGTAAAACGTTATAATGATTTAACCTATAAGAAAACACTGAGGAACAATTTGATCAAATACAAAGGAATAGAAAACGTTATCATACGATTTAAAATGTTGTAGCGTTTTAAGTAAATTTCCAAACCTCATAATTTTTGTTTTTGATCAAGTTTTCACATAGTGAAATTGTTTTGATCAATCTCGCAAAAAAAAAAAACCTAAATTCAAATTTTGAACTAAAATGTTGTAACGTTGGTAACGTTTTAAGTCAAATTTTTTTTTTTGAGCTATTTCTATAAATAGAGCTTTGGGCCTCCATTCCAAGATCTCCCAGCTGACCCTGACTTTTAAGAATACTGTTTTTCTGTGAGCTTAGTTCCTCCATTGTTGATTGAGCCCAAAACTTCAATATCTCTCAAACAATCTCAAACTCACTTCACTAATCTTGAGTCAGGTTAGAGTGAGATCTTAAGTGTTCTTCTTGAGGATCTAAACTTTGAGACTTCATTCTCTCTTTGAGTTGGCCTTGTGACTTTCCGTTAGTTTGTAAGGACTCACCGGTTCACAAGTTGTAAACATTTATCGTTGAATATAGAAAGACGCACCTAGAAGAGGTTGCGACATCCCGGAGAAATAGGCATTTATTTTGCCAAACTCCGTGATCATCATGCGTGTCAAATTTCTCTAAACTCATCTATTTACTTTTTAATCGCAATTATTTTTTTTGTTTTAAGCGATTAGCGATGCATTTAGTATAACAGTATCTCACCATACAACCATATATCAATTGATTCTTATTTTTAGTATGAAATTTTTATATAATTGATTTTATTATATGTTTAACTCTTATAGTTTAAAATTCTAACTTAGCTCATGAGTCTCTGTGGATGTCTCATGATCATGGAATTCGCATCCTCCGAGATAACTTAGCATGAAATTTGAAATAAGCCATTTCCTATTAACAGACTCCCCTACATCCAGAGGCGAAGCCAGCATGAACTAAAGGTATTAGGCAATGCCTGCCCACCCTTAGATTTAAAAATTATCTATAATTCTATATAAAAATTAGGTTATTACCTACCCCTATTTCGGTCCATTATCTACCAATGCCGCGATTCTCTTTTAGTTGTAGTTTGATTCGGTTTTTTGTGTCAATTTTGAATGTAAAAAAGAGGAGTTTTGTTGATTGGAAACAACATAAATGGAGGCTCTTCAGAGAAGATAGATAATTGCATACTTCTTTCTTAATAAACTTGGTGTATTGGTTAGGGTTCAAATACCTCTATTTTTTGTGCCTCCATCATCCCTCTATTTTTTAAAACTTTAATAACTCAAAATTTAAATCTTAAAATTCAAAATAAAATAGTTGAATATGAACTACATCATTTTATCTATGCACGTGTAAAAAAATTATGGCATTTCTACTTTTTTTTGTTGTTGTCATCTTGAACTTGTAACAATGTATACTAATGTGGATAATTTGTAGACATTGATTCTTTAACTTAATGATTCACATAAAAGCAAAAGCAAAATGTGATAATTTTTTATGGGTACATAGAGAAAATAACATAGATCACATCTAACAGCTTTATGTTGACGCTTAAGTTTTAAACTTTGAGTTATTTAAGTTTTAAAAAATGGAGACATGATAGAGGCACAAAAAATGGAGGCATTTGAACCCTCCTTTTGGTCCATTAAGTATAAAAATAGAAATAATTATCGGTTCACAAAGAATCAGGAGCATATAGAAATTATTTGAACCTTAATATTCAATTCAAACAATTGTACCTTGCTATTTGACAATTTTAACATACAATAAATTCATTTATTTGTAAACTACCACAAAAAAATCTTAATCACAAAGTATAGTGAAATATAATAATTTTTAACTTTACTTTTTTTTACCAAACTATTTAGAAACAAAAAAAAATCATTTTCGAAAAAAAGGTGCTTTGACAATTTTATTTTTTATTAAAAAATAAATAATAAAATAAAAATTAATAACTATTTTTTAATAATTTATTTTTTATCTGCATTTAAAATTTGCACCTTTTAAATTTGGTCCGTGCAAGAATAGTTGAGATATCTCGGGGATTCTCATTCTGGCCCATGAGCCCAGTTAAATTAGGCTTTGTGTGTATGAAATAGAAACTGAAACTCTCTCAGAGAATTAAAACACAAACAAAAATAACGATATAAATAGTAGCTAGGGTTTAGAAGCTGCTGCGCATACGCCTCCATTTTCATCTCCCTTTCTCTTACCTTGCTTTCTCGCCTCTCTTTGCAACAATGGCGGCGGCTGTGGCGGAGCAACAGGAGGTCAAGCTCTTCAACCGTTGGTCCTTCGAGGATGTTCAGGTCTCTCTTCTCTCTTTCATTTGTTCGGTATTTATTCAGTAAAATATGTTTTAATTATCTTTATTTTCGCTATATTGGATACAATACAGTATTTATTTTTTGTGATTGATCCTAGTAGGAGTATATTTCTTATTTCGTATTCGGATCTGGTTACTGGATGTGAAAATCCAATAAAATGTATATGGTTTTTTTTTATATATTTTCGCAATTTTCCAACACGATCGGCTAAGCAGAGTTAGTTCAGTCTCGTGTTATTCAATGTTCTGATGAAATTTCTTCAAATTTAGGGGAAAAGCTGAGTAGTAACGCTTTGGTTGTGTCAAAAGACTTAAAAATGATGAATTAATGTTGTTCCCATTAATAAAGTGTATCATGATTCTTTTCATTTCCAGGTGGGTGATATATCGCTCAGTGATTACTTGGCTGTGACGGCAACAAAGCATGCCACATATCTCCCACACACGGCTGGGAGGTACTCGGTGAAGCGCTTCCGCAAGGCGCAGTGCCCAATTGTGGAGAGGCTAACCAATTCCCTTATGATGCACGGCCGCAACAACGGCAAGAAGCTCATGGCTGTCAGAATTGTGAAGCATACCATGGATATCATCCACCTCTTGACTGACCTGAACCCACTCCAAGTCATAGTCGATGCCATCATCAACAGGTATCTCTTCTCTTTATTCAAAATTTGAAAATTTTGTCGGTTACCCTCCACTGGGAAAGTTTTATCTATTATCTTGGTAAATACTCCTCTACTCCATTGGGTGAATTAGTCTATTGTTTGAAATTCAACTTATGAGAGAGCGTACTAATACTACATTGAGTGGATCAGTCTATTGTCTGAAATTCAACTTATGAGAGAGTGTACTTAATTGGTAAAGCTCTCTTTTTTCAAAGAAGAAAAGTTCTGATGATGTTATAGTTTAGAGATTTTGAGGGTTCTGTGAAACCAAAACCAACTCTTTTTATTTTTTCTTTGAAAGACCTGAGCATTGAATCTTGAAAAAACCTTGACTATAGATCTGTTGTGTAGTTTTAAGTGTGATTGCATTTTTGGTTCTAGTTACTTACTGATCTGTGTACCAATATCCTGCATCCTTTGTTCCTTGTCATAATTTGTAATTTACGTATTGATTAATACCAGGTATTTACAAGCTATGCAATTAGCATGAAACGCTAGTTGGGCACTCTAAAATTTAATGTTTTTGCAAATTCAATAGAAGTATGATGTTGTATCTGCAAAAGCTGAAATATCATGTTAAAAAATCTCGATGCAGAATTTGTAACATCAAAAGCTTTTTTAGAGGATGGGATTCTAACACATCTTGTTGCTATATTATTTGTAGTGGGCCCCGTGAGGATGCTACTAGGATTGGTTCCGCTGGTGTGGTTAGGAGGCAAGCTGTTGATATTTCTCCATTGAGGCGTGTGAACCAGGCTATTTACCTTATTACCACAGGTGCAAGGGAGAGTGCCTTCAGAAATATAAAGACCATCGCTGAGTGCCTCGCTGACGAACTCATCAATGCAGCCAAAGGTTCATCCAATAGGTTGGTTTCACTTTTCAATGATTTTTTATCCTTTGTTATTTGTTGAGCCTCCTTGTATTATGCATGACCATTGAACTGTTACTACTTGCAATGGTTTCAAAACAAATTACCTATGTGAAGACTTGTACATGATACTAGCATAGTGAAGATTCTTGTGTTTTTTTATAATTTAATTTCACTAAATATAACAAAGGGGCCTTCACTGGAATGATATCCCAATCTTTTTTTTATGCATTCACGACATTACCTTTTTATTCTTGTGAAAAACAATTTAGTACCTCATTAAGCAGACATTGTACTAAAGAAGCAAGAGAAATTACTATTTTCTGATAGCTTATTGACATGTAATTATTTATTGACAGCTATGCGATCAAGAAGAAGGATGAGATTGAGCGTGTTGCCAAGGCCAACCGTTGAGTGTGCCTCCCTTTTGAATACAGTTTCAAAATAGGTTTTTGAAAACGCTCTTAGATGTTATGTAATTTTCCGGATTGCTGTTTTTTATTTTATTTTTGTTATGTTTCATATTGCAGAATCAGGATATTTAGGTGTTGTACTTTTGCCGAGATAGAAACTAAATCCTGTAATATGTTTTATATTTTGCTTTGATTAAGGTTCACATTTAAATATGTTATGCTGCTCTGATTAGTTCTCTTGGGAATAAACTATTGGTGCTCTGATCAGCTTCCAGCAGTGAGGTTTCGAGACTTTGTAATCTTGAGAGGATCCATCTGTTGATGAGTGAAAATACATGATGTGGTCTCCAAAACCGGGGTACAAACTGGCCCCAGTATGGTCAAATTAGGTAATGGTGGCTATAGTCAATTACTAAAATTATATACTTGGGCTCTATTGAGCAAAATTAGATGGTAGAGTTGGGCTAATATGACACTAGTATTATATAAAACTAATAACACTACATCTTAAATTCTTAGATTTGTTTTAAGATTCGTACAAAATAAAGTGTTTAAACAGTAAAAATGAATATTACGGATCTTAAAGCAGATCTAAGGGTTTAAGATGTGGTGTTATTTAGTTTTATATAACACTAGTGTCATATTAGTTTAACTCTAGATGGTGATATAGGTTGAAACCCTTCAACCTCTCAATGTTGATCCATCACAAGAACTGCTGTCACATTGTTGCCATCGTTTTGTTGGCACAGCAGAGGCGATTCAAGTTCTGGACCTCTGGAGTACAAATCAATGAAGTGACACTATGATGTTTAAATTGTGAACCACATTTGATTCGGTATACAAACGTCATGTTGGCACACAAATTTTCCAGGAATTGAATCTAAATATCGATTTCACTTCGGTATAGTGTGCGTGTTTCTGATAGCATTTTTTTCAGTTGTTGTTTTCAACCTACATTAAAAGATCTTTCTTTCTTATATTTGGATCATCCAATCTAAAAATTAATGTACTAGATTGGTTTGATAATGTTATAGATAATACATACTGTATAACATCATCGGATCGATAGAGATGTATTTGTTCTATATCAGATAATCAAAATAAATAAAAGGATCAGGGACACTAATAGCATATACAAAATCGTTTCTGATAATCGCAATCATCAATTGCGTAAAGCAATTCATGTTTATTTCTATTTACTAATCACAATCATCGATAGTATCTTATTTTCATAAATCTTTGTACCTCAGGAGTTTAATCATCATAATGGAAATTATAAATTGAAATTCGTAGTTTGGTTTGGTATCATTTTATGCTTCTTTTGATAATATTTACGAGTGGCCAAAGCGTTGTCCCAAAGAGAATTTAAAGTTTCAGAATTCATGGGATAAAGTTATTTAAATAATTTGGAATTGAACGCTACAAGATAACTGACTAAGTAATTAGTTCTTTCCTTTATTAAAAAATTATTAGTTCTTTCCAATTTTGAAAATTTGAACCATAAGGTCCTGATTGTGTCCATAGTATATTATGAATTATTGATTCTTAGATATCATCTTGTGTAAGTCCAGATATTGAAAGTAAAACCAGTTAGTTAATTGAAACATATTAATATGTGTTAGAACAAGCAGGAAACTTTCGAAGTGTAGTGATGTACAGGGGTTCCTAGGGAGCTTAAAATTTTCTATCTTTTGCTAAGATTGTGAAAATATAACCTTTATTGTTAGTGGCAAACTTTGACGCTAACCTTCAACAACAACAACAACAACAAAAAAAAAAAAAAAAAAAATTAAATTAAATTGATTATGAAAAAATAGCTAGATTACTAGTAATAAATGATTTACTCACAAGTTCAATTTTTTGGATTAAACCTCCACTAGGAAGAACCCAAACAATCAGTACACGAGCTGGATCTGAAAGAGTTTACAAATAAAATAATGAGAACCCTCCAGAAGAACCCCAATAATATCCTGATGAAAATTTGGACTTGTGGAGGTGCATGGTGTCCAAATTGAAATATCTCTAATTCAAAATTACCAGAACTTTAACGCATAAACGAATTATAACTCAGATAAAACAATCAAGGACTCACTGAAACAGCCTTGTTGTTTTAATCAGACTCACCAGATTAAGTTGAGACATCAGTAACCAGTATCTGAACTTTAGTCGAGAGCCCGCTATAACCCAAATATGACAAACCAAATGCCAAAGTTCATTTAAATCCACGCTAGTTCACATCTGTTAAAATCTGAATCTATCCGAATTATAAACCAGTCTGAAGGCAGCCCAAACCAGATTTACCCACCTGAAGCATATCCTAAATCTGGTAAACTATGAATGTGATTCTAACCAACTTAATTTGACACGATTGCAAATTGGCAGTCTGATTTTACAGGTACGAAAAATCCTAAACAGCTCCAAGTTCAGAATCAGTTCACAGTTAACAAAAATTGCTGTTCCATATGTTCCCAGAAAGCTCAGATGTTATCCAATTTCAACAAGCAAGTTTGCCTGTGTTTGTGCAAAAAATAAAAATAAAAATAAAAATAAAAACAAAAATCATCCCAGCCACAGTGCATCTAATGTACATGAAATTTTAAACACACATCGCTATTCATTTTTCTGGTCGAGTTGCTCAACGAAGCTTCCTGCCAGGATTGCGAACACTTAATAGCAGAACATCATCAATAACTGGCCCGCATAAGGACCCATCGAACTTCATGTGGTAGTTCGAGCTAAGGAAGGTAACACGGGTTCTATTTCCAGTTGCCACAAACCTCAAAGTGGCCTTCTTGAACCCACCTGTTCCATTTGACTCATAAGCCACCTTCAAAGTTCCACGGGCTGCATAGACGTCAACCATCATGTAACCAGTGCAACCATCAGCGGCATCACCAACTGAGAACGTCAGACCGTATGTTTTCCCAGTAATAGTTCGAACAATCTGCGTATAATCAAGGCCACTATTCAGAGACTAGGAAGGATTGCAAATTTTCCGAAATTATTTCCAGTGATGCAAAATAGGAGTCCCATGAGGAATAGCATACCAATTGGGAGCTGGGTAAAATGGAATGTACGAACCTTGCAATTTTATTCACGTACATGATGGGAGTTCACAAAAGGTTCAATTTTGTTAACCAGTACATGATTTCTAGTCCCACAAGGAATAGCATACCAATCTTCTTTTAACTGCATGTACTATTCTTAAGGCCAAGTCACACGAGTAGTTACAAACCTGTGCCAAGGCGCTCTCTCTGCCGGCAACAAGCTCGACTGCACGCTTTCCCTGGGGCACTGAGTAGTGATCAGAGTCAATGTACTTGACCACCTTGAGCGACTCCACCATCCATGCTGGCAGAGGTGAGTGCACATCTTCAATTTTCGGTGGAATCAGCACACCCCATGGCATCGCTGCGAATAGGTAAGGGCCCTCCTCAAATCCACCATTCTTTATGATATTATCTGCAATAGTTGCATCAGAAATGTATTTTAATCATAAAAGAAAGTAAATGTTGAAACTCGAAACAAGGCAGATGTTGATACTCGACTTTGGGAACTTTCAACAGAATGCAACAGAGAGCAGAACACAGCACTTCTTGGGTATTAACAAAATTTCTTCTGCTATTGTACTTATTTTTTAGTTTATGCATTTTATTTGGTGTTCTTAATTAGTTTTGAGCTCCAATAAAATTAATGGCAAACAAATGGCAAATTGCAGGTAAGTTAAAATAACAAATTAAGTATGTAAATTATAAGCATGATTTATTTATAAATAATAACAATACTAAATGAAGAAAAAAAAAAGTTAATACAATGATTACATTTGGTCAGTGGGGGCGGGTAGAGAAACTCAATGGCAATTGAGTCAATGAGGGGCCCACATGCAGGATCCTCCTCAATCCCCGTGTTATGGATCACAAGATCGCACTTAGAATGCTTTGCCTGGAAGCCCCACGCATATGAATCCCACCCAGCACTGCTGTATATGGTCTGCATCGGTACCAGACTTGACTCAGGGTAGACCGATATATTCAATTTCTCAGATTGTGCACACGTGCGAGCAGCACTAAAAGTGATTGCATAGTAGCTTCCCCTCGACAACTATTCAGAAAAGAAAACATAATGCCAATAATTAGTTCAATATTTCCCAACCTTTCAGGATACTACTTCACTGATATAATATCACTGGTGTGCTAATTTTAAATCATGTTCCCTACCATTATCAATTCTCTCAGTATGTTACTTAACTGAATACTAAGTGCAATCGAGGTCAGTATGTAATCTGACTGGCTCTCTGTCACTGTTATTTTTCCTGATTAACATAATATATATATATATATATTAGGAAACCTGCATATAGCCTGTTGGTCTTAAATAATAAGTAAGATATATCACTTTCATTGGCTGAAACTTTTCAAACACTTTTTTCTTTTGAGTTAACAAAAGGTCTCACTCCATGCATATGGAAAGCATTGCGTTAGCCAATTGAGACAGGTGTGGTTCTCAGCTTGCCAAACAATGTCATATTGGATAACTCTCCCTCTTCTTTTTAAGATAGCAAAACTTCATGATTTATATTCATACAATTTGCCGCAGGACATTTCTTCTTGTGACCTTCAAAGGAAAAAAATTATAAAGCATATTGATTAACATTTACATTTAAGTGTTGTTTTATGGTAGCATCATTGCCTAGACGAACTGCATTAGCACCCTCTGGGATGACTAGGTGGATATCACCTTGCTTTTGGCCAGCCTTAATGTACTCGATGAAGCCTGATATCTCCCACTGAGGCAGCGCAAATTTTCCAAGCACATGAGTACCATTTAGCTCGTTAGGCTTAGGACCATCCTTAAAGTCACCATTGGGTAATAAACCTGCATGAGAATTTTAAAAGTGCTTACTTTATTTCACAGACATGGATAAGATTCAAATAATGAACCAAAAATTAAGTTGAATTGATGTTTGGGTAACTGGCCTGAAGGGCAACATACTCGTACCTAGCAGAGATTAAGATATAAATATGAAGTGAAAACTTAAGTAAGCAATGCTGCAAATAAAACTCTTAATCAAAGACAAAGATAACATATTGTTTGCATTCCAAGACATTAGTGATAAAATATTTTCTATTTGGAGGTTAAAATAGATAATTTACTTGCAAAATTTGGATAACAAATTTACAATACCTAAATTTTTGGCGTTCATTTTTTCATTTCCTATGATATAGTAATGCTATTTTAACAAAATATTGCTTTATATAGTCCAAAACAATAATGCAGACATAAAAAAAGATACAATACAAAAATTGGTAATGTCTTTTTTATTTGATGTTAGAAGCAAGAACAATGCAGATGTAAAAATGTGACCAATCTGGATAAATATTTTTTAATTATTTATATTAAGCATAAAAAGAAGAGTTCCAGTGGCCCAAGCTACCTATCTTTTCATTAATATTTTAAAATCCAAGAGAAAAGTCCAAATCAATTCACTGGTTCTTCTTCACCAGACATACGTCCACATATAAAATCATGCAGTTATATGTAGATGCATCTTCAAGAAGAAGCATGAGATCAATGTTTTGGATATGTCATTCAGATTTTGAATTGTAAAATATTAATCAAAAAGAGATGTTGTGGCAACTTGTGGTACCATAGCCCTTCTCATAAAAAAAATAATAAAATGTTAAAGATTGGGTATTACAGTCATCTTTAGCAAAAGCAGAATGAGGTTATAGAAAAACAAAACACCAATCTGAACAAATAAAAAGTACTAAACTTATGAGAAACTTCTTGACAAGATTAAAGTTTTGAATTGTATTATATTCCTAGTGTTGTTGAATGGATTTAATAATTGGCATTGGAAAGCTCTGGGGATGATTTGTTAAAGTCACCAGTTCCAGGGTCTATTTGACACAAGATCAAGAAAGGATCGACACAATGATCATCATGGACTTTTCTTTATTGTACTAGAGTGTCGTGGTTATACACAGTATATGTACTTATGCATACAATTTTTGAAGAGACATAAAGATAAATTAATTATCAAACTAATTCCGTACCAAATGTAAAAATGTTATAACATACTTTTTTCATTATGTTTTACTAAAAGCTTTCAAAAAAGAAAGATAGAATATGTCATACTTACTGAATGTCTAATGTAAATTTCAGTTGGGCATTTTATCGAACAGATGGTGTGCATTGTACATAATTAACCCAATTTGCCAAAACTCCATTTTGTTCAACATTGATTCACTTCAGAAGTTCAAATTATCCTCCTGGAAAACTAGACAGACGACACTTCCCAACCCACCATGGAGGCTCCCCTGTGGAACTTGTACTGTGCAATTGACCATCTCTACATCTTACATCGTCCAATCTATGTTGACCACCGAGAAACCACCGTTGGATACAAACGATATGTAAGAGGAAGAGATGAAGGAAAGTTCTTTCCACCACCACATACCGGTCCGTACCAATCTGTCACAACCACAATCCGATTTGGGGATAGCCGTTGGCAATTTTGACAAGTCAATCGGCTCTATTGAAGAAGAAGGAATAGCGGGCAAAGAGGGTAGCGAAGCGGGCAGAATTATTGAGAGGTCAGTAACTCTGCAAGCAGTCCAACCTAACAGAATAAGTCAAGCAAAGTTCTGACATCAGGTCCCAGTAGTCAGTATTACATGGAGATAGCATTGGAGACGTTAGGATTGTGCGTAAGTCAGTTAGAAGGAAGTTTTTTTTTTTTGAGATATAGTTAGAAGGAAGTTAGTCTGTTGAATAAGCGGGTCAAATTATGAAGCTGAGTTATCATTCTGACATACATTAGCAAGATCCGTTAGTCTGATTTTTCATCCATTTCTTGTAGTTGCATCACTTATAAAAGGCAAACTCTTGTACGGTTTGGATTATCAAAGAAATAAAGAATTTTGAAGTTTTCCTCTTTCTCTCATCATTCAAAGCTACATATAGCTGAGATTGATTTTTTTGTATCTTCTGTTCAATTGCTTGAAATTGAGTCTCAAATTGAGACTGGTCTCCACTGTCAAGATCTAGAACCTAACAAATTGGTATCAGAACGGTGATCACATCTGGGAAAAGCTGGTGCGAGCTAAGAAGAAGCGGCCAATGGCTGGTAGAACACGAAGCAGTGCCACTGGCGATGAAGAATAACACCTAGCTTTGGCAGAATTCACTAAGAGAATTACCAAGATGGAATCTAAGTCGGAAGCATCACAGCGAGAACCGAGTAAAGCTCAAAAAGAGCTTGCTGGTAGGTTGGAGGCTAATGAGGTTAAGATGGATCGTATAACCAAGATGCTGGAAACGATGATGCTTACATACAACTGGGAAAAGAGAGAAAATAGTGCTAATGTCACTCCACAAAACGAGGATCGGGCCAAGAAAGGTCCATAGAAGCTCATTGATCTAGAAAATGATGATGATTCTAAGATCGATAAACAAGGTGAATTCAACTCTCAAATTCAGAAATTTTTCCTTCCTCATATGGATTTCTCTTCTTTCAATGGGGAAAGGGCAGTAGAATAGATAGAAGATTGTGAATAGTTTTTTGAGTTGTATCAAGTTCCAGGTGAGTACAAAACACGCATGGCCACTATGAGCATGGTTGATGATGCCAGAGAGTGGTACAGATCTTTAAAAATTTCAAGAAAAACACCCCCCTGGCCAAATCTGGTTGATGAAATTCTGGAATTCTTCACTGACAGTTCTGGTAATCCAATTGACCAGTTCAAACAAGTCAAACAGCATGGTAAGGTGAATGAGTATGCCAAAGAATATTTGAGATCCAGATCCAGATTGATTTGTAGAACACAAATCTCAAATGAAGATTTTTTTTGTGGGATCTTTTATTAGTGGGCTAAAAGAGGATATTAGAAATAACCTTGATTTGTTTGAACCCTCTACACTAAAGACTGCAATTAAATTGGCTAAGAAGATTGAGCTAACCTTAGAAGGGGTAGTAGAAGGGTGCATTATAGTCAAAAACCAATGGTGCAGCAAGGGTCAAAGAATAATGAAATGTTTGTGAAGAAATGGGAAGGCAACAACAGAAACCAGTTTACTAAACTAAATCAAACAACCATGACAACGGAGCAAAAGAAGAAGCTGGGGTTGTGTTTTAGATGTTTGGAGAAGTGGCATGTGGGACATAAATGCAATCCAAAGACACTACATACAATTGACAGTGAAGTGGTTGAAAGGGAACTAGAAGAGGAGATGCCCGAATCAGTTCTAGTAGAGAATGAAGAGGAAGAAAAAGGGGGAAATTTTGAAGATGAGGAGGAAGAACGAGCAATGATAACCCTGTGTGCCAACACCAACTTACAAACCTAAGCACAATCAGAAACCGCAAAAACCTTTAAATTCAAGGGTTATATTGGGAAAATGCCAGTATGTGCTCTCATTGATAGTGGTAACACACATTCCTTCATAGATCCAGAACTGGCACACACTCTCAAGCTGGAAATTGTCCAAACTAACCCTATGAAAGTGACTATAGCTAATGGTACTCACATGAACTCAACACAGATTTGCAAAAACCTCAAGTTTTCAATCCAACAACAAGAGTTCAACATGGATATGAGAGTGATGAAGGTGCCTAGTTATGACATAATTCTAGGCATTGATTGGCTTGCAACTACAGGTGTTATGACAGTAGATTGGAGGAAGGTAATAATGGAGTTTGGGTACAAGGGCAAACCTGTAAAGTTGCAAATTCAAGAAGAGAAGGCTGAGGTGAAATTGTGTGAGCAGTCTATAGATGTGGAAAAAGAAAAGAAGAAAGGGCATCAAGTTCTCATAGCCCACCTTTTTTGTAGGATTGAACAAGAAAAGCAAGAAGGACAAGAATGCCCTCTTGAAATTAAGGAGGTACTGGATACATTTAGTGAAGTTTTTGAAGAACCAACATCTCTACCTCCCTCTAGAACCATTGACCACAAAATTCCTCTTAAGCCAGATGCAAGCCTTATTTCTCTCAGACCATACAGATTTTCTTATTTCCAGAAATTAGAGATAGAGAAAATAATAGAAGAACTGTTGAAGAATTCATTCATTCAGCCCTCTTCTAGTCCCTACTCCTCCCCTATACTATTGGTAAAGAAAAAAGATGGAACTTGGCGCATGTGCATTGATTACCAAAGGCTAAATGAGAATACAATCAAAAACAAATTTTCCATACCTATTATCGATGATTTGCTAGATGAATTGAAGGGGGCACAGTTTTTCTCTAAGTTGGATTTAAGAGTTGGTTATCACCAGATTAAGATGTGCGAGGAAGACAAGTTTAAAACCGCATTCCAGACCCATGAAGGGCATTACGAGTTCAATGTGATGCCATTTGGCCTCACCAATGCACCAGCAACCTTTCAGTATTTGATGAATTCAGTTTTCAAGCCTTTTCTTAGAAAATTTGTATTAGTTTTCTTTGATGATATCTTTATCTACAGCCAAGATCTAAGCTCCCATGTATCTCACCTCAAGCAAGTGCTAAAAGTGTTGCAAGAAAACCAGCTATTTGTGAAAAGATCTAAGTGTGATTTCTGTGTAGAGAAGATTGAATATTTGGGCCATGTGATAATCAAGGATGGGGTAGCCACTGATCCATAGAAAATTAAGGCAATGCAAGAGTGGCCTATACCTAAAAATGTGAAAAGATTGAGAGGGTTCTTGGGTTTAACAGGATACTACAGAAAATTTATCAGAAACTATGGAGTGATCTCAAAACCCTTGACAGATCTGTTGAAGAAGGATGCATTCCAATGGAGTACAGAGGCTCAGACAGCTTTTGAACAACTCAAAGAGGCCATGACATAAGCCCCAGTTCTAGCTCTACCAGATTTTTCTAAATGATTCATTTTAGAGACTGATGCAAGCAATGAAGGCATAGGTGCAGTACTGATTCAAGAAAAAAAAACCCATAGCCTTTATGAGCCAGAAATTAGGGGTAACATATGAAAAAGAACTTCTATCTCTTATTACTGCTATTGTGAAATGGAGGCATTATTTGCTTGGGGGGCAATTTGTGATAAGAACTGATCATATCAGTTTGAAGTTTCTCTTAGAACAAAAAGTGAACACAACTCTCCAACACAAAGGTCTGAGCAAGTTGCTGGGCTTAGACTATGTAATTGAGAATAAAAAAGGCAAAGAAAATATAGTGGCTGATGCACTATCAAGAAGAGAAGAGGGTAGAAAAGAAAATTGTGATTTTAATCCAGGTTTGATGGCAGTTAGTGAGCTCCGGCCCCAATGGAAAAATGAAGTTCAAGATAGCTATGAAAATGATGATTGGATTGAAGGGCTAAAAAGGAAGATTGTTGAGGCCAGAATAGTGCAACGAAGGAGGCAAAACCAACACTGTTTCAGCCACTGAAAGAGAAAATGGAGAGCAATAGTACCTCACTCAATACCAAGGGGTGATCAAAAGAAAGGGAAGGGTGTGCATAGGCAACCATGGAGAATTGAGAAGGCAAATCCTGGAGGCACTCCACTCATCCACCATTGGAGGACATTCGGGTATCACTGCACATACCAAAGAGTAAAAAAATCTTTCTATTGGCCACACTTGAAGGAGGATATACACCAATTTGTGAAAAAATGTGAGAATTGCCAATTCAATAAACTTGAACATCTCTCCTCCCCTGGACTACTTCAACCTCTTCCAATCCCTGTTGAGGCATGGTCAAGCATTGGCATGGACTTTATATCGGGTCTTCCCAAATCAGATGGCAAAGAAGTGATAATGGTGGTTGTGGACCGGTTAACAAAATATGCCCATTTCTTATCTCTCTCCCATCCGTTTAAGGCAAAAGATGTAGCACAAATTTTCTTAGATAACATCTATAAACTCCATGGTTTGCCCCAGAATATAATTTCAGACAGAGATCTCATTTTTACTAGCAATTTTTGGAAAGAATTGATGGGCAATCTAAGGGTGAAGCTCAACATGAGCACTGCTTGTCACTCCCAGTCAGATGGTCAAACCGAACGAGTCAACCAATGTTTGGAGAACTACTTGAGGGGTATGTGTTATAATCAACAGAAGAAGTGGCATAAGTGGCTCTCAATGGCAGAGTGGTGGTATAATTCATGCTATCATACCACTATCAAAACATCTCCCTTCAAGGCCCTTTATGGCTATGATCCCCCACAATTAGCACTTGGTAGTAACCCCAGGAGTCAAGTAGAATCGGTAAATGAGGTGCTCAGAAACAGGCAGGAAGTGCTGAGACAATTGAAAGAAAATTTGAGAAAGTTGCAAGAGAGAATGAAGTTATACACCGATAACCATCGGACCGAAAGGCAAATTAAAGAGGGAGATTGGGTGTACCTAAAAATTCAACCTTACAGGCAAGTGACCATAGCGGGAATGCATAATTAGAATCTAGACCCCAAAATTTTTGGTCCCTATGAAATAATTGAAAGGGTCGGTGCAGTTGCATACCGTCTAAATCTGCCACCGGAATCATCAATCCACCTTGTCTTCCATGTGTCCCAGCTCAAGGCACATGTGAGTGACTCTCAAGCAGTTTCCCCTTCCATTCCATTGGTAGGAGTTCAAGGTCCGCACTATCCTCAGCCACTAGCAATTTTAGCACGATGCATGGTGAAGAAAAGAAATGCAGTGGAGTCCCAAGTGTTAATTCAGTGGATGAATTAGTCAATAGACGATGCGACTTCAAATTGAGACTGGTCTCCACTATCAGGATCTAGAACCTGACACAATCTCTCTTCTCGCGCGCACCATGGCTTTACTTAGGCGTTCTGCCCAGAGCAGGCATTGGCCCACGTATTACGAGCAGGTTCCGGTTTGGCTGTCCGATGGACATCGGATGTTAAGATGCTGCAATGGAGGTCTGGAGTACTGGACTGCATTGCATCTCATCAAGTCGCACGCGTATCACGATATAATTTTTACCGTTAGATGCTGCACAGCGTGCCTGCGGCACCACACTCGATCTGAATTGCACTGAGAGGAGTCTATCTCCGACTCGACACTAAAAATAAAAAGGAGCGAATTCGGATCTGAACGATTGGATCTGCTTAAGATTTGCAATGGTTTTTCTTAAAAAAAAAAGAAAAAGAAAAAAAAGATCTCTACGTGGAATCAAATTTACTTGTTTCAAAATATTAAATTTTGAGAGAGAATGTAAACTCTACATATATATTATTTAAATTTTTTAATCCTCATATCGAGATGTAGAGAAGATAAATTTTTTACCTCTTGTCTGGAAAATAACTTCTAGCTATTATATTTTAGTAAAGTTAAGTTCAAACATTTGACAATCGGTTATGAATATTTATATTGGAAAAAATTCTATTGTACCCACGTGTTTAGAAATATGTCCATAAAAAAATCATAATATCTTATATTGTAAAATAAATTTAATATTTTTTCTCCACTCCTTTTATTCATTTAACATTTTATTTAATTATTTTAACAAATATACCATTTAAGAAAGACGTGCAAAAATTTTAGAGAATATGCTATTTTTTTGGTAATATGCCCCAATGTTAAATTTGCTTCACTTTTTTAAGTGTAGCCAAATGAGACATCAGATTTATTTTATTTTTAAACCTTTGCTCCAGATATTTAAAATATATATATATATATAGTCTAAGTTACTGTAATTCACAAGTAATTGTTTGATTAGATAATAAATTTATTCAGAGATTAGTTCAAGCTCTAAAATTTAGTCCTAGAAATTGAGAAGCCAGTTCAAATGTCCTGTTCTTGTACTTCCAGTAAATTTTTAATTCCTTTTTCTTGGTGAATTTCTTCCATGATGAATGGTAATTGGTGAGACTACAACTTTTTAAAATTATTCAAAAATTTATTCGAAAGGTTACAAGAATGATACACACGGATTACATTGAAAAGGCTAACACCTAAATCTAAAACTAATTATAATTTCATGAGTGTATACAAAATCAACCTTGTCTTAGTATATAGAGTAGAACTTAAGAACACCCTAGTTCTACTCAAGTATATAAGCTATTTGGAAGAGATGAGAATATATTTGTTAATTCAATTTTTTGAAAAAAATAAAAATAAAAAATAAATAAATATAATATGTGGATCTTAAATCTCGTGCAGGTACCAAATCCAAATATTCCTTGAGAATTAAAATAATAAGCATCATTTTTTAAAATTAATTTAATGCTTGTTGACTTGAAGTTAGATCTGATGATTCAGATCAGACGTCAGAGCTGGAATCTGATATCAATAAATTTAACAAAAAATAATTATTTACAGCAGAGGGAGATTAAAAAATTCAATCGTATTATTGCATCTCATCAAAAAATTTGTACAAAATCACTGTTGTTACTAGTTGGCAACAACTAACAAGTGACTCTGTCACACATTTTGACTATCTTAATTATATTTGTTTTTTTTTCTATTGAATATTTGGTTAACAATTAATATTCTCAATTAATTAAAGGGCGGCGAAACTGTGAAGCAGGGTAACTGGGTACTAAGATTTTTTTATTTTTTTATTTTAGGAAACCAAATTTTTTCGATATAGAATGTTAAGAATTTCATAAAATATTACATATCAAGTTCTAGATCTATAATATATATCTCATATAAGGAGGGTTCAAATGCCTCTATTTTTGTGTCTCCATCATGCCTGTACGAGATATGAACTACATCATTTTATCTAGATACATATAAAAAATTATGCATTTTAACTTTGTTTTGGTTGTCATCTTGAGTTTGTTAAAATGTATACTAATATGAATGATTTCTAGTCATTGATTTTTCAACTTATTGATTCATATAAAAGAAAAATCAAAATGTGATAATTTTTTGTAGACACATAGAGAAAATAACATAAATCACATCTAACGGTTTTATTTTGATGTTTAAGTTTTAAACTTGGAATTATTTAAGTTTTTAAAAATAAAAATATAATGGAGACACAAAAAATAGAGGCATTTGAACCCTCCTCCTCTCCTTAATTAAGTACTTTTGAGGAGTGTTAATATATACTTGTACCAAGTATTAACTCCCTTGTGTTATGAAAGATTTGACAAAGTTTGTCATTATTAGCAAGTATACTTTTTTTTCAAGAGAAATAATGATTGTACTTCACTGTAATAACAACAATAACAATCAAATCTTTAATCTCAAACAAATTGAGGTAGATTAAAAATGAAATCCAATCAAATCACAAAGTCAAGATAATAATAATAATAATAATAATAATAATAATAATAATAATAATAATAATAATAATAATAATAATAACTACTTTATTTTGCCTACATTATAAATTGTAGGGACAAATCCTAAGTCTTATTATATCTTGATCCCGAATCATCAGACTTATGACCTAAAACCTATAACACTATTTCTAAAAAATATTTTCTAAGTCGTGATTCTGATACATAAATTGCTAACTTCTATACGTACACTCTTGTCCAAAACCAACTCTTCAAGTATATTCCATACATTTAAACTCTATATTGCAAAAAACAAAGGAAAATTATCTACAATTAATGTAAATGAATTTTTGCAAGCAGTGGATATCAAAGCTGCAAACATTTTTAATATATATAAATGCCATATTTCGACATAATATCTTAGATTAGACAGAGCGTCTTATTGAAAAAAAAATTCACAATGGTTCGGCTTAAAGAAAATTTCCTATATACATGCTCTCTATCT
The DNA here is from genome assembly GCA_033356055.1 of Carex pumila. Taxonomy (NCBI): domain Eukaryota; kingdom Viridiplantae; phylum Streptophyta; class Magnoliopsida; order Poales; family Cyperaceae; genus Carex; species Carex pumila. Next base: position 97,950 of record JARJHM010000126.1, on the reverse strand, counting down.
TAAATATTTACCTCTAAAAAATAATACATATTACGAACAGACAATGGGGGAAAAAAAATAAGAAACAGAAGGAGAGAAGCAAAACATACCATCAGTAAAAGCAGATGAAATTTGACTAGATGAGCAAATTAGTATGAGAAAGGCACCATAGTGAAACATTATTGATCTCTTCCTTAATTTGTCTGAATGAGGAACTAACGCAATTGAATGAGAAATGTGAAGGGACTAGAGAAGCCAACTACGAGGAGTTGACTGACAAAGCTTGTTTGCTGCTTCGGAAAGCAAATCAATAACATTTTTAACTGACTCCGCGATAGAGATAATATTTTTTTTTAACAGCGCTGCAATTAATTACGCTGGGCGCCACAACTTCAAAAAGTACGCCTGCTGTAAATTCACTGAATTGGTCTCCAAACACATATTAATATGGAGAACAAGATGAATGGTTCGAATCAATCGTTAGGATTTGAAAACTCAAATATAGAGCCGTAGCACGATAACAACCCGTGATATGCATAATACCATAGACTCACTCATGTTTGTATGCTTGAAAGTTTATATTATATTTTATAAGTGGATTACAAGTAGATTATGAATCATGGATATAGACAACAATTCATTTTTTTTTTTTAATTTAGACTGCAATTTTAAACCGTTGTCAATGACCACGATGTTACTATATTAGTTAAAAACTAAGCAATCTATCTGTTTTCATACATCTTTTTTATAATTACTATGAATAAAAACCTGATATGCTGCCAATTGCTGAAAAAACAGTACCTGTACTAGACCATCTACATTCTACAATCTACAGGTACTGTGGACATGGCTGGTGCTGAGGCTGCGCTGGTGCTCGGAAGATTTTCTGTGGCGCACAAGGTAGCGGCCTCAACTGTGTTGTAGGTCAGACAATTGAGATAGCTAGAAGAATAGGTGTTATGTAATTTTATTTTATGAGAGAAACTACTAGTATTTTCTTTTCTTTTTTTCCTTTTTTTTTCATTATTTCATTATGAGCGAACAAGCCCTACATAAAACGGGATAGACAGGAAGCTTTCCAACAATACTTACATGATCATTTTCAATGATCGCATACTAAATTTATTATATTTTCCCTTTTCTTATTGTCCTGGGATAATTTATCACCATTTGAGGAATAGATTTGGGTCTACAGTTGCCGAGGAATAGCCTTTTCAATTTTTTATGCAACAAGTGTACTCCAGCCTTTTCCACAAATGTAGCTTTGGGAATTCTTAACGGTGTTTATTTACCTCTATTTCATTTTAACAGGGGTGAGGGTGACTACCGACTAGCAAGTGAATTCTGCTAAATTTCCTGTGATTTTTCATTATTTAATTAATTATTACAAAAAAGTGCACAACACAATGACATAGGCATTCTATATTTCGACTCTACCCATTTTTTATAAATATCCAAAAATAAAACAAAATTACGAAATCTACCCAATTTTTGACAAAATCTCAAAAAATACCTAATCCGTTTATTAAACAACCAGATTTTCAATTTCTTTCCGGTAACCCAATTCCCGGAAATGAAAAAAATATTCAGTTATTCAATAACCAGAAAATATGAAGAGTGCCCGGTTATCTAATAACCGGTTTTGAAATTGAGACTCTTACCCCCACGCATTTCATTGAAATTGTACTGACACATGGTTCATTTTGGCCAAAAAATTCATAGCAGGCAAAAGCAGGAATTTGCATCCTCTAAGATATGTATGTCATCTTCTGATTTTTTTGTATCATATATAATGTATCCTTCCTGTTGCATAAAGTTCTACATTAATTATTACTTATCATACTTTTATAATAGTGACCAAGTCAGATATTCAGATAAATGTTTGTATGCTTGAAAGTTTATATTATATTTTATAAGTGGATTATAAGTAGATTATTGAACTACGTAATTAATATATCTTTTACATCTTCACAACAAATGTTTATTAACTTTTAAATATTTTTTTCCTATATAATTTTTACACAAAACAAACTTCGTCAAAAAAATTCGAATTTTTGTTCTGTTTCAATTGATTTTGAGTCAAGTAACCAATTTTGCTTCTATTTCGACTAATTTGTTTCTTGATATATTATTATTCTTTCCGATAACTAAAACAGGCAAAATCGATTACTTGACTTGGAATTAGTCCGGCCATTTTTTTTAATACCCAAAAAAAAAAGAAAATTACAAAAATAACCTATTTTTTGGATTTTTTCCATATATGCCCTAACCGCCCAGCGTACGGGCGGTACATGCCATTACCAAACCGCCCATATAATGGGCAGTCCACTTTTTTTTTTTTTTTTTTTAAACAGAAATTTTTTTGTATTAAAATATTAGAAATATTGAATATATTTCTTTAAAAATAGATGAAATACAATATAATTTGATTTATTAGAAAGACTACAACAAATAACCCGGATCAATATTTTTCAGGCCGGATTTTTCACGGCTGTAAGAAAAATTAATATATTTCTTTATGTGTTATTGGACAAAAATAAAAATGCGTAGATTCCAAGTTATTGTTCCCGGTTCAAAAGTCACTTCTATGTAATCTAGAAAATATTATGATCCTTCTAGGACATTTAATTTATAAAAAGTTGTATCTATTTTGAGAATTCTTTTTGAATAACAATTATTAAATAACTTAAAGTTTTTATTTTTTTTTTCAAAAATAGATACAACTTTTTATAAATTAAATGTCCTAGAAGGATCATAATATTTTCTAGATTACATAGAAGTGACTTTTGAACTGGGATCAATAACTCGGAATCTATGCATTTTTATTTTTGTCCAATAACACATAAAGAAATATATTAATTTTTCTTACAGCCGCGAAAAATCTGGCCTGAAAAATATTGATCCGGGTTATTTGTTGTAGTCTTTCTAATAAATCAAATTATATTGTATTCCATCTATTTTTAAAGAAATATATTCAATATTTCTAATATTTTAATACAAAAAAAAATTTCTGTTTAAAAAAAAAAGTGGACCGCCCATTATATGGGCGGTTTGGTAATGGCATGAACCGTCCGTACGCTGGGCGGTTAGGGCATATATGGAAAAATTCCCAAAAATAAGTTATTTTTGTAATTTTCTTTTTTTTGGGGGGGTATTAAAAAAAATGGCCGGAATTAGTCGAAACAGAACAAAAATTCAATTTTTTTTGACACAATTTGTTTTGTGTAAAAATTATATAGGAAAAAAATATTTAAAAGTTAATAAACATTTGTTTTGAAGATGTAAAAGATATATTAATTATGTAGTAAAATAATCTACTTGTAATCCACTTATAAAATATAATATAAACTTTCAAGCATACAAACATGAGTGAGTCTATGGTATTATGCATATCACGGGTTGTTATCATGCTACGGCTCTATATTTTGAGTTTTCAAATTCTAACGGTCGATTCAAACCGTTCATCTTGTTCTCCATATTAATATGTGTTTGGAGACCAAATTTTACATTTTTTGAAAAAATTTTGCTATTTTTTTTAGATATTTAGAAAATCACTTGATCTGAAAATTCTGGACCATTCAAAAACAGTGATTTTCAATCAATCTAAAAAAATTTCAAAAAATGCAAAATTTAGTCTCCAAACACATATTAATATGAAGAACAAGATGAACGGTTCGGATCAACCGTTAGGATTTGAAAACTCAAATATAGAGCCATAGCACAATAACAAATCGTAATATGCATAGTACCATAGACTCAATCTACAAACATTTATCTGAATATCTGACTTGGTCACTATTATAAAAAGTATGATAAGTAACAATTAATGTAGAAGTTTATGCAACACGGAATGATAAAAAAATCAAAAGATGGCATACATATTTTAGAGGATGCACATTCCTGCTTTTGCCTGCTGTGAATTTTTTGGCCGAAACAAACCACATGTCAATACAATTTCAATGAAATGCATGGATAACCGGTTATTGGATAACCAGACACTATTCATATTTCTGGTCATGAATAACCGGACATTTTTGTCATTTCCGAGAATTGAATCACCATAAAGAAATTAAAAATCCAGTTGTTTAGTAAACGGATTGGGTATTTTTCGAGATTCTATCAAAAAAAAGGGTAGATTTTGTAATTTTGTTTTATTTTTGAATATTTATAAAAATTTTGGGTTTTTGAACATACTAAAAGATCATTTTTGTAAAAAAAGTAGCTATTAAGTCGCAAAGATTCACTAATAAGTGTAAAAAGTTCTTGTAACTGTAACAGATAAGCCACATATATATACACAATAGTTCTTTAAATCTACTGCCAACTCCAGTAGAACATAGCCCATAAATCAAAAGAAATGACTTGTAACTGTATATTTCTCAAGTTCATATATGGCTACCCAACCGCCCAATTCGAAAAAAAAAAAAAAAATCTCTATTTCTACAAAAATAATGGTGCTTATTTATGTTTTCTAGCATTAAAGCACCATATACTTGTTTACTAAGAAGCCCAGTCTCCTCAATTCGGTAGTAAAAAATACATAAAAAAACATCGGGCCAGGATGAAATTTATTTTTAGCTAGCAGGGCTCCAGTTTCTACTAAAGACACTGATACCAGGCAGCCTAATTCCAAAGCGGCTGCTGCCGGATGAATTTCCATTACTCTGTTCAGCTGGCTGGGATGACCCATTTGACCCGTTTGATAGATCAATTAATCCTGGTTTCATAGATTTTGATCTAGAGAAAACTGGACCGACAGGGCTTGAGACTCCTTGGAGTTCCTAAATAAGAATATACCATTAGAAGTTGACAAAGGGTTTTCCATATCCTATTGTTTTGCTCACATTTTCAAAATATTGTTTCCAGATAAAACCACCAATGTTCTAAAGCACTTGCAGGAAAACCAAGCATTACCCCGTAAAGTCAGAGACAAACGAGTCATACTATCACCCAACATTCTAGAGGAATCTGCACTAGCATACAACCGCTAGGTCACAGCGTGTGTTGGCAGGTAAATAAATCCATTAATAACCCTCTTTTCTGTTACCCCAAATTAAACTTGCTGCATGCTAATTTAGATGCTGGGTTGCTAGTCACAACATTATATGATTTACTATTGCAAGATGTTTGGTTATGTTCAACAAAAGACACAAGGACACTAAGAGTCACTTTTTACTCCACTAATTCATTAAGCCTAATAGTTGGGTCAAATGTGATGAATATTGCAACATATTGGTGCAATTTGGAAACAGTAGCCGATATATTAAAAAAAAAAAAAAAGAGTAAGCTGGCAAACCTTAAGGAATGTCTCTGAAACGGTAGTTGAGCGATGAACCTAAAAACATGTGAATTCCATAATGTTAGAGACCAACTGGAAGTATATTTTATATCAAATATGGAATCATAGAATTCAAAATGAAATTTTGAATAAAAAATTAAAAACAACAAGACATGATACTAAAAGATCAAACCTTAGGAGTAGGTACAGGTGTAGTCTCTACTGGGGCAGAAGGAGAAGTAGTTGGTGAAGGTGGCAGAGAAGCAGCCTGGAATTTGTTATAATAATAGGCCAGAAAATATGAAGCATACAGATAAGTATACACGTGTCGATGTAAATGTATAATAAGCAAATTGGTATGAACCCCTTAACAAAAGTGTCCTTTTTAATTGAATTAAAGCCATTATTTATTCTTTTCATTGGAAAACAGACCGCATAACTTAGACTTAGAGGTAGCCTTCAAGTATTAACAAAATGGTAAATTTTGCAAAAAAAATTTTACCCTATCCGCTGGCAAACTCCTTGATGATTCAAGGGTCAGACGGGATGAACTGGTCGATGCCCCCTGTTGAAAAAGTATTAACAAAATATAAATAAATGTCGATTGAATCAATTAATTTAAAAAATAAAAACAATTCAGTTCACCGATTACTCCTAATAGTGTTTTGTTCTTGTTTTCATTAATAAGAAATGATATTTTTGATCATATACTCTATGCTGGTACCACTGTACAGTGGTGTAGTTGCTTAGGAGAACAGTCATGATACTATCAGGACTAACTTGATAGCTGAAACTAATACTGTAATTTAAGTTTCTGCAATGAAACGGGCCTAAGCAACCTTCTTTTCAAAAAAAATAAAAAATGATATTCAGAACTTCATTGCTTTACCACTAGAGAGCCAAAGATACTCAGGAAGGTCACTAAAAAAATATATACACTCCAGGCCCCCACCAAACATAGTAGTAACATCCACATGAAGCTCAATGATGTGCTAACTTTCCCTCGTTACCGATTCATCTTATTTAAGGCAGTATTTATGGGTATATATTTAAACTGGGTAGACGAGCAATATTCTTGATGTTCTATTGGGTGACACGCATATTCTTGAATGGAGATGATATTTTCAGGTCTTATAAGGGCAAAGACAAATATTGCTGGCATAACATATGAAAAGATAGGCAACTCACCAACAGCATCTCAGAATTACGATCCTGCTCGAGTCTACTCGCAAATTTGCACAACTCAGAAATTCCCCTTGTTGTCATATCCTAATTGAAAAAAAAAAATACAAAAACAAAAGCAAACAAATGGGAGGTTTAGACAAATGGTCACAAAAATAGTTAACAAGAAACTCTATAATTACTACTTATAAGTTTCTAGTAGACTCTCTTTTGCATTTCCATATAGTACTTCAAATATGACATGACATTAAAACTTAAAAGACATTTACCTGACTACTCTCCAGTCGACCAAGCTTCGTTTCCTGATATAAAAATACACAAGTCAAATGTTAATTGCCTCCACAATATATAAATAATTCCGTGAAAGGCTGGTCATATGCATATATTCTTAATGGTGACATATTCAAATACTTCTTAAAAAGAGGTTTTAACAACATTCTAATTTTCAAGGGGTAATACAAAGTTCCTGACCTTGCAAGTTCAATATAAGTAAACGAAAAGGTTAACTTACAAGAGTTTGGACAACAAGATGGACAGATTGCATGTCCTGTTGGAAAGCAGTTATATCTCCGTGCAATCCTTTCACCTATATTGAGGACCAAAATAACACTTTTTATTAGAAGAAATGTTGCCAGTTCTTTCTGTTTTCATCATGTTTAAATTATAAAACTAAGGGTCAATTTGCCTCAGAAGGAGCAACAGAATCAAAGCCACAATCACCCTCCCTAAAGGTGTTGGGTTTATGACAAGGATTATATTGAGATTGTTTTGAAAAACATTTTTGAAATTGTTTCCCTTGGGTTTATGACGGAAACAGGTGAACCCAGGCTGATGAGTACTAATTTTCAACAGGAAAAGAGAAGGGCAAAAACATAAATGAAGGATTTCCTGATCTCACAACATAATTGTTAAACTCAATAAGGTGGGACTGGTTTTAACAAAGAAGCAGATTAGGGGAACCTACCACACTGTACCTATACCACTAACGTGGAAACCAACATAGATATACCAGAAGAAATGTGATCTTAGATACAATCAGGATCACTAGTGAGCCAATATGATAGACAAAGACAAACAATAATATATCAGGTAAATTAGATCAGCGATACTGCAGAGAAAATAATTAGTTATTATTTGCACCTATCATAGCCTTTTTCCTTTTTTTTTCTAGTAATTCAGTATAGACTTTCAAAAGCATCACATACGACCCTGGGAAAATGTATAGCATAAATGACCGCACATAAATGATGACCAATTCTCTAAGCCCCCAGCTTCCAAAATTAAAGCCCCACAATCCCACACTTGCCAACTTAAGGCATACAAAAACCTCCTTTTACTCTTACATAATTGAGGAAGAAAGCAGAGCAATTTACCAGTTCAAATAATAATAACATTTTTAATGAAGGTCAGTGGTGTTACAATTTCAAAAAGAAATCTGTGCTGTAAGATTTAATTTAATGATTCTGCATTGAAATATGTGGCTTGAATGACACTTCCTTCAAAAGAAAAGAGGGCAGTGATGTTGCAATGACATTTCTCATGCTCATACTACAGGGGAATAATATTTTCTCAAATTGCAAGGAATCCAGATGACATTTTGTTTAGATTGGAGGCACATAAACCTTTTCAACTTAGCTTATTCACTGACTGCTCGAAAACAATGCCTACAATTCCAATTCCAACACGTAATTACCCAGCATCTATACATAAACCAGTCTCTGTACTAGCTTTTTTATAGATTGGAGGCACATAAACCAGTGAACAGTAATTACCCAGTCTCTACACTAGTACAATTCCAACAAGTACATTAATCCCTTAGTTGAGGATCAGAACAAACCTCATCCCGAGTGGCTTCACTTATTTCCTTGCACTCATCTAGACGGATGTCTACTCGGTCAATTCTTGTCGAAAGAAATCTCTTTGCAGCCTGAAAAAAGGTTACAGAAATTCCAAATATTCCTCCATGAAAACCAAAACACCTCCAGAATATTCAAACAGTGAGAAACCAGATATAGGCCAAAACCAACTCATCACCGCTTCCAAGCCCCACACAAATATGTTCATCATCCAACCAACATAACAGACCTTAATGGGATAGAAATAATGGTTAAAAGAGGCCTGGAAAGTTTTTGAATGACCATTTCACAGAGTATTCTCAAAGTTGGGGACTTTAAATAAGATTTACTTGCTATTTAGGTTTCCTCCCTTCTACAAAAATAACATTAATAAAAAAATATATAATATAAATAACTAAAAAGGAAAAGATACTAGAATGATCCAGAACAAGCATAGTTTTAAGTGTGATATTAAAATGGACATAAATAAAAGGAGAGGAAAAAGTGGGGTGAAAAATCATAAACATACAACAACAGAAGATTGAACTTGCTCGAGCTGTTTTCCTACTGCTGCACTAGCATCAGCCAAACCACGCTTTGTCACAAACATCATATCTGAAATCTTCCACCCCTGACAATTATCAACATATAAACAAGTACATGAAATTTGCTATAGTTTAGATCTGAAATACCTTACAAGCAAACCTGACCTACTACCAGTTAGTACCCCACAGATACAGGCATCAATATCACCTTCTAGAGCAAATGCTGTGTAAATCAGGTTCTAAACATAACAAAATGGATAAAAGACCATCCACATACTGAAGGGAAGTAAGTCAGCAACCTACCTTCCAACGAATGTACAAGTAACCAACTGTACCAACCACAACAATTGCCGTAACACGATTGAAAGTAACACGTCCCCCTGAACCAAAGAAATCAAATTAAAATAATGGGAAGGAAGTTAATATAATATTAAATTGCTTCCGTGCTCCTGTTTTGAGCATTAAAATAACGCCACAAGATGATCGAACAACCATTAGATACCTGAACTGGTTGTCACAATGGTGATAGATCGGGATGAGGCCAACTGCTGTAACTCTTGTCTCAAATTATTTACCTAAAAATGGTGATCGAAATATAAAATTCAAATAGTGGTTATAATCATATAAGGGAAATGAAATTGTGCTAAACTAGACATGCAAAACCATAAGAAAGTTGAATTAATATGTAAGATTGATTACTTGATCCAACAGTGAATCAGTTTTGGGTTTACTACTAGTGGATGATTTCGGGCTCTCTTTGTCATGCTGAAGGTACTTCAAAACCTACAAAGAAATAGGAAAATCATAACATCTAAATTATACATTACCGTCTTTTTGCAAAAGCATAAAAATACACAAAACCTTCCTCAACAATTTTGTACACAATATACTAAAATAACAATTCTTGTTAACATTTAACAAAAACAAAAGTGCCACTTTTGTATTAAGTAAACTATCTTTCAGTATACACCATCAATACGTACTCCAGGACACATTCGGGAATTTTTGTAGGATAAAATTCCTCAGATGTCCCCAAGTCAATTAAAAAAGGCTGGGGTTGCTAAAATGCAGTCTTAACAAATTACCTTAAAAGCACCAGAGAAAGCACCAGAGAAAATGTCCTTTATTCCAGAGGCACCCGCTTCATTAGTAATGGCAGACCCAATGATAGCTGAAAAGACCAAAAAATCAAAATAAATTGTCCAAGTACCAAACCAAGTTAGTAATCACCTGGTAAAAGCAAAACAAAGGTAGGGTTATCCCTGATCAAATATATCCAACACACCAATTAGGTCACATGGTTAGCAATTAAAAACAAAAGTACATGTACTATTCAGAACAACGCACTTTATGCTTTACCAGGGAAAGAAAATTTAACCCAAACCTAAAACTGCACGAGGAAATTTTTCATTTTCAGTACATTCAGACGTGATAATCTTCAATAGCTCATTAAAATTACCATTTTCAGTAAGAAGCTAACTCAAATTTAATCACCTATTTCGTGTTCCCCAAGAAATAGGAATGCTATCGACCATAGCAAATGAATCCCAGGTGTTACACAACACACCCCAGATTTTGCTAAATACAAGGATATAACCGAAAGATAATGCCAAAAAAAACAAAAAATCGAACGAAAAATTCACAATCGAAGTACCTGCGCTTACTGCGAGCGCAATTTTTCCAGCCATGCCTTCGATCAAAGCCTTAGGCGATGGAACCGTATCACCATCTAGGTAGTTTTTCGCGCTTTGATCCTTTTTCTTAGTTTAGTTGAGCGCACTTGGTAGTTTCTAGGGTTTCTGTTTTAAGAGCTCGAACTGGTGTCCTGGCTTCTCGCAGTTCTTTCGCTCTCGTCGCAGAGACCTTATTGGTTCGTCCTCTCCAATTCATACAAAATGGAGATATCCATTCACAGAGCCAAATAAGCAGTATTATACTTTCATGTGTATTAACGCTAGAAAGTCTATAAAACAGTTTAATGACAAGTTTGATTTTATTTTTAAAAAACTTAATATACATAGGTACTTATATTACATATGTCCTGCACTAAAATTAAATAAACTAAATTTTGGTTTATCCTTTTAGCCTGTGATATTTATATTTAGCGAATGTTGAACTATTTATGTGTTGAAGTTTCATAATTTGATTTATTAAATGTACTTGCTCTTCAGTCATATTTATTTGCAAATTATCATGCATTTGTGGCCCCATCTAATTTAATTACTGTAAGAAAATTTATTGGAATCGTGAAATTAGATAGAGATGAACTATAATATAGTATTACATTTTTTTATAAAAAGAAAAAAAAAACATCTTAATAATTTTTTATACATTTGTCAAATACCTACATTACATAATTTATGTTCAAATGATTTTAGTTTTAATAAATTAAATTTTTATTTTCATATTAAAAATTCTCATTCTCACAAACAATTATGTTGTCAAACAAACGCTAAAAGTACTTGTTCTTAGTCATATTTATTTGATGGTTTTAAATTTTTTTTTAGAAAAAAGTATCTTTCATTGAGCAACTGTCAAGTTTCTACTAGAAGAAAACTGAATGTTTGTTAACTTCCAGTGTAAAAGAAATGGAGAAAATACCGAAAATGACAAATCGCCAGCGTCGGAGTTCGATTTTTTTGCTAAACTGAAAGTGGGCCCCATATATGCACTGGCCCACTGATGAGGAGCTTTGAGCTTTTTTTTTTCTTTTTCTTTTTTCAATGTGTTGTCCTATTATGAATTAAAAAAATTAGCGAAAATTTTATTTGGAATCGATCAAAGTCGTTCTCAATTTTTTAATGACAAAATGAGTGTTATAACTTTTCATTATCTTTCAGTGTTCTCTTCATTAATTATTCATATCGCGTCCGATTCCTAGCCAAATTGGCCTTTTAAAGCTCTGGAGAAAAAAGGGATATCAAGTTGTGTATTTCCATAAAATATTATAATATAATAATCTTCCATAAAACACAATGATTTCAATTTTCAAGTATGGCGATTTCCATATTTACTTTTCTAACTAAATTACATTCGCTAACAATTAGGGGTGTAAACGGATCGGATAATATCCAATTTCGTCCGAATCCGAATTCGAAAAAGTACTTAAATTATTTGATTCGTATCCGTATCTAAAAAATTATAACGGATACGATACAGTAAGACTTTTTGCTATTTGTATCTGACCGTTTACACTTTAAACCACAACAAATGTTATATACGTTCTTAAATTGATTTATTAAATTGCATATTGTACGAATAATTTATTAAATTGCATATAAATATATATATATATATTTTGATGAACAATATAACACTATGACATAATTAGTGACTAATATTTTAATAATATAATATATGTTTTATAACTAACAAGCTAATTATGAAAAATATATGTATCTGTCCGATGTCCGATCCATATACGTAACATTTAATATCTGATCCGTATCCGTATTCGAGACTATCCGTATCCGAAAAATTATAACGGATACGATAAGACCACTATCCAATTCGTATCCGACTGTTTACACCCCTACTAACAATAGTATAAACTGTATATATTTTTTTAAATATTTTCCGTTTTTCAGATTAATTTATTGTTAAATTGAGAAATATTTATTTTTCGATTTTTTTTTATTGTTATCATAGACTGGTTATATATAGTTCTTATATTTAGGAGCTACTTGACAAGCTTAGAAAATCTTAATTTGATAAATGCCGTAAATGATCAAGCAATCTATCTAAATTAGGTTGCGCAATTCAAGCGTAAATTGAAAAAGAAATTGTCATTTTAAAAACCATACTCTGTTCTCCAAAGGAGATAACTTTTTGGTTGAGCAATTCAAGCGTGTAAAATTTCTGACCTAGAAATAAATACTTGGGCTATAAACGCTTTCATAAACACAAGTTTATAAATCAAATTTTTCTTTCTTTTTTTTCCCCGAATTCTCCGGAGGATGGAAATGGAAAATTGACTTGACGTGTTTGGTTTTTGCTCCATAAAAAATGGGATCCGAGACCCGTCAAGGAGCAGACAAATGCTCTTTATTTTCGTTGACTTTCTTTAATAAAAATTACCACTAAATTTCTAATATTAAGAACAGGATATATATTTTTTGTTGAATGTTATACCTGACAAACTCTCTCATTTTGACGTCTAATTTTGCTTGTTTCGTTTAAAAGTTTTGCTTTTATTATTAGATGCATCTGAAAAAGTTGTTTGTCGAACTATTCTCTATGGAGATATTTTTATTTATAGATAATATAAAATAATATAGTTTCCAAACATTATTTTCCGATACTAAACTTTCAGGGTAGAAGTGCAACATTATTTTTCAGGGATTTTTCTTTCATGTTTGCGCAAAAGAGTTTCCAAACAATATTAATAATATATTATGATTGCATATATTTTACATACCCAAGTTTAAGGATTTGGCTAATATGTTATGGGTTGCATAGAGGTCTCCTGTACTACGGCTCAATATTTGACTTTTTAAAATTCAAACGGTCGATCCGAACCGTTCATCTTGTTCTCCATATTAATATGTGTTTGGAAATCAAATTTTACATTTTTTGGAAATTTTTACTATTTTTTCAGATTTATTGAATATTGCTGTTTTTTATGGTCCAGATTTGTCTGAAAAACAGCTATTTTCAATAAATCTAAAAAAATAGTAAACAATTTCTAAAAAATGAAAAATTTGATCTCCAAACACATATTAATATGGAGAACAAGATAAATGGTTCGGATCGACCATTTGAATTTTGAAAAGTCGAATATTGAACTGTAACACAGAAAGCCTCTATGCAACCCATAGCACCGTAGCCAAGTCCAAAGTTTAATTATGTAATGAATAAAAGATATTACACAAACACACAGACAAAAACAGAAATTAATCCAAGTACAGTTAAACTATCAATAAAAATAATGTATTCAAATGTAATATTTAATACGTGCGGTCGGCCTTTACATATATAGTACATAAGTAGTATGAGAATTAATGCGCATACAATAAAATAATAAATAAATATTTTTTTATTGACATGCATGGATACTAAAATTTTTTTACAACTTACAAACTAAATATATATATATATATATATATATATATATATATATATATATACACACACACACAGAGGGAGAGAGAGAGAAAGAGATGGACTACAGTGAGTGCGAAGTAAAACGCGATTCTACTTTACGCCGTATTTTTATTTTGAAAGTTCAAATGACCGATCCGAACCGTTAGATGTTTAATCCATATTGAAATGTGATTGGAGACCAAATTTTATATTTTTTGGAATTTGTTTACTATTTATTAAGCATTTTTTAAAATTGTTGTTTTGTTGTGAACAGTAAAATTTTCTGGACCATCAGATCAGCGACTTCCAAAATTGCTTAATAAATAGTAAAAAAATTCCAAAAAAATATAAAATTTGGTCTCCAAGCACATTTCAATATGGAGAACAAGATGAACAATTCGGATCGATGTTTAGAACTTTAAAATTGCAAAATATGAGCGTGAAGTAAAATAGCTGCTTTACTTCGCAACTCACCGTAGTCCACCCCTATATATATATATATTTTAAAATTAGACAAATAAAAATACAATATGATACTAGTATAATCTTAGATTAATTAAATTTATAGGCATCATAATATCAATTTGATATGCCTAACAAGATAAACAAAATTTAAAAATAAGCCTAGCTATGGAATATGTGGTTGATATTTGTATGCAATGTGATTCTATTTTCATAAGGCATAATTAAGCATATGCGGTTGTATATTGAAACACTAAATATAGTTAATCTTGATATAGTCTTACCTCAAAAAAGAATTAAGGTATTGTTGGATAAAAATAAAAATAAAGTCTATAAAAAGTAACGAATACACAAACTAATTAAATTAATTAACTAACGGGCGAGAAATTTTGTTTGTTGAACGAATATTATCATACATCCGTTTTGCATGCATATGCAAATTGGAATTATAATTAGCAGTATAAGTATAACATAAGGAGTTGTGGTAAAATTAATGAATGTTTGTGTTTAGTGCTACATAGAATATTCATTTTTATTCATAATTAATTATAGTTTGAGCATGGATTTTATTAAATAAAAGTTTGTAACTATAATTTGCTTCATGTTTATAATTAATTAGAATATCATAAAAAAAACAACCTATTTTGGCTTTTTAAAATACCAAAATAAATAAATAAATAAAGCTATTTCAGCACACAAGTTATTAATTTTTATAAGAATGAACAAAAAGGAAAAAAAAATAGAAGCTAGATTCCTCCTTATTTTAGTTCGCCTACAATTAGTTTGTAGTAATCTAATTAGTGAACTAATTAGAATTATAATTGCAGTATAAGTATATAACAATAGGTGTCTGAAATTAATTCATTTCTCATGCATAGAGAAAGGAAGAGAAAGGAAGAGCAAGAGAAAGTGTCGTTTGTGCATTGCAATATGAGCGCCTCAATAGAAGCATTGCTGATGGCAGCTGATTTCAACACGAACTACATAGACTACGAAGAACACGACGAGTGCTACATACCGCCATATCTCTTGGCTTGCAACTATGAAAAAGAAGATGTCGACTATTCTCCGACCAGCTTAGAAGATACCAAGAAATTAATCTATGGAATTAGCAATGATGCAACAGATGTGCATAATATTACTCATGAAGTAGATGGATCTACTTGCGATAGATCAAAAGATCATATCAAAAGTATTAGTGATGAAAAAACTGTTAATGAAACTATGAGAAAATATGTTTCATGGATTGAAGATTACAGATTAACGATAGACAAGCTTATAAAATTAGGTCTTCGCAAGGAAGATACTAATTAATTAATAAATTAGGAAATGAGATCTGAGAGAAAAGAAAATTATATATTAACAGTATTTTGTGATTTGTGCGTTACATATAATTCTTGTTTGTCTAATAATTTTCTAAATGTTGTTAGATTTCTTAACACCAAATTTGTCCATTTGAAATTTTAAAACTTTTTTTTTTCTTAACAGTATTTTTAAAAGTTGGTAGATTATCTATTTCATGTTTGTAGAATTACAAATAATTATTTTATTTCCGCATTTTCAAAACATAGATATTGTTATCTAATTATATCCAGATTTCCGAAAAATTAGGAACCAACCTATTGATTCTTTGGTTCTTGCATTGAAAAAAAATATGATAATTCAAAAAGAACCAACTTAATTTTCTGTTTGATTAGAATTATGGGATTAACAACTTAAAACATATGATAATTTTTTCCTCAGTCCTTCAATTTTTTTTGCTTCTTTTATTTTTATAAGGTGTATAGAAATAAATGAAGTGTATTCAACAGTAAAAAAAAAAAATACTACATTAGAAAAGGAAACGTAGTCTATTGTTTCATACTGGTCGAATGATCGATTCAATACTAATGGAAACTATATGGGGTTCGTTTTGAGATTCGTGTGAGGGTAAGAGAACGGTCCGGATCTATTAATAATAGAATTCTGTAAGGGCCTGTTCGGTCGAATCACTATTCACATGGAAAAAAAAATTCAGTTGAACTGAATTTTTTGTTTCCCATGAAAACAGTATTTTTTAATTTGATTTCCGTGTTCGTGTCTATTCCCATTTGTCGACCAAACAGTCCCTAATATTACGCAATTACAGTATTACCATCGACTAGATGTGATGTGATCTGAGGCCCGATGCATTGCCAATCTAACGCGAGGCCCAAATAGATTTATTTACCTTCACCCCCTGAAACATTGTTACATTTCAGAAAATTGCATCGAGCCTGAAGAAGTGTGTGAGAATTTATTTCCTCGTGTACTGACTGATTGATCAAGGTCTGTTTTGGGATTTGTGCCAGGCTACTCAGGTCTTATTCTACTCAGTCAGAGATTGCACGGGATCTGAATTCTGAAGAAATCAGGTTTTTATAAGCCGGATAAGAATAATGTTGTAATCATGATAAACGTAGAAGAGATGGACTTGGGTGAGCCGCGGTGTATACGCGTTTATATTTCACGCCGTATTTTTATTTTGAAAGTTTAAATGACCGATCCGAACCGTTAGATGTTTAATCCATATTGAAATGTACTTGGAGACTAATTTTTACATTTTTTAAAATTTTTTTACTATTTATTAAGTATTTTTGAAAGTTGCTGTTTTGCTGTGAACAATAAAAACAGTAAAATTTTCTGGATCATCAGATCAGCGACTTTCGAAATTGCTTAATAAATAGTAAAAAAATTTGGTCTCCAAGCACATTTCAATATGGAGATCGTGTTGAACAGTTCGGATCGATTGTTTGAATTTTTAAAATAACTAACTGTACCATGGAACACCAAACGCGTATACACCGCGGCTCACCCAAGTCCATCTCAACGTAGAATGGTAATTGAATCTGGTTTTTTTACTTCCTGTCTTTTCTTTGAACGAAATTATTCTGGGAACCAATAAGGATCTCGGGTGGTAATTATTTTGCTTCTTATTTCCGAATTTTTGCATCAGAGTCCGCATCTTTGGCATGATTCATTGGTTAGTTCCAAGTTTCTTTTTTTTCATGACACTAACATGCAAAAAGTAATTTCCAAGGACTGCCTATATAGAATGACTTCTCATCTCGTTTTAATTAGAATTTTAAATAGCGCATTATAGTATTTTTGGACCATAAAAGTTAATTACGACGCTATAGCACTGGGCATATCGTTATTCTTTTAGTTGTTTTGCTATATATGACGCGATAAATGCTATTTAAACTTTTGATTTGGATTGTCATATTAGAGATATTTATTTCAATATTTTGCAATCCTTTTTAATTGAACTGTTGGAGGAAATTGAAAATTTCATCAAATCCGGTTTATCAAATAATATTAATTTGACCAAAATATAATTATTCTCCAATTAAATAATGTTATTTTTGTAGAATTATATTTCATATATATTCTTTTTATGTAAAATAATAATCTTAATTGTACTCAAGATATTAATTTTATAAGAAAAAACAAAAATTAATTTGTATATTTTAATCAATTATGTTTATAAATATTGTAAAAAACACAAAAATTCATATGAAAAAACTTACCAAGGAATCTCTGCAAGCAATTATGTGCGATATGTGCACAGTTGTACCGAAGTAGATGGCGTTGCTCGTGTTAGATTATAAAATATCAAAGATATTAATCAAAACAATTTTGAGGTCGATTGATATATTTGTAACAAGGAAATTGCCAATGGAACTATATGAGAAAACGTGTCTCACAAAATGAAGAGAATTTCACATTTATGATAGACGAGTTTTAAAAAAAAAGTTGATTTCAAAAATAAAAATGAAGGTATGCTCCATTAAAAGTGGAGAAAATAAAAAAAAATACTATTAACATTATACATATTGTCAAATTTTGTATCTTCTAATTTTAAATATGTTTATATTTGCTACGACGTCTTATATATGGCATATACTAATCCTTATCATAACTCTCTTTTTTTTCTCACTCCTTTACATTTTCTATAGCACATTTTAATGTACAATTGGTGATATGGACTAAAGCAAAACAATCTTAACACGAATGGAGAAAACTTAAAAAAAAAATAGTATTAACGTAAATTTTATTTGTATGTACATCCATTTAAATTACTTAAATTATTTTTCTTCTTCAAAATCACTTTAATGTTTTATTGGTGTATAGCAATTTTGGTGAAATTTATTATAAAATATTATTATTAATACATAAAAATTTGATATATCATATACTAAAGAGGAGGGTTCAAATGCCTCCATTTTTTGTGTCTCTATCATACCTCCATTTTTAAAAGCTTTAATAACTCAAAATATAAAACTTAAGAGTCAAAATAAAACAGTTGAATATGATCTACATCATTTTATCTAACCATGTGTAAAAAATTATGACATTCCAACTTTATTTTGATTGTTATAAAGAACTTGTAAAAAAATGTACCAATGTGGATAATTTAGCTAGAGATGTTGATTTTTCAACTTATTGATTCACATAAAAACAAAATTAAAATGTGATAGTTTTTTTATCAGCACATAGATAAAATAACATATATCACATCTAAGAGTTTTATTTTAACTTTTAAGTTTTAGATTTTGAACTATTAAAGTTTTTAAAAATGGAAGCATTTTTTCGTTGAAGTGTTGAAGGAAATTGAGAATTTCATCAAATCCGGTTATCATATGACAATGTCGAACATAAATTTGACCAAAAAAAAATAATAATAGTGCAATTAGATTTGATCAAACAAATTTGATCATGGATTCAAAAGGGACAAATTTGTAAATGATAGTGAATAAATTATTAGCTATCCACACTATAAATCTAACTTCTCAATTCTCATAGAAGTGATAATTGAAGTTCTACCAACTACCAAGGAAAAGAGACCATGCATGGGAATTAACTTCTATATATATATATATATATACCAATTCACCATAACAAATATAATAATGTCATCTTACAAAAATGAAGACATGCATATATAGTGTTGAAAAGAATTGGTGGTATATAGACAATCTTGAGCCAACATCACTGGTGCCCTTGAGCTAGCTAGCTATATATATATGGTTTGGGGCTGGATCTGATCATGGCGCCATGTTGTTGGTAGAAGCAAAAATATTAAAGTAGATGCCACAAGTATATACCAAGCAGTCTCCAACCAGACAACCAGTAGCTAGCTATATAGCTAGATGCATGCACCAAATACTTACAATTTTGAAATGCACATTGCATGTACGTGCATCATGCATACTAAAGTGTTTGGTGATCGAGAATATGTGTCACTAACGCATCAACGTCTGTACAACACTTGGCACCTAGCTGCTCTACCACCTGCCATAGTGGACAATCGGGGCTAGGTGGCACCTCAGTGAAATTAATTAGCTACTACGCATCCGCTTAGTACCTCGAGGATTCTTCTAAAATCTGGCTGCACCTCTGCTATATTTGTTTACAGAGTGTCGCATATAAAATTTTGAGAATTAATTAACTATCTATATACAATAGTGCAAAGTATTAATCTTAATAAACAGTTGAATTTGTCTAACCATAATAAGAAACTTCTAATATACATGTTTTAATTAGCTCTGTCTGGCTTCAGTGCAACACAGAAAAGAACATGCGGATCGGTTATCATCAATTATTTTTTATAGTGCAGGCCGGGCTTTGAATGTAATATGATATAATGTAAGGCCCAATGTGATGCGAGGTCCAAAACGATTTACCTTCATCCCCACAAATGTTGGTCGCATCTCAGAAAATTGAATTGGGCCTAAAGAAGTCAGGTCTAGGACGGATAAGAATAATTAATGCTGTAACCAGTAACCACCATTTTTTTTTTTTCTGTATCACTAAAAAAATAACCTTTTGACATAGCGAACCTCAAATTAATGTACAATGATAAAAGATAATTGTAGCTACTATTATATATTTTCTATGGTGTGTGTCACGTTCACCGAGGCTCGATCCCGAGAGTTTACCATGATCTTACACTTGTGTTAGTATTACAAAAAGGTATTCCCGATTCTCTAATATTTGCACATTAATAGTTATTTAGTCCTTTTCAAATTGTCAATCAGTCCTTTTCAAATTAAAGGACGTAAAATGAAAAAAGGAAAAAAAGAATGCATCGACCTTGGTTTGTTGAGGTGTCCAATTCACACAAACTATTTCGCTCGGTGATGCCCTCAATATCGATCGGGTCCTTCCGTGCTAGAGAAACCCCACCGCTTTGAAACAAACACCGTCATGTCCGTTAACTCGGCAACTGTTGATAACTTCATATTATACATGATCAAATAGGATTTTTTTTTTTAAATAGAATTTCTTTTAATTATTTGAACGGAACAAACTTTTTTGTGTGGAAATTAGAAAAATAGTCTCCACCGATTCTAGAGATCAGTGTATCAAAAAAACACAGCCTACACCGATCCTAGGGATCGGTGGAATAAGTTTTGCACCTACCACAGCATATTGTACTGTTTCAGACAGAAACTACCTGTTTTGGTCCCAATTTCTGGCGGAAACAGTCAGTTTCGCCTATTCAGAAATGTGTTGTTTCCAGTTCAACGGTTTCTGGCGGAAACTATACTGTTTGGGGTAGAAACCACCTGTTTCGATCCCAGTTTCTAGAAGAAACAACCTGTTTCAGTCTTTTGTGCAGTATGCTGTGGCAGGTGCAAAACTGACTCCACCGATCCTTAGAATAGGTGTAGGTTGTGTTTTTCTTGCTACACTGATCCGGAATTTCGGTGGAGGCTAATTTTCTAATTTTCAAGCAAAGAAGGCTTATTATGTTGAAATAATTAAAAGAAATTATATTTTAAAAAAAAATCCTCAAATAGCATGATCATTGATCCTGTTACTATATATTGTTATAATCATAGTATTTAATTATCTAGATTGAGACTATGCTAATTGCATATTACAATCAATTTTGTGCTATAGATTCATATTTTGTTTTAAAATTCATACAATTGATCTAAATTATTAAATATAGTTTTGAAGATCAAAATTTATATATTTTTACAATTTTTTAGTTCATTATTTTCAGATGGTCTAAATTGTTTAGATCACTATCTATCTAAAAAAAATTAAAAATATTAAAAAAATGTAAAATTTGATCTCCAAATATACATTTTCATATGGAGATAATATTTAACGATTCTAATTGACCATTTAAAATTTGAAAATAGATATATGAACCTATAGTACGAGTCGATCCATAATATGCATATTACCACAACGAGGAATCCGCTTACACCTTTTTTAGTGATACCGAATTACACACTACATTTTCAAAGTTTTCAAAGTTCAAATAGTCGATCCAAACCATTCAACATAATGGATATATTAAAATGTGCTTGTGGATCAAATGTTACATTTTTTCAAATTATTTTTTACTATTTATTAAGTATTTAACAAAATCACTATATTCTGACCATTTAATTTTTGTACCTATTTTAATAAATAGTAAACAATTAAAAAAATGTAAAATTTGATCTGCAAGCACAATTTAATATATTCATCATATTGAATGATTTGGATCAACGATTTGAACTTTGAAAATATATAATATAATTCAGTGTCACCAAAAAAGAGTGTAAGTGAATCCCACTATTACCATAGCCTCACTTTTTAATCTAAGAGGATCATGAAAAATGAATTACAGACGTCCGATTAATATAGAGGTGAACTGTTGATGTCTCCCTTAACAGAGTTTTCTGAGGAAAAAAAATGGATAAAAAAGACACAGTATTTGGGATTCTCTATAACAAAACATCTTGTGATTAAAAAAAAAACAGTCATTTTAAGTGTTGCATTGTGTAGGCGATTTCGACCAGGTATTGAAAATAAAGGATGCGAGATTTTTTTTGTTTTAATACAAATAAGAAACAAACGTGTTGCATTATATAGAATGACAATTGACGAGTACATACATCTTATTAGAACTGACACTACAATAAAGTAGATACTTTTTGCAAGAGACAAAATACATTTATGATAATTATCCGCCACAAAAAAAAATTAAAAAATGAGGATAATTCATTAAAAAAAATTATTTTTTTATTCGAGTGAAAAATATCTCATTCTTGTAGTGTGAAACGCTACAATTATTAAATTGACAGTCTTACCGGTTTTAGTCATCAAAATGGGAACACGCCTGCGCCAAGATCAGCTCTGTCAAGCGATGTTAGCCGTGAATAGCACGGTACTATGCATACAAGCAAGAGGCGTACGTGTGGTCACCAATGTCACACGCGGCTCAAGCCAATTACATTGTTGTCATTCTCTCCAATGAAAGAAAATTTTACATTTTTTTTTAAAGGTTAGAGACTTTGAACTGTGATCTTTCACACCAATAACCAATGATATTTCCTTTACCACTAACCAGTGTTGTAAAAAACGTCCGTTTAGGCGGACTGATTAGTCGTTGGCGGTGACTAGACTGTCATGGTTTTTTCGACTAATCAATCTATTGTTTTCAATTATGACCGATTATTTTCAATTAATCGCTTGACTGTATCATGTTTGACCGACAACCGCATACCGTTATTTAAAACACTGTCACTAACACAAAGACCGGTTTCCATTTTTCTTTATTTTTTAGCGGAGAGTGGAAAAAAAAATAACAAATTGAAATTGAGCAATGCCAAAATGTTGGCATGTTGGATGATTTTTCTAGTTATGAGGTTTTTAAGATGACTTCCAAAAATAAATAGTTACAAATTTTTATGAGCATATATTTAAGATGATTTAAAAATAAATATTTAGTCATTTTTATGAGCATAATTACACTGATTGTAAATGGCAGATAGTGATAGTTTTATCCATTTGATGTATACAATATAAAGAGGCAAAACATAAAAAGAAGAAGTTACAAATACACCCTTTTAGATGCCAGACAGTGAAATTTTCTTAACTCAATATATGAACATAAAATATGCAGCCAAGCTTAAAAAATGTTACAAATAAAGAAAATAATAAACAAAAAATGATACTTCTTCAAAACAGGTATGATGAGGAGATACAGGAGCGGAACTAGAAAACTTAAATAGGGATGGTTGAAAATTAAAATGCATAATTGTAGTAAGTGGAATTTGAATTCAAGATCTCCCAACTACAAAATATAAGTTTAATCATTAGGTTACAACTAAATATTTGTCATGTATTGAGGATGAGTAGACTATATAAAGAGTTAAAGAAAAAATCAATTAAATTTCTATACGTATAATTAAAATTTTAAAATTACAGGAGTGACTTAGCCACCTTTGACTAAGCCTTAGATCCGCCCATGAGATATGTGAGTTTTTTTTATTGTGATATAATGGGGGGGGGGGGGGGGGGGGGGGGGGGTTGGGTCCGATTCGTGCTAAAATTTACACGAACTTGATCTACACGAATTTTAAGGGGGGGGTTGGGTCCGATTCGTGCTAAAATTTACACGAACTTGATCTACACGAATTTTAAAGTGAATCAAACAATTCTGATCAGGTATCAGACCAAATTTGATTCGATGCTCATTAGAGGTCTCCCTATGAAGAAAAAAGTAGGTCTGATCCCATTGAATCTACTTTTAGATTCAATGGGTTCCACAACTGTCCGATTCACTTCAGTCCGCACAACAACTGATGTGAACACACATGAATATTAAAGCTGAGGGCTTAGATCTTAAAGCGCATCGGACAGTTAAAGAGTTCATTGAATAAAAAATAGGTCCATGAGCATCGAACCTACTCCAAAGTCCTCCCTACGATGTAATGTGTGTGAGGTGGAGGGAGAGTTAATTAATCAATTGAGTATGGCTTAAGTTGAATTATTTGTTAGCATAAAGCATAATTTAAGTTTGATTATTTTTAATTGCTAATGAATTACTTTGACCAAGTCAAAGATTTCAACCGGCCAACATAAAGATTCAATGGGGGTATTAATTGAAAGATTTAACACAATTCTCCTCGACCGTTGATATTTGATTGCTTTAATTAATTGATTAAATCAATATTTCTGGTCAATGCTTCGTATTTAGATAGGTCCCCTCTCTGTTTTAACTACACCGTGTGCGGGTGACAAAGGCAGTACGGGAAGAGAGAAGTCACAGAGTTCATATACTTCTAAATTCATTGATGTTCTGTTGAAATTTATGTATGTTTATCGTTTATTATATTAATCAATAAAGTAACTTTTGACTGAAATTTTTATGTTCAAAGAAAAGTGCCCTAAAATATTATTATAATAATTTATATGTTTTGGCATGATATACCGAGCATTACGTTCTTTATAACTAATTTGATCTGTGACTGTGTCATCGGAGTATGTTTGAGATATTTATTCAAAATTGGGATTTGCTCCTATTATGAGAGAATAACTGCACTTGTTATTCTTCTTCTCTTATTACTGAAAAGTACGTTTGAATGCACTCTAGAATAGCTACTATTGAGAATAGTAAATTAAAAATAGCTATAATAGCTACTATTTGAGAATAACGCTAACTCAAAGCTATTAAGAATAGTTAAAAAGTTGTTTGGATGCACTCTTTGCAACAGTCGCTATTCCGACCTTTTGTTGGAACAACGGAATAGCATTGTTCTGCTTATTCGAAATAATAAAGTGTGATTATTTGAATGGACTTGATTTAAAATAACATTACTATTACGAAAATAGCACTATTCTCATACCATCCAAACATACCCGAAGAGGAGAGATGCAGAAAGGAGGGATAACAGTCTGCTGTTATTCTCTCATAATGACAGCAGATTCGGACGAATTTACTTGAGATCAAATCTAGATCATGTTATATGAATAAGGATGAACTTTGTTAGCTTTCTTTCTAAGCAACGGCAATACCGTCCGAATAACAATTTTATTGACCTCAGTGCTGCACAAAGTCAAAAGTGCACTGCTAAAATCTACACTCCTTATATGTCCTTGTCCCTAACTCCCTAATCCCTGTGACCTATCAATCAAAAATTCAAAATACAGCAACAGAAGATATTTTGATTTTCAAAGCATCTGCTAAGATTCTGCTTACCTGCATCCTTTTTTTTAATTGTTATTATATTGTTCATTATCTCTTTTGTCTCCATTTGTTAGTGAACTGGAGAATACAAAGTACACTGCCTCACTGCGAAGTAAATTGATTAAATTTTATTCCATTTTGCCGGCACCTCTGACATACCGAATCTGATGATTCATACCAATTTTATGGATCCTTTTGTGTAACAAATCTATTTAAAAAAACTTACCTACTCGTTACACGAGTTACTATAATCTTATTTATCAACAAATAAAAGATGTTAGTTCAGACACTCGTAGTCATAATCCGATACATATAAAACTCTTTTTTGTCATTTCTCCACGTCTCTGCTCATCCTCCCTTCCCCTCCGTGCCTGTGAAAACTGTAATGGCGCAAACCGATCTCATGGATCAATTTCTCGACCTCCGGTCTAAAGCAAATGATATCCTTTCGCAGTACGAACCGCTCGCGCTAGTTCTGGCACCTCTTTTTGCTCTTTTCTGCGCTCGTCTGCTCCATTCCGTATTGTCCGCGATCAATGAAAGAGGATTGAAGAACTTAATCATCGGATTCGTCATGGCCTCCGCCAAGTAGGACTTCTCTTTCCTTGCCTTTTTTTTTTTTAATTTATTGGAGCAAATGATAGTGTGTGTGTTATTTATCTTGCGTAACTACATTTTAGACACTACCTTTTTTTACCACATATTGTAATTTGAAAATATCTTGATTGTTTTGTTTAAGTATGGACTAATCTTTTGCTACTATTCTTAATTTCGATTAATAGAAATTTAACTTTAAAGTTTAAACTTGTAGTGGCTTAAAAAGGCAATTCTATTTTCACACACAAAAAAAAAATCAACAAAGTGGGGGCTACCTTAAGATTTGGGCATTAAATAACTTCGCGGTGATCTTTTGTTTTCCAGGAAATTTAATAAATGCGTTATCTATTTAGATATGTCAATTGTTTACATATCCTCCGAATTTTATAAAATATCGCGTCTATACCCCAAAAATGCAGGAAATCCAATTTAACCCTTTTTTATGCCCACAGGCGCTCCCAATTTTTTTTAGCTTGTGCTAATTCATATATTGGATCCCTTGTCTATGGGAAAAGTATTTGGGAGAGAGTGTATTTGATGTTCTTGAAGGGCTGACTTTTTTTTTTTTTTGGGGGGGGGGGGGCGCAACAGTTCTTCTGGTGTAATGTTAATATCTATTGAGAGACCACCTTTTCATAATGATCAAACAGGAGGGTGCAGGTTGTAATTAATCTTTTCTTTGTATTTCTATACCTTTTGGAGCAGGCTGGTTCCTGGTGTGAAGAGTTACATTGAGAATGAGAAGAAGAAGGTTAGTGGTTGTTTGTGAGCATTTTTTCATTTCAGTACATTGAGTATAGTGAAATTTGAGTTTGTGGCAATACCCAATACATCCCAGTTGCTTATCCAATAACTAATTAGGTAGTTTCATGTCAATTTTAAGTGTTCGACTGATAAACTACCTGCATTGGTTTGGTTTGTTTTAGGATATCCTAGAAGACCTATATTTCATCACTTAAAACTTTATATACATAACACACTTCATACTGAAATGAACAGTATTTGATGTTGTAACCTCTTTGTATTGGGTACTACCTAGGTTGTGGATCAGATGCAGTCAGGTGCATCTAAGAGAGAAGGATGGAGAACTGAGGTACCAACTTTGGGACTAAATGAAGGAGTACTCCGAGAGCTTGAAGAGGCTAAGGCTAAAGATGTAACTTGGCAAGGGAAATGCTCTGGTACAGTGTATGTATCCCACTATTAGCACTATTATGATCTGCAGTAGGTATTACTGCCATGGTACCAATGTGAATGACTTGGTGCCATCTCATTTCATATATGGAAGTGTTGTCGAAGTTTTGGATGAACTTTAGCCAAGGAACCTCGAATAGAAGCATTTTTGGTGGTACCCACTGTCATACTGGTCTTATAGTACTTGATGTTTATTTTTTTTAATTTTTTTTGAATTGCTATGACAGAATTTCTGTTTATTATTGGTGCTATTTTGTCGTAGGTACATTGCTGGAAATGAGACTGAAGGTCATTTTGATCTGATAAACAAAGCCTATTCAATGTGAGATACTTTTCCCCGATTCTTTGAAAAATTAGCTTTTAATATCTAACTAGGAGGTATGTACTTGTACCAGTTTGGATTAGCATATTTAAATAGTAGTCATTGTTAGAATTAGATCATCAATAATCACTTTTTGCAGCCAATGTACTAAAGTTAGTCCATGACACACTCGGATAGGCAGTTCAAAAGGAGTATTGGATTAGTTTCAGCTCATAAATTCGTCAGTTTGGTTGTCACTTGTGAAAAAGGGAAATCTGAGTAGCTTTCAGCAGTCACTCTTACATAATTCTGGAACGTCTAATTTTTTTTTTTACTTAGGTTTTCACATACCAACCCATTACACCAAGATGTGTTCAAAAGTGTTGCGAAGTTTGAAGCTGAGGTGGTTGCCATGACAGCTGCACTTCTTGGGAGCAAAGAGAAGGCATCAGGCGGTCAGGTTTGTGGCAACATGACATCTGGAGGGACTGAGAGTATCCTCTTAGCTGTTAAATCATCACGTGACTATATGAGACTCAAGAAGGGGATCACCAAGCCAGAAATGTGAGTAACAGCATTGCTTTGACTTTTGTCATGACCTGTGCAGGAACTATACTGGTTGATAAAATTTGGTGGTAGATCATCATGCTTCACAATCATTTTTGAGTGGGCCAGTTCAGGTCTTGTGTGAGGTCAAATTGGGTTCAGTCTTTGGTTCTATTGAGTCAGCACATTTTCGAGTTGGCATGTCAGCTTGGTCTGCTCATGATTATGATTGTTGGATTCATTTTCAATTTCAGTTGTTGGTTTGGGTCAGATTCAGGATTCAGTTCTGTTCTGGTTGCCATGAATTTGGAAAGAAAATTATTTGGAATTTCAGTTGTCTTTATTCTTTCTTTCAATTTAGCTTCAGGTAAGGATCAGTTGGGCTTCATGTGATCAAGCTTAGACCAATTATTTTTAGTTGGGTCTATTGTAGGTTTGTTACAGGCCCATGCATTGACTTTCCAAAAGATATTGGGTTGGGTTCTGGGTCCTGGTCCAGGTAGTCAGGCCCATGTTTTAGGTCAAGTCAGCTATTGTAGCCTTTTTCTTGTGAAAATAAGTCTTTTATTCTTTCCGTTCTTGGTTTTATAAAAGGCTTATAATTATAGGATAATAGCTGAATCTGCGCATTCGGCATATGACAAGGCAGCCCAGTATTTTAATATAAAGGTGCGACGCGTCCCTGTGAATAAGGATTTTCTTGCGGATGTGAAGGGAATTAAGCGATGCATTAACAGAAACACCATCATGGTTTGTTCAAATTTATTTTATTGTTGGTACTTGTATGACATTTCTTTTTCAACTTTGGATTGTAGCAGATGACTTTTAATTGTTTACCTATACTTAACATTTAATGTTCTTCCAGATTATTGGCTCTGCACCTGGATTTCCCCACGGCCTCATTGATCCAATAGAAGTATGCCTTCTTTTATTTTAATTGTTCAATTCTTTAAAACAAGGTTTGTCAAGGTGTGTGTTGGCTGGTAAAAACGTGTGTATGGTTTTTGGTGGTATAGAGTGTTGAAAAAACAGGTCTATTGCCTGCCAAATTGAAAACATCATTATAGCCCTACAAAAGATTGGAGATGCAATGTGTGCTTATAGAGTGTTGAAAGTACCTCAAAGATGCCCAAAGCACCATTTTGTCTCACTTTTTATGTTTACAACAAGGATGAAAATGTTTTTTTTTAGGCATATTGAAGGAAATAGTAGACGTGTATAAATGATTACTTTTTTTTTTTTTTTTTACAAGGGCATGTTAGATATTTCTTGTTTTCTTTGAATCTTTGATGCTTTTAAATGACATATATGGAACTGTGCAGTAAAAACTCCTTCATTTGTTTTTAGGAGCTTGGACGGTTGGCAGATTCATATGGTATATGCCTGCATGTTGACCTATGCCTTGGTGGTTTTGTATTACCCTTTGCTCGCAAACTTGGGTAATTTTTTTTAAAAGAAGGGATCAACTTACTATTTTTTCATGACACACCATGGCAACAACTTGCTTTGTTTCATTAATTATGTTATAATATGAGAGGTGAAATGATCAGTCCACAGAATTAATAATAATTAGCCATTGATTTTTTGACATGTTGCTATTGTACTAAACATATTTTTAATTTTATAATTTTTTATGTTATACATTGCTCATGACGTAGAACAAGATCAACAGTTCACTTTTGTCATTTGAAATGTTATAAATTAATTATTAATGCAACAAATAAAGTTTCTTCATGATGTATTTGCAAAATATTGTGCTTGGAACCCTCTTGTTTTAAATAATGGTTTTACTTTTGTCAAATTTTGCAACTTTTAGTTTTCTGGTTGTTGTATGGCATTGACAGTTGTTCGTGATTATATGAGATCTAAGCTGAAGTTACTTCTTTTATATATGCTTAAACTTGTTTTATTTAATGTTCTTCCTTTGATTTTTACAGATACCCTATCCCGGCCTTTGATTTTTGTGTTAAGGGGGTTACATCTATTTCAACAGATGTACATAAATATGGATTAGCCCCAAAAGGCACCAGTGTTGTCCTCTATAGAAATCATGAAATTAGAAAGGTAGCTTTCTATTTTTCTGCAAATTTGAAAGTGAAAAGGGCTAGCATCATCTTGTTTTATAAGCCAATTTGTTAGAAGAATCTCAAGTTTTAGATGAGCCTTTTATTTATTTATTTGTAATTTCTTGAATGGTACTAACACCTGTTCCCGTTTCTTTTCTGCAACCATCCTCTTGCCTCTGGGAATGCTTCTCTTATAGTGTCAATTTGTTGCTGGTAATTCAGTTTTTTTTTTTTTTTTTTCTTTTTCATTTTCATTAATCATTTGCATTGATAAACAGGCATTAACTTGTGCTCAATCTCAATGCAGTGACTGAATGGTCGGGTGGCTTGTATATTTCTCCTACTATAGCTGGGAGTAGAGCCGGTGGATTGATTGCTGGAGCATGGGCTGCCATGATGGCTCTTGGTTTAAATGGTAACAAGGAAAAAAAAAAAGAGTTAGATTGTTTACATAAAGGCCCTTTACGTTCAATGTAAATATCTTTTTGGTCTATTGAGGTTTTAAGTATTTTCATTTTTTTGCTCTTGTTAGAATAAATTACAATGTAGGCTCATGCATTTGGTTTTGGTTTTGGTTTAGTATCATTACCACAGCTTTGAAATGCTCTCCTGATTAAACACACTTGAATCTCAGTTCAACAGTCAATTGTGCAATAACTCCTATGCGATTGTGCCTCAGGCCATCAATCTTGCAAGCCCTCCTCAATCCTCAATTAGATGTTAACTTAACCCAAGTCCTCAATGCTAAATATCCATAATTAGTTATCTTACCTATTTTAGCTTAGTTATGCTCATTTCAGAAAAGTAGCACAAAATATTTACTATTTAATATTTTTTATCCTTTCTGTTGGGGCATTTGTCTATGCTAATGTCTGAATAATGCCAGGATACATGGAAAACACAAGGCAAATTATGGAAGTATCCAAGAAAATACAAAAGGGGTATAACAGAAATTAGCTCTTTCCTCTCTCTGTAGTAATTTTAGAAGTACCTGTTTGCCATGTAACTGAACTATTAGTTTTAATTCTGCAGAATAGAGGAAATACCTGATTTATTTGTGGTAGGGAAGCCTGATGCAATGGTGATAGCTTTTGGGTCTGAATCAGTTGATATCTTTGAAGTGAATGATTTAATGTCATCTAAAGGATGGCATTTGAATGCATTGCAAAGACCTAGCAGGTATTGGCCTCATTTTCAACCATGTCAGATCTAGACAATGCTATCATGGTAGTCAGTCCAGCTGCACATTTATTTATTTATTTCCATGCTTGTATGAACAATGTGGCATTGTATCTTTCTTGATGCATGTCAGGTCTCATAGCATTATGTTCTGCTGTGACCACACCACCAGTTGGTTTTGGTACAGTATATTATAATAGTGCAGTGTAGGATTGATGCATGTGTGGGTATCTGACAGGTAAAGTATGGTACTACAATTTACTGGGTGGCCTAAAAATAGTATGGCCCAAGGCATACTTTCATCTGCTTTCTACCATGCATAAATGTGGTCGGGTGTCACATAGCTTCGTACCATACTTCTTGATCCACCATTTTATGATTAATTTTTTATTTTGTTGTTTATTTTCATCACCATTATTCTGTTTATTAATATTTTGATGCAGCCTTCATATATGCGTGACGCTACAGCATGTTAACGTGTACAGTAACTTCTTGGATGACTTGACGGAATCTGTAAATACTGTAAGATTCTTATAGTATCCGAACACTTTGTTTTTACTAACCACCTACATTGAAATTAAGGACTACAAAACCCCTTATATTATATGTGAGAAGTGGTGCATAAATATAGTAGGCAACTGACAAAAAAAGTGTATACTGGAGAAATTAGTCGGTAATATTGCAATCTTATAATTTAATTTCCATTGAATGTTTATTAATTATACTTTCAGGTAAAAGAAAATCCAGGCCCAATTAGCGGAGGCCTTGCACCGATTTATGGTGCAGCTGGGAAGATGCCAGATCGAGGCATGGTTGGCGACCTTCTGGTTGCATTCATGGATAGTTCTTGCTAAGATCATCCTACATACTTCGTTGTTTTTTTATTTATTATTTTCTGAAAATTGTAATTGTTCCGTTAAAACAATGAATAAAGAAAAACGTACGCTTTGTAATTGTAATTTTCTGTAGTTATGTGTTGGTTGGTTTAAATTTGACGACCGGCTACTGATTTCGAAACATTCTAGTTAATTGAAAAGAGGCCTGCTAAGCACAATACAGTAAATATCATCCATAGACCGGTCAGAAGAAAAAGTGGGTGAGGCTGAATTTTTTTTTTTTTTTTTTTCCAATTACTGATTTTGGTTTTTTTTTAACAAATTAGACAACTTTTGTCGTCATTGAGGTCTGAAATTGCGGACCTGCTGCCTCATTTACGAGTCTATATCCTGTGAGATATCTCAAATTTTGAGTGGATTTAAACGATACCAATATTTTATTAGGTACCTAGTTGAAAGGAGCCAGTTTAATGTGCTTTAAGATTCGTGCACACAGGATATGAATGGTTCAAATATTACACAGAATTACTCAAAGTTTGAGATATCTCAGAGGATGCGAATTGCTCACTTACCAGTTTGTCGTTATAAACATTATCATTTTTCCTTGGTGTTTCCTGAATTCATATCACCTAAGGTACTTCATTGTTTGAGTTAGAATTAACAGGGCAACGCGGACACAGATGGTGCATGGCAGTTGTCACTTCGTGCCGTGAGGTGTTGGGTTCAGTCTCTGGATCGTTCATCCTATATTGACACAAATCTTATTATACGTTACTTGAGAAACTATGAAATTAATGAAATCGGGATTGGGTTGGCATTATTTGATGTTGATCCGTAACAGATTTCAGAATTGTACAAGTAACAAATGTTTCATTGCCTGCCATCGTTGCACGGGGAAAAAGCATCTATTTTTGTTATTTTTGAATCATATTAATTGCAATGCATTTAGTTTTCTTATTCTATTTTATTTTTTTATTTTTGTTATTTTTAAAGCTTGTCGTATTGTTGTTCTTAATTTTTAAAGCTTGCTGTATTGCCATATTGTAATTATATTCGTACATATAATTTGTATATTTATTTCTCAATTTAAGATTCTAATAATTCAATTTCCTTTTATATAATTATATATATTCAATTAATTCTCTAAAAATCCTAAATGAACGAGTTTTATAAATTCTATATTTTATTTGTACGAATAATTTCGTATAATTATACATTTAATTATAATTTAATTATTTATTTATTAATACAAATCAAATTTTAAATTTCTTTTCTAAATGATTCAATGGAATTGTAACGAATTTTTAATTTATAATTAATTATGGGTTCTATACTTTATTTTATGTTGTAAATCTCAAAGTTTTAATATACATAATTTCATAGTTCATCTATATTTCGAAATTTTAGATTCGTTTTAGTCAGTCAGATAATTTCTGAACAATCATTAAATTTAAATTTTTATTTAATCATTTAAAATTTCGGATTAAAAAGGGCCAGACCGTGGATTTATTTTGTTTCTTCGAATTTTTATTCGGGACCGCGGATTTATTCCGCTTTTCCAAATAAAAATTCAGGGTCGCGGATTTTTTCCGGGTTTTGGGCATTTTTAAAATTTTGATCAGACCCTGGTTATTTTTATTAAAATATTTTTAAAAATGAGTAAAAAAAAATGTCGGTGGTTTGTCTGTACTTTAATTTCAATTATCTTTTTCTCTAGAGATTAAACTCTTATTATATTAGCTTAACCCATCAATAGATCAACAATTTTGCAGTATCGACTCAATAGATCAACTTCACTGCCTGAAAGCCGACATTTTTATTAATATTAAAAAAATTAATAAATTTCAAATTCTACACATTTTTGTGCAGGATTTCGAAAATTGTTCAAACTGATCAAAATCTCACCGGTTTCTCAAATTGGGACCAATAAGATTTTGACTAGTTTCAAGAAAAGAAACCGCTGTTATTCTCACAGGTTTTGTATTTTTCTTTTACAAAACAATAATTTTTTTAATTAATTTATTTTTTGTATTTAAATATTAAAAATGCTTCATATATTTCTTTCAAAATAGATGAAATACAATATAATTTGATTTATTAGAAAGACTGACAAATAATCCGGATCAATATTTTCCAAATCAGATTTTTCGCACTTGTAAGAAAAATTCATTTATTTATTTGTGTTATTGAAAAAAAAATATTATTTGAATTTGAGTTATTGATCGCGGTTTAAAAATCACTTCTAGTAATACATAAAATATTGT
The DNA here is from genome assembly GCA_033356055.1 of Carex pumila. Classification (NCBI taxonomy): domain Eukaryota; kingdom Viridiplantae; phylum Streptophyta; class Magnoliopsida; order Poales; family Cyperaceae; genus Carex; species Carex pumila. Next base: position 63,608 of record JARJHM010000126.1, on the reverse strand, counting down.
AATCCTTCTAATACATTAATTTCTAAAAAGTTGTATCTATTTTGAAAATTCTTTTTGAATAACAATCATTAAATAATTAAAATTTTTTTCAAAAATAGATATAACTTTTTAAAAATTAAATGTACTAGAAAGATCACAATATTTTATGTATTTACTAGAAGTGACTTTTGAATTAAGATCAATAACTCATAATCTAAGTACTTTTTATTTTTTTTTCCAATAACACAAATAAATATATTAATTTTTCTTACAGCCGCAAAAAATTCGACCTGAAAAATATTGATCCGGATGATTTGTTGCAGTCTTTCTAATAAATCAAATTATATTGTATTTCATCTATTTTCAAAAAAATATATTCAACATTTCAAAGATTTCAATACAAAAATCTTGTACTTACCGCGCTATAACAAAATAATGCCAACCCAATCCCATCTTGAGATAAGCTAAAGAAATAAAAGAAAAGAAACTCTTTTATTTATTTATTTATTTTTTTAAAGGCTAGTGCCCATTCCATGTTACTGAAATATTTAAACTTACATCAGCAGTGCTGAGTTCATCATAGAACTGTTCTCTACAGTTCTATCAGCAAATGTTAATGTTGAGAGGCGATCCAGGTAGCTCAGTATAGTACAAAGTGTCAACAAATTTATTTCCAACCCAGAAGGAAATTTGAAATATGAAGAGATGCGTTCTTACTGCCATAGAGCATCAGTGACAGCAAGGATTTACATTGAAAGCTATCAAATTAAGCATTAGTTATGATAATGCAAAAACAATAGCCAATCCTGAATACTCATTAAATTGGTTTAGTTCAAACTTCAGCAAAAGAAGTGATTGTCGGGAAGCCATGACCTTCTGGCAGAGGTGCATTGCCAGGGCGGAGGGATATCAACACATCAAGACCTAACAATTTAAATAGAATTTACTAAATGCCACAAACTTATACATGAAATAGATGAAATCAACCCTGTCACAGTGGCTTACAGTACTGTATTGCTGTACCCTGCAGGGTGAAGTAGAAATTGTACCTTTTAGAAGGACTAGATTGAATAAATACCTGCAGATTTTGCAGCCACTGCTTCAGGGTAGACATCTGTGATGAACAGAACTTCAGACGGCTTATCCACCCCTACTGATTGTGTTATTTCAAAATAGCTTTTTAATTCTCTTTTGTTTCTGCAGTGCCCAAAAAAGAATGAAATGAAATGAATATAAAAAATAAAATGAATTACTGGGGGTCAAGACACCACTTATTGTCTTCTGTTTCATGATAAAGTCAAGTATCCTTCACCCCAACCCCCCTCCCTAATGCATTGAAGATATAAATATTACCATTCCACCATTCCTCTACTTTCCTATTTTATTTTGAAGATGTGAATCAGGGTAGTTTGGTCATATATGGAATAAGGTGAGGGGTCAAATACTAATGTTGCATCTTTCAAGAAGTTTATTTCTTTGATAAAGACTTTTGTTATACTAAGAAGTGCATTATATTTTGAGGCTCTAATAAACAAACTAGTTTTGGATTTAATTATGATAAATGAAAGTAATTAACAATGTAAGACATTATGTAAGACAAAATAAACCCAATCATCGTGTCAAAAAATCCACACAGATATGGCCTCAAGTCACCATAGGTGGTATTTCCAAATATCAGTCTTTGAGCCTCTCTGCTCCCACTTGAATAGATGTAAACCTGCCACAAAGAAAAATTATTTGTTATAAGATCGTGAATATACAAAGTGGAATGACCTACCCAGCACAAACCCAACAAGTGAACCAATTCTCACCCACTACACTTGACTAGTAACTATGCACTGAGAGGTGGCATCACCAATATATAGCCCAACACGAGGCATTTGTAAATTGAAGTTTTTTAATATTGATTTGAAGCTGAAGATGGGTAGACCAGGTCAGATTTTAGCTCACATCGGTCTTAGGACCAATTTATTTTTTGGGTCATTTTATTCAGCTCGTTCCAGCATCTCCATCCATTCTGTTCAGATAAGTTTGGATTAGGATATCAGGATTTGGTTCATTTTTATCCTTCTGGAAGATTAAGAGAGTTGATACTTTTGACTTTTTACTAAGGTTAAAATCAGGTGGTTTTCGCAGGTCAGACTGGATTGCTCATGGTCATGGTTCAACGAGGTTTCAGCTTCATACTTCTAAATTTCTCAAGTTCAGGTCAGATCAGGTTGGAGTTGAATAAGAATGCTGGTTAGCTCCAAATAATAAATTTGTCCAGTACAAGTTAGCTCCTGGAAGTTGACTTTTCAACATTTGGATTAGGTCAGGTCACAGTTTGCATGCTCTATTTTAAAATGGTTCAAATTAGAAAAAAGATAGCAGACACATAACACACACACATACACACAAGCTGGCACATGCATGCACACAGAGAGAAATATAGGATAGACCTTTATGCCACTTGCATGCCATCTCTTAAGAGCCTCAGGTACATCATCAAAAACAACTCCTTGAATCTCTTTACCTTCAAATCCTGTCCTCCATATGTGTCCCTGTATACCAAAATAAAGTATCCAAAATGAATACACACACCTTCTGTTAAGAGTGAGGCTATGGTACTATGCATATCGCCAATTGGTCCATACTACAGATCAATATCTCAATTTTCAAAGTCGAATTAGCTGATCTGAACCGTTCAACATGATTATCATATGAAAATGTACTAGCAAACTAAATTTTACATTTTTCAAATTTTTTTTACTATTTTTGTAGATAGGTAGAAAATCACTACTTTTTAATTGTCTAGAATTTTTAGATCAAGTAATTTTCTACCTTTCTAAAAAATAGTAAAAAATTCTTAAAAATGTAAAATTTGATCAAAAAGTACATTTTCATATGGAGACCAAGTTGAACAGTTCAGATCAATTGTTTGAACTTTGAAAATTTTAATATTGATACATAGTACGGACCAATATGCGCTATGAATAAGTACCGTAGCCTCACGCCTTTTATTAATGTGAATATCAAACAAATTTGAAAGTTTTCCAACTTTTATGGGAAGTAATCTCTTTCACAACACCTGAAGTTGCTTGAGGGATGTGATCTTTCTATCAGCTTTGATCATAGCCTCCACATTTGTTACCAGCGCATCTATAACTGAGTCTTTTCCTGCCTCGTCAGGTGGAATTGGTACCGCGCCATTGAGTCCTTGTTTCAAGTCATCTTCAACCTTAATTGATGTTCAAGAAACCAACAGACCAATTGAAGAATAACATAGTATATTTGACAAAAATCAGATAAATTTCACACAGCATATTTAGGAACACATATTACATTAATCACACTATGTAATACACAAACTCCAAGCAGATTGGAATATCAAGTATAGATCTCAATAGCACATGCACCAGAACATTAAGAGTCTACCTTGTCAAGATTTTAGAGAAGACCATCCTTTTCTAATTTATATCAATATACCAATATTATTACCGCTCTTTAATAAAAAAAAAGTCGATAGTTTGCTTATTCCATATAGTGACTCTTCATTCGTTAACATAATTAGCTGTGTTATATATAACAACAAGAAGCTATTTGGTACCTCACTGGAGATGCATTGCTTACCTAACTAACAGTTACCCTTGCCATGTATGGATCTACCGCAAAACCTGTTCTACATTGTTAACAAGGCTGATGGTATCACATCAAAATTAAAGACTGCTCTTACAGAAAAAGAGGAAAAAAAAAAACACTTTCCTACTTCATAACCAGGATCCTCTTGTCAATTTCTTTTCTGTAAAACTTTATTTTTATTTTTACCTGCACTCTCAATAACTTGATGTCATCTTTCGTTTCATCAGTGTCATATGTAGCAATCAGATGTTTCCTCACATTGTCACGTGCATAAGGGAAAAGCACCTCAAAAACAAATGAAATTGGTGTTGTTGTTCCTTCAATGTCCAGTACGATACATTTCTGCAAAGTATTATATAAAAAACAATAATATCTGTCATAAATATAAACCAACTCCAACTAAAAATGAACTAGCATATAAAACAGACACATAAGAAAAATAATCTGGAAAGGGGGTGGGGGTGGGGGTGGGGTGGGGGGGTCTAGATAAAAAGAAAAAGATAGGTAACTGACTCTTGATTTTGCCGGTATGGAAGTCCCATTTTGAACAGCAGATATTTTACTTGGTTTTGTAGCACCAAGTGAAAATTTGGCAAGGGAACTCTGGATTGGTAAAAAATTAAAGGGATTGACATAGAGCATTGAATGGTGTTCATTTAATCATCTCAAAAAGTTGAACCAGTAGAACAGAGCAATAGTGCATGGCCTTACCTGGAAAGAAAAATAGAATCATTAATAATAAATATAATAACTTGAAAAATAAACTGAAAAGCAACTGCAACACATAAAAAGTTTCTTTGACAGATTATTCAATTGAAATTAATTTACAACTACTGGTGCGTACCAGTAACAGAAAATTCACACAATGCCAGGGTCAAAAAGAAAAATACCAACTCTTTAAGGAATCTTACGGGAAATTTTGGGCACAAAATATATGGGATGAGATGAGATCCCTTGACAATTGGAATTATTTGACAATCTAGACAATTTCTTTCAAATAAATAAAAAAATTCTTTGAAATAAAGAAACAAAGCATTTCCTGGGTGAATTATTGGAAGAGTGAGTCTATGGTACTATGCATATTACGATTTGGTACCGTGTTACAGCTCTATATTCAAGTTTTCAAATCCTAACGGTCGATCCGAACCGTTCATCTTGTTCTCCATATTAATGTGTTTGGAGACCAAATTTTACATTTTTTGAAATTTTTTTACTATTTTTTCAGATTTATTGAAAATCACTGTTTTTGGATGGTCCAGAATTTTCAGATCAAGTGATTTTCTAAATATCTAAAAAAATAGTAAAACAATTTCAAAAAAAGTAAAATTTGGTCTCCAAACACATATTAATACGGTGAACAAGATGAACAGTTCGGATCGACCGTTAGGATTTGAAAACTCGAATATAGAGCCGTAGCACGGTAACAACCCGTGATATGCATAGTACCATAGACTCACTCTTATTGGAATATAAATAACCTACATATCAAAGTTCTTACCATTTGATAATGTACCAGTATATTCAAACGTTGAAAAGTTCAAACCATTCAATGAATGATAAAACATGCACTAAAACTTATCGTTTGATATCTAAGCACAATGCTTGTATAATGCAGATCCAACCTAAAGTTAAATTTCTTAATTTAATATTTATAGTGGTTAAGTTTGTCAGTTTAAAATATTGTCAACCATTCCTAACCTAACATATATTTTGTCACCCATGCATAAGGATATTATCATTTAAACAGAAAACTAGGAGAAAAAAAATCTATAAAATATGGAACAGAACTTCTGCTCCAAAATAACTAAATCTAAATTACCCGAAAAAACTTTTAAATAAAATTGGGTGGGGCCATTGAGGGGGATGCGGATGCAACTAACCATGTTCTAGCCAAGGCATTAATCTGGCGTTATAAATTTATAGACTACTCTTTTGCAGCGGTACACAACTGCTGCTGATATTAGTTTTAGAATTAAGACAAACCTAAAGAGGGAAATGCTAAATAAAACTGCAATTTACTCCTGAAACCCGAATTAAGAATTTTTGTTAATATAACCTTTAAGGAGAGTGGGGAACGAATGTTATATGCTGTCATCCTGTGAGTTGCATACAATGTAGAGGCAACGCAAGCCTTGCTAAATCCTGAAAGGAGGACACAATGACAGAGACACAGAGTGGTGCACATAACATGTTTGATGAAAGGCCCGAATGAAGATAAGCACAGAGAGCGGACACTAGAGACAAGAAAAGATGACCTGAGGGAGACACGAGGAGAAGGCGTTTCGCCAAGCTCGCACATGGCACCACTACCGCCATCTCTCTCTCTCTCTCTCTCTCTCTCCAACTTGAGGTTCAATGGGGAATAGAGGATTCGAGGAAGGTACTGGTACTGGCACTAGCAGTGGAAATTGGCCAGATAAGGGTACGGTACGGATCGCAAGTTTTATCTCCAAAACTCCAAGCATGTATAGATGTGTAACACGTGTTGTTCCCTTGTTGTAGTCCGGATCCCCGAAAGTAGGAAGCGTACCCTCTGCGGAGGTTTTACTGCTGTGCGGTGGTTTTGATCTGATCCGTTCATTTCGGATCGGACGTACCATATCAAATCTATCCGAATTTTAAAAAACTCAAAATTTGGCGAATCCTTAATCCAGACCGTCCAATACGAAACTAACGGATTAGATCAAAACCACCGCACAGCACCGCAGATAAAACCTCTGCAGAGGATACGCTTCCCCCTAAAGTAACTCAAATTTTGAGTTTGGATTCGGACTGTCTGAGAATTTGAGTTTGAGCCAATCCGGTTCGAAATGCAGCGACGTGTTCGGTAACTAAATGGGAGCGTTATTGAGCATCAGGTGAAAGTATTTACAAAAAGTATTATTTTCCATTTATCCGTTAAACATTAATTTGTTATATATATTCTAGTTTTTTTAAATTAACGAATAACAAATAAATAATAAATGGACAAACTATCAGATTATAAAAAACAGTCTTGTTAGTATTGGAGCTTAAGAATGGAACCGGATCTCCTGCTTTCCGGAGTGTAGGAAATTCTTGCCTCAGAGTCACTGCGGGCGGGACCGATTACTGTTAAAGGGTTTTAAGAACATAGTTTCTTAAATGCTAAAACACAACTTAACGTATCATCTATAGTTGAGATTGTGCACAGGGACGAATCTACTGTAACACAGGGGGGTCAGCTGCCCCCCGCTGGATTTTCAAAAATAGTGCTAAAAATCTGCTTTTCAAACCTCTGCCCCTCCCTGGAATTCAAATTGACCCCTGTAGCCCATTCCGGAATTCTAATAGACAGAATGGAGCCAATATAAACTCTGAGCGAAACAAATTAGCGAAGCCCAAATAGGTGCTGATCCCAAATATCAAAAATTAGTTGAACCAAAATATTTTTATTTTTTTTGAATTCAAAGGCAGAGGCTGTCAAGTAGAACCAAAATGTTGAATTGTTGATTTTTTTCAAGTAATTTAGGATTTTTATTATATTGATTGGTATTTTTTTGTTATGTTGAATTGTACCCGATAAGCTATTGAGTTTGAACCCGATAAGCTATTTGCATCCGATTATTGTCCTGCCCTGACAAAAATTCTGCGTCCGCCCCTAACTGTGCACTCTTTTCTTTTTCTGTAATAGAGAAAGTCGACCTCAAATAGTTATTATTGACATTACTAATGACGAAAAAGCATCTACTCAAGCTCTAACAACAATTTTTATTACGATCCACCAATTATATAACTTAACACTTTCTCCGACCATTCAACAATTACACTTAACACTTCTTCTAATTCTAACATTGAAAATGAAATCATCATACTCCATCTACGAGTAACATCTTCAACTTTTAGTAATCATGAAAAAAGATTCTCATCATATAACTAAGATGCTTATAATAATGTCTAACCAATATTGCATTGCATTACTATTAATTTAAATTTTATTATTAATTCTTAGCTTAAAATAATTGGACCGATTTAGTTCTGATTATTAATTATTGAAATTAACTTGAAATCTAGGTATCGAGGCCATGATAACCTCAGAGAGGTGAATGTTTTTTTTTTATTTTGTTATGCGTAATGGTTCATACTTGAATTTTGACCTTTTGTATAGACAATGAATCACGCAAAGCTGTTCATCAAGAGAGCACACGAAAATTGGAGTTCAAAGAATCAAAGATTGGTACAAAATTTTCAAATAAGAATGCAGCCTACAAGTTTTGTAATGTCTATGCATATTACATTAGTTTTAGTATTAGAAGAAATCTTATTCAAAAAAATACATCAGATGTACTTACCATGTGAATTTTTACTCGAGTTATTATAGAAAAAGATAAACAAGCGAACAACCAAAGAAAAAACACTTAGATGTCTAAGTCCGTACAGATTGTAATGCACATATTACTAAGGAATTGATTATGTTGTTGTACGATTTCTATTTTAAGTGAAGCTTTTGAGCTTTGCTTCTCTTCAAATGCTTCTTAAACTTGTTTTTCCTTTCTTATGAAATCATAATATGAACTGAAATTGATACCTGAATATTAGGTATACTACACATGGTCTCGATCTCTAGGTAAGAGGTTATGATTTTAAAATCTAGATGGAAAAAATCATTTGTCGTAATAAAAGGATATTAAATAGTTGAGTGGTTTGACCTCCAACATTTACTAAATGAAATATTCAATATGCTCAAATCGTCGTTTTTATTTAGAGAGCTATACTGGCAGTTGCTATTGTCTAATGAAATTTGTTGTATTTACCACTATAGCGAACTACAAATTATGACAATCCCTTGTAGTTTTGTAAAGAAAAGACAATATAACTGTTTATTCACACATTTAAGTCGTTTATATAATTGCCTATTAATGGCTTGCCACTACCTTTCTATTTCTAGCCTACACTTCTTTGTTCTCTCTCCTTTTCAAACTTGTGATGCTGCAAATAATTCACCTTTAATCTCCACTTGGTTGACAATAGAATGCGCATCAAACCTGGAAAACACAAGACCACCATATAAATAAAACAGCACTGATTTAAAACGATACAAATTACAATATGATCCAGAAAATGCTTGAACTCAAGAATTCAATGGATCAATTAGTAGTTAAATCACGTCACCTTTTGGAATGGCTAGACTTCTCTCCTGATACCCCGGCCCAAGAGCGACATATATTCAGGACTCCTTGACCAGTCATCAATTTCACGAGCCCGTAAAACAGGCAAAGGGTGTGACAACTGCCTGTTCTGAGCATTTCTGAAAGAAAAATTGGATGTAAATTATAAGTTTCTTAACAGCATGGTAACAAAACTTAAGATTTTTTTTCAAATATTAGAACAAAAGAGATGGTCAATATTTGGTAATTCTACTTCAACAGAACTCTGAAAACAAAGATATTAAAAGGTAAGGTCAGGTTACTGCCACCCACTATGACCCATCAACTAGATAGGTTGGTTTAATGGTTCAATCCAAGCTGCATTGATAAGGCAAACCCTATTTTTTTGAAGTAAACTAAATTGCCCTTTTCATGCATACTAGTTTAATAGAGAGCCGACAATAACAAAACCAAATATAAGTACTTTCATGGTTTTTAGAAGCCGGTTTGGGCAAGAGCTTTAGATAACAGGTGAATGTGACGGTGATGATGATGATGATGGAGGTATAATAAGACAGACCTTATATACCAACCGATCGGGTTAGAAGATGCCTTGTCATAGGATCGTGCTTGCTCCAAGAAGGCATCGACATTGAGCTGATCAGCAAGAGAAGGGGCGCCTCCTGCCAGCTTCATCAGAACAGAGATGACCACCTCTTGAACGGATCAACAAAAATAAACATTAGACCATTTTCCCAAGCTGCTCCCACTAAAAATAAATTTCAGATAGTTTCACTGACTCAAATCAAATTTAAGCAAGTGAGAATAAGGGCACGCGTGTCAAATCTGAGCAAATTGGATTGTACAATATAATATATATATAGAGGTTGGCTAATATCAAATTGATTGTTCCTGAGATCAACTTGCTTTGCAAATTAAAATTGATATAAAAACAGTGATTTTCAAAAATTCTAAAAAAATAGTAAAAAATTTCCAAAAAATATAAAATTTGGTCTCCAAGCACAATTTAATATGAATATCAACTTGAATGGTTTGAATCGACGTTTTGAACTCTGAAACTAGAGATATGAGCACAAATTAAAACACCCACTTTAATTTGTAAAGCATGGTAGCCTTATTGTCTCTCTCTCCCTCTCTTTCTCTCTCTCTATATATATATATATATATTTTTTTTTTTTTTTGAAAATCTAGTAGAGATTACCAAGATTGAATTATATAGAGTTGTTTACAACATCAAATCCCATGAAGTACTATATAATAGTTAATATATAATAATTCTGTGAATGATTTATAGCTGAAAATTTCGCCTGTAAATAAACGTCTTGTATTTTTCATTAGTTAGGAATATAACGACCATTCCAAAACTCGGACACGATGAAAACAAGAATTCAGATATCATATCTGAACTGTCTGGTGCAATATCTTGAACACCCAACTAAGACATAACTGGTGTGCTCTATTTATATTCTATAATGGACTTAAGAGTCAACTGTTGGTGACTTTTGAAATACATTTATTCAAAGGTTTGTTAGTAGAAAAGGAAGGTACCTTGGGATCTTGCACTACAAGAAGAGCAGCCCGATCACAAGTGAGCTCCGCTGCACGCAGCCATCTATACATCTGTTCTTCTAAGAAACCAGCAATAAACCCAAACCCTGGAAAAAAGAAATAACTTTATTTAAGTGGCAGTTTTTTGTATCAAAGTGTATCAGTAAACTTTTTATTCAAATGGAAAACATTCATTGGCAGCCTCAAGTCTTAAAAAATGATCATCGGCAGTCTTCGAAGTTCCATGTTTATTTTATAACTAGATTAGATCTAGAACAACTGAACCATACTGTACCGCATAAATGTATCTATTATTTTTCCACACAGAATATTTTCCATAGAATTACCGGGTAAGCTTGATGCTCCCATTGCTAAAATATTGGCAAATGTGAGCCATACGCCATGATCACATTTTAGGTGGCCCAATTCATGAGCCAAAACAGCCTGATCAGAATAACAAAATTACATCAGATGAGCAAAATTAGAAAACAAAAGGAAGTTGTTAGCCTAATAATAAAGGAATATAATAAGTTAATATACGTACAGGTCAGTTCAGGTAATGGTCTATCAAGTGTCAGAACATATGCTGATCTCTTACATTTTTCTCATTTTTTTGTTTCCGACTAGTAAATTAATCCAACAAGGATTTACCTTTGGACATACATTCTAATGGTATATGATAAGAGCAATAATTCTTCGTCTCAATTCTAAATGAACTCAACTGGGTGTTTCTGACCAGTATTGGTTTGATAGAATTCTAGCTGAGCTTGCAAGAAAGATAAAAGATACGAATCGTACCTGCAGTTCTTTTCTTGAGAGAAGCTCGACAAGACTGGTATGAACTACTATAAATGGTTTTTTGCCGCTGATTGCAAGCGTGTATGCATTAGGTATGGGATTCTGACGCACATACAGATCTGGTGCATCTGTGTTCAATATCTTTGCGGCCTCTTGCAATAATCGATGAAGATCTGCCAGCTGTTGAAAAAGGAAGGGAGAAGCAGATAATTATAAATTGTGTGTTTTCAAGGAAAAAAAACATTTAACCAGGGAACAGATGCAATTGTACAGCTTACAAATTCGTGACACCCCCTTCACACATTAAGAAAATAAATAAACCAATCTACCTCTTACACTTTTTAAAAAATGCAACTTATCACAGAATCTTACTAAACCCCCAAGTCTCCATTTCCCAAATTAGGTAAGGTTCGTTTAACCAGAAAGGAAACTGTGAAGAAGTTTCATATGTATATCTGAAAAGAACCTGATTTTCAGAGACTTGTACAGATGTTCCTATGTTTTGGAGAAGCATAATCTGCTCGGAAACCGGTCCTACGTAAGACGAAATAAATATTGAGTTAAGTTAAGACACTATTTTCTATTCACTGCCAATTACAACCATGAATTATCTAGTATGAAGGAACCTGAATATAAATCATGTATAAATAAAAGTATGAATCCCTCCAAACCAAGAAATTAGCAGCATGGTATCAAGGTATATCCAATTTCATATTTCAATCCAAAATATATGTGTTCATAAAACAAAGTCGAAAGAACAAAATAGAAGAAACCATTACTGCACATCCTGTCATGTACTGGTAACAGTACAGTACTTGCTTACTAAGCTGTATGACACCAAACCAATACCTTTGGATTCAAGGTTGAATCATGCTCTGCCAAAGTAAAAGTTTAAAAATACAAAACAGGTTGAAATTATGTGAGTCTCATCTGTAACATACATGTACTGATACAACACAGTAAGCTCATGTTAACAACAGAGAGTGAATAAGTAAATTAAAGACAATCGTACCAATCAAGGCCTTCCCAAATTCATCTAGCCCGGGTATAGCTCTAAAAAGTAAAGTGTTCTGCACAATTACCAGAAAGGAACATTGATCAGATTTTCTTCTTGGAATACAGCTTTAAACAAGAACATTTTCTGCACATAGAAATTGTACTTTCTGATGAAAGGAGCACTCTAATAATTCAAATTTTACAATTTTCTAGCCAATCGATGTAAACATAAAAAATAGTGCAATAACACAGAATTCATACTTGCTTATCAAGAGGGTGTCTGAAGTCATCTGCCTCGAGATTACTAAAAACCACTGGCAATGATGCTCCAACAGCTTGGATTTTGAACCCTCTATGTTTTATTGAATTTTTAATCTTGCTACTTGGTAGAGATCCTGTAAACTTCTTTGAAGTTTTAAGGGAAAGAGAGATAGAACGGATTGGAATCACATGCGAAACGGGTCGGGTAGGGAGGAGGGAAGAAGCCATGGTAGAAGAGCGCGAGAGGGAGAGAAAAATATCAAACGGATTTGCTTGAATAATTGTATACTGATTGTTCAATTTTTACTGTACTGTACGAGAGTATCTGACTTCTTTTTTTTTTTTTGTGAATCAGAAGTGTGTTTGGTATTTTGACTGGTATCCAAGTAACTTATTACAAAGGTCTAATATTGCTAACTATCCTCAAAAGTGTCCCAAATAAGTTGAGAGCAAATGCGTGGTCCCTTAATATTTAAGTGAACATCTAATGATTATGAACGGATCTTATTATTTAATTAAATTTAATTAAAAATTTAAACAAATACAAGTAATATCAGTTGCAGTTTTTTCTTGTATAGAGGTACACATCATACGAAATATTATAAATACAAAAAGTTGAAAGAATATATTACTTTTTATAGAAATTAATTGACTTACTTAATACAACTCTTATATTTACTAGATTTTAATTGTATATAACATACTTCATAATAGTTAGTACTTTGCCATGTCTAACAAAAAACTTCTAACAACAAGTCTTTACCATAATATGTAAGATATAAAAGTTTGCTTTGTTTAAGTAAATAAAAAGCTAAAATATGAGATTTTAGATCACTATATATGATTATTGAAGTACATATACACATTTTTAATCAATTTTGTTCCTAATGTATAAACAAACATTTTTTTTTGTTAGAATTGTATATCTGAAAACTTGAGTTCCCTAATGTATAATTAAGAATTTTGTCCCCTAATATATAATTGTAAACTTGAGTTCCCTAATGTATAATCAAGAACAATATTTTTTTAATCAATTTTTTTCTCTAATGTATAATCAAGAGTTTTGAATTCTAATTCTCTCTTATATAAGCTGTGACACTTCCATTGGTGACTAGTCTGTTGGCTATGAGATATGGTGTACATAATTGGGTACATAAAGCATAGCTTTCACTTATAGTTATAGGTGAACTTGGACTACTCTAAGCCACAGAAGAATTTATGGCGGAGGCTGGAGGCCACGCTTGAAAATTTCAACTAAAAAATAAATTAAACGAAACATAAATAATGGAATCTGAGATTTCACACAGTTTTACTTGTTCCTCAAGTTCAAACCAGAACATTTTATAAAAGTAAGGGGCATAAGATACAGAATCAAAATATTTAAGTAGAATGAATGCAATTTAGGATTATTTATAATATTAAATAAATTTATAATTTTTTTAAAGAAAAACATAAAAATAGATACATATTTTGGAGCAAAATTTTAGGATTAGGCTTAATTTTATAATAATATTTTGAATCTTAAATATATTCATATAAAAAAATATATATTTAGCAAAAAATTAAGTGGAAGGCCTATGCTTCCTTCTGACTATATATGACTTCAGTTAAAAACATATAAAATTAAGACAAAGTAACACCACTTAAGAAGTTTGCAATCAGGGACGGATCTATACACACTATGTCAAGAGAATGCTAAGTCATCTTTATAATTAAAACTTTTTAATTATGTATGTTGAAATTTAATTGATTTTTTTTTATTTCTTTGAAGTTTTTATGTAGTCCAGCTTCCATGTTAGATGTGTACTTGCAGTTTAGTGATTGAAATTCTATTTTGTAATCAGAAGATCTTGAGCTCAAAGAATACTAACCACATATTAATAATTATATATTTTAAGTTTCAGCTCTCTTAATTAAATTTTCTAATTCCGCACCTGTTTACAATGTCATACAAAAAGTAATCTTATTTCTCTTTATAACGGTGGGAAAGTGCTATGGGAAAGTAAAATATTAAAAATATATCAAATAGCTCAGTCGAAATTTTTTTTCAAATGCCTAGTGTTTCTTTGAACGAAGAAATTTACAAGATCTTACCACAAAAACATGCTGCAGTTAATATTGGTTTTTTTTTTTTCTTAGGCAATAGTAGGGCACTCAATGTAACTTAAAACTCAATTCTAGTAATAGAATGGGCATCTTCCTTTTTATCAATATATATATAGAGAGAGAGGTAGGCTAATATGCAATCAATTGTTCTTGAGATTCCGTGCAATCGAGTTATTTTCTGATTTTTAAAGTTTAAATGATCGATCCAAACCGTTCATCTTGTTCTCCATATTAATATGTGCTTGGAGATCAAATTTTACATTTTTCTGAATTTTTTTACTATTTATTAAGCCACTTTAAAAACCGCTGATCCAACAGTGACTTAACAAAACAGAAAAATCAGAAGGCACCGTTGAATTAGCGATTTTTAAAGTTGCTTCATAAATAGTAAAAAAATTCAAAAAAATGTAAGATTTTATTTCCAAGCACATATTAATATGGAGAACAATACAAACGGTTTGAATCGATCATTTGGAGCTGATGAATTGATAGATTTATGTTTTTTTAGAAAACCCTCTGATGCGCTGTCAAATGGATCGAGTGCTGAAATAAATTTTGCAACACAAATCGACGTCAAGCGCTTCCACGTGGCCTGCATGGCTCCACCTGTCAGTTCATCAACACTCAACCTACAAATAATGAATGGAAAGAGAGTATATCTTGGCTAAGAGCTTGCTGCTTGCCTCTAGAGATGATTGACTCGAGTGATAACTAGAGTTTCTCTTGTTGTTTTCATCTCTCCCCTTTCCGCTCAGTGTTTCGTTAAGAAATGTAAGTTAAGCTGGTATAAATTAAGGAAATTTCTGTAATTTAAACTGTCTTCAGTTCAATTGTAAACTTGACACATTTTTCCAAATTTTTTGGGAATTCTTACTAAAAAATTCAAAATTCATCAGAGTTTTATAAACATTCTTCCTATTTATACTAACAATTTACACTGATTTTTTTTTTTTCCAGTCAATAAGATAAACCTCAATTTACTTTGGATAATTTATACTATTAACTGTTCTTTTTTCTTTTTTTTCGTACCGCATTGTAGATTAATTTATGGCTCAACAAGAGAACAAGATTGTGCCATTATCACTTCTGACCAACAAATTAGATCGACCAACAATAGTGGCGAGGCTACTAAAAATTTGGCATGCATGCAACCCGTTGACTGGAAGTAGTTTTAATGTAGATTTCTCACTTATAGATGCCGAGGTATAATGTGGTTTTCGACTTTTCATAATAACAACGGTTCTTTTATTAAATTGAACTCTCAATTTTTTCACACCACTAGCCACCTTAGTGATATTGTGCTATTTTTCCAGGGAACTGTAATTCAAGGCACCATGACTGTTGATGATTCGCATGTAATTCTTCCAAATATGCATGAAGGAAATGTCTATGAGTTTTACATGTTTCGCGTAATACCGGCGAAAAAGAAGTATGGTATAGTTAGCCATAAGTGGCAAGTTAGATTCAACCGAGCAGTGACTATTAAGCCTGCTTCTGACAGATACCCAGAAATACCACTTAGATACTTCAACTTCTGCCGATTTGAAGAGTTAGGAAAACAAATTGGTGAAAACGCGATAGTAGGTAGTTTTATCTTCATTAGTTTTCATTTCTACATTAGCTCAAAAGTTTGGTTTTCGTCCTGACTGACAAATAATAATAAATTCAAACAGATGCAATTGGCCGAATCAATCGGCTTTCTTCAATCAGAGAAGTTGTGAAGGGTAATAAAATTTCCTATGTGCGTACAGTAGAAATTGCAAATGAAAGGTTTGTAGAAATTGATATCATTTTTCATTTTAATTGCATTTATTGACTCACCAAAAAGGTATACCAAAGGGACCTAAATACCAATTACCACAGCTTATACACTTTATGCTCTGTATTTGCAGAAATACCATTGTACCAGTTTCGCTTTGGGGAGACGATATCAATGAGCTGAGAGAAAATCTTACCATTAAATCTCACCTAACTGTGGTAGTGTTTAGCTCGCTCCGCCTCCGACTATTTTCTGGTCAGTCTTCAAGCTCATCCAACAAATTTTAACAAAGAACTATACATGAGCTCACTAATATTTTAGATACACTATTATAGGTCGAGGGATTTGGGGGCTTAAAACGTATACTGCAACACGTATATATCAAGACTGCACAATGCCAGAAATTGCGCAATTTGAGAAAAGGTTAGCTCCATCTCCTTTTGTAATCTTTTATTTCAAGGTAGCACCAGATTACAAACGCAGATCAGTACATAACTTACATTTCAAATATCATTCAAATATCGCTGCACACTACTGTGTATTTGTTCTAACAGATAATTTTTTCATTTTCAACAAATTTGAAGAATTTTTGCAAAGTTGAAGCCTGAAATAGCAGAGAAATCAGAAAAGGCACCCACTTCCCATGGCACTGATATGGATATTGTTAAGCTGGACTATTTACTCAGTCTAGATCTAGAACGAGAAAAGGTAATATCATTTTTTTATTGTACATGTACAACAACAGCGGTCAATTCGTATATATATGCCAAAACTGATAATGTATCATCACTTTAGTGGCTATTCTTCCATTTCAACAGAATAGAGACTATAAATGTGTTGCAACAGTGGATGAGGTATTAGGAGAACATGATTGGTACTTTAAGGCTTGCCCAAGAGATAAGAAAAGATTGAAGTGTGTACAAGATGGATACATGTGCCCCAAATGCTATCTTAAGATTAATGAAACACAGGCAGTACCAAGGTTATATATATTTCCTATATGATCCTTCAACTTTCAATTATATTTAGCTTGAAAAAAAAATTCCTAATATTTTGCTTGTTAATTACAGGCTAAGACTTTGTATTTCTGTGAAAGACTCTACAGCCTCTGCTGATTTTGTTATTCTCGGGAAGTGTGCTGAGCACCTGCTCGGCGCTACCGCTCAACAACTGCTACATGCACAAAGCACTGAAGACCAATTTATGCCATATAAAATACAAGATTTACGCAATCAAACTGTATTTTTCATTGTTCGATGCTGCCTCTATCCAATTAGATATAATCGCCGCACATTTAATGTTTTTCAGACGGATCCTGCACCTAGACTACCATGACTGATGCATGAACCTTCTCAGCTTCTGACATAAAACATGTAAGTAGCGTGTCACTTGCATTACATTTTTTGTTTATAGATCCTGTACTAATATCAATAGACGACCTTCTCAGTTTGCATATCTAATAAATAGCTGGTATTTCAGTTACATTCTGCAACAAAACATTTCTAAACTGAGATAAATTATTTGACTCCCAACTCAAGGGAGTGCATCATCTTTCAGTCTATTTTTCTTTTTCTGAAACACAAGTTGAGACATAACTTTTGCCTATTTATATGAAAGGTAGATTATGTTCTCAGCATTTTGGGGATGTACTAGTACAAACTACCTATTTTGCAAGTGTCTTAGTGCCAACTAAAAAGTTATTGATGGAAGGAGGTAAAAAGTATATAATGAACTGGGAGAAACTTAAACTCTCTATTATCTTTTTAAGATAAACTTCTGATCTACCTAAACATATTAAATTCGTGATTTGTGCAGCTTAATGAAACTTTACCTTGATGCTCTGAGAGGATAAGGGAATTCAAATTGTAGCAGACTAGCAGTATATTTTTTATAAATAATAGGCATTTTGTTATAAATATGCATGCCTGACCTGCCGTTAATTGTGCTCTTAACCCTTTCTAAAGATGTCTGTAAAAGCAAATGCATATCTTGTGCTTCCTGGAATTAACTTTTGCCCCGTTTTGTAGCTACTGTGATGTGCATATTTCATGCTATAGTATATTGTACATTAAATCTTGCTAATATTGTCCTATTGCCTTGCACTTCATGTCTTCTATTTTCAGCCGCAAATTATTATGTAAATGTTCTCGTTGACTTCATCATATTCTCATGTACAACAAACCTTACAGGTACAGTCTCCCATGAAAATACAAAATATATCTTTGCCCACAACTGCATTAGTGTTGCAATAAAAATTTGGCATGCAACCTACGACATCACAAATTTTCCTATCCTCGTTAATAATTACGTCAAGCATAAATTAATTTGAGATGCTCGTTATCCCCTTCTCTGACCTCTCTGAAGTATCATCCAAGAGTATTTTCAAAATATGCTCCTTGCGCAAATTCCTTGAAAAAGAAAATAAAAATGTTGCATGAAGTGCTTCCAAACCTCAATAGATCTTTTCTGATTCTCTTGCTTGCCCTTTACCATTACATTCGACCTGGTAATATCTACATTCAAATAATATATTGATCTCTAATACTTGAGAAATAGATATCTAGAATCATTTTCTTGTTTAAATGTCTACTTAGTGTATCACTTTGTTGGGGTTCTCAAGACCTAACAGGATACTTCTCCATCTCTAAAGGATAAATGCCTATTCCATAAAAATTCCAAGGTTCTGGACATGAAAGCACGTAGATCATGTGAAGCTTCACGAACCTGCTATCTTGCTTTGAGAGATCACAGCTCTAATTGGCATAAACATCCAACAAGTTATTGGTACTTTTAACCTTCCATTTCAACATCTGGTGCTTGGGAGTTCTCAGATGAAGGATTTGACTGGATTGATGCCACCAAATCCTCAATCCTGAGAGGTGCACGCCGAGCTGCATACTGGAACAATACCTGTGTCATAGATATTAAACACTGAATAAGGATATTTTCATTTCTGATCTTCTAGCAAATTGGTCCTGAACTTGGAAAGGAACAGAGAAGAAGTGGGTAGTGCATGACCATAGAGCTGGATATGGTACCATGCCATCATTCCCTACCAACAGTAAAGAATTTCATCTGGTGTGGTGCAATCCTGCTTGTCAGAAATTAATGCTTAAGGCCTTAAGTTCTAACTAAAATAGAAAATGGGAGACACAGCATGCTATAGTTACAGTAACAACTGTACAAAATTGGTAGTTATGTAATTTTGAAACTGCTAGTGGTGCGGTTGTGAAGGATCCTTACTTTGGAGTAGGTATCTGCAAAAGCACGTGAGCGGTTAGGTTTCCCCACCAATTGCAATTCACCAAGGTCTAGCTTTCCATCTACTAGCTTCAAGCTGTCATCTCTAACTTCAACCCGAACAAGATTTCCGACCCGCAAACCAGACTGAACAAATGGATACACCGATACAATTCAGGTTGCATACTTGCAAATTGATACTATAATATAATTGTTTAAGTAGCTATAAACTGATGTTAGTTATACTAAAATGTCACCATTTTTTAGGGTTTACATAGTATAACTAACTGATATGTGCATGTATAGAAGCTTTGAAGATGATACCAAGCCGTTTGGTTAGGTATCACAAATTTGTCCTATTATAGCATCAGCCGCCCAAAGTACTGTACATTATTTAGTCATTGGTTCTGTTCTTTATCCCCATCTAACTATTGCTTAAAAATAAAAATTCTTTACTTTAGTAACTAAAAGATGACCTGAGCAATCATGTCTCTACTTAAGCAACCAAGTGCAACAGGAGGGTCATCAGAAGTAGTCAAACTCCCATCATTTTGCAACTCCAACACAACCTGGTTTATTTCGCTCCATATTAGCAAATGAGCACCATAGATAAAAAATTTCAGTTGTTATTACTTCGGTGTTTAATTGGAGTTTATAAATATGCACAAAAGAATTAATGTGGTTTTTCTCTAATAGGGGGAAATATCAACCATACGGTCATATAGTCAGTACATTAATCTATGTATCAAAATGAACATAATTCCCACTAGAAAGATGAGTAAAATAGCAAAAGATGAAGTACCTGCTGCTGAGATGGAATTTTCCCTTGGTTGTCTGTATCAAGAACATACTGGCTACAAACATTATCTTTCCATACTAATGCTAGAGGTGTGTTTCCAGCTTGATAATGTGCATGCCTAATTATTAAATTACCGACAAATAAAGTGAGGATAACTTTCAAGCCACTACCAAACAAACTACATCGAACATAGATTTTTCTTACAACTCAACGAGTACTTTAATTTGCAGTAACAACCAGAATAAAAAAAAAACATTCTGGTACGAACACAAATTGCATCTATACTGGTGGTGTTACTAACTTGTGCAAGTTTCACTGAACTCAGAAGCTAGTAAAAAACTTCTAAGCTATAACCTCAGATAAGCAAGTAATGTGACAGTAGACAAAATGGCTAAGAAATGCACATTATTACCAGCACAAATCTCTAAGGTGCAGTAACACATGAAAAAAAGGATGAACAAGAACAAAGGGGCATCTCACTTGTTATAAAACAATAACCCATCTTTGACATATGATACTTGTCCCGAATAAGCAGCTTGGAGACCGATTAAGTTACACTCATATATCTGTACAACATTGAATCTGTACCGATGGTACTGAGATGGTGGGTCAGACGCACCCGTTTCACTGAGCTTGGAATTGAGCCAAAAGAACCTAAACTCTGCTGTGCAATCATACAAAGAGTACCCTCTCCAACAAACCATGTCAATCACATAGTATGTCTCATCAGCCTGAAAAATAGTCAAACAAAAAGAAGTATAAAAATTGCAGAAAATGGTAATTTAGGATACATATCTTAGAAAGTTAATAAACATCTTATGAGAAACAAATTCAAATTAACCACAAAAAATAATCAACTAGTATCCAAAGCCAGTAGAAAACCCAACATGAAGATAAAGAGTAAATAGAAACCAAAACATTTTCAGAGCAGCACCCATGCTAACCATGCTAAATAAACTTACAAAAGCCAGTCCTATAGAAAATTGTAAAATGTTTCATTATATGGGCTACTTTGCAAATTTGATATCAAGTAGCAGCCTTTTTGTGAACCTTTAGAAATGTAAAAGCGCTTCCTGGAAACATCACAATTCCAAGAGGTTAAAATCAGGTCAAACAAAAATGAAACATAACTTCACCTCATGAAATATGCAGTCAAGAATGGAGTAAGAGCTCGAAGGCCCTGAAACATCTTTTGTTCTAGCCCCATTAGGCAAACTAGAAGGGAATCGGTGAAGTATAGAGCCATTACGAAGCCTGCTAACAGTTGTACCATTCGAAGAAACAACAAAACACCTTTTGCCAGATGGTCTTGAGAACACATACCTAATCAAGAGTTAAATAGATGGATTATGCTTTATCATCATTTCAAAAAATTGATGTAGGAGGACCTCGGAAGATATCATCTATGCTCTATATAATTGGTGGTAATTTTCTGTTTCTTTTTTTGTTTTTACTTTTTTGGAGTGCATACTAAGACTCAGCATTATATCCTTTTTTGGAGTGCATACTAGGAACTGTTATTATACAATCTATATTTTTCAGAAATTAATGATGCCTTAAAGAAACTCAACATTATATCAATTTAAATACAAGTTTCAGTAACGAAGTAACATGCTGATAGCTCTATACCACAAAATGTAAACTAAGCAAAGTCCGATTGATGATGGATTCAACGATAACTCAAAAAAAACAACACTTTTAAACATTATCCAACTTTTATCTCGGAAAGCAACACTTTAGGAATTTGCACAAGGTCATTCTGTAGGCAACCTATTTCATCAAAAACCTTCTCAAAGTGCGTAAGTATTAACAATTTACTGAAATGACTTAACAATTTTAAGTTTCAAAATACAATTCACAGTCTACTTATTTCAGATAAAAAGGACTTTCAACATATTTTTAACAAATTATACCAAGAAAATAGATAATTAAGTAAATATCAGACTATACCAATCACTATCAAGCAAAGGAGGGACATCAACCATCCATTCGGGAAGCATAAGCTGCGTAGCGAACCATCTCCTCGCCTCTGGCCCTCTTAAACTAGCTGCACGAACCGGGTCCAACTCCGTTCGACCCGCTGACTGACCAGACGCGTCGGACATCTCCTGCTCCTGTTCTAGCTCGGGCTCCACTTCAGTTACGGGTCCGAGGGAGAGAACAGAGGAGGCGAGCTGCCTCGCGCGGTTCTGTGCATCGGAGCGGCGGTCGGCCTGGACACGGAGCGCCAGCTCGCGCCGCCTCTGTTGATCGGAGATAGCCACGCGCTTGATTGGACGGCGGTGATCAGGTGGCGGCGCCATTTGAGCGGGGAGAGCTATCTCTCTGGGCTGAAACAATCACAGAATTATGTCCCTACGGTCGGTGGTGCTCCAGAAACTCAAAAAAGAAGAGGGAGGGGGAGAATCCGGATCTCTGAAGTATCTCAAATTTTGAGTTTAAATCATAGCCGTCCGATAAGAATCCGGACCAATCTGGACAGAAATGAAATATACGGTCTCCTTTAATATTCGTGTCAAAATAAATCGAACGGTTTGGATCTAAACTGAAAATTTAAGTTACCATAGGTGATTTGGATTTCGGGTGAAAGTGTGATCGGGATCGTTGAAATTGTCTATTTGTTTCCGTAAATTAAAATTAAAGAAGAGAAGGAAAAGAATCAGAGAAAAACTTACGTTCCACGTATCTTTGTCTACTGTCTGTCTACAAATTACTTTTAAGTGTACTTTAATTGTCAACTCTAACGACTTCTTTTTTAATAAATTTTCCGATTTGATTCTCTCTCTATTTTATTTAAAACAAATTACTAATCTTCTTTTTCTGCAAAACCAAAAACTCTCCTCCCGATCTCTCAGCTCCTCTGCTTTGTTCTCTGCACCTCTCCTTTTCTCTCAACTTCGTTCTCTTTAGTTGTACCCAATACAAGTTTTCTCTCCAACAGCTTCGGTCTCGCCTGGGTCTAAGTGAGAGTACCCAATCTGACCCACAATCCCACTTCTCCTCTCCTCGTGAACCCTCCCCTCCTTGTGACATCAGCTTTGATCTCACTCAAATCATCTTTAGATCGCACCCTTCTCCTCACCATCGATCGGATAGAAGTTGTCAGGGTTAAAAAACAAGGCGGAATTTAAATCTAGTGAGCTATTTATTTATTTATGTTGAATTTGTTGTTTGATTTGATGCAGTAATGGATCTCGTAATTATTTCTTTATTTCTGTTGAATTTTGATATGGAGGAGATATAAGAAGACAATATGAGAGAGGTGATATGGATGAGAGATGAAAGCGAGACGATATAGAGTATTAATCTTATCATTTTACAGTATTCACCATATTAATTTTATAGTATTTATCTTGTGATTTTACAGTATTCATCTTGTGGAAATCTGGAGGAAAAAGATGATAAAGAAGCGATGTGGAGTATTGATCTTGTTATTTTACAGTATTCACCATGTTAATTTTGCAGTATTCATCTTGTGATTTTACAGTATTCATCTTGTAAAAATCTGGAGAAAAGAGATAATAGAGAGGCGATATGGAGTATCAATCTTGTCAATTTACAATATTCACCCTATTAATTTTACAAGATTCATCTTGTGATTTTACAGTATTCATCTTGTGAAAATCTGGAGGAAAGAGATAATAGAGAGGCAATGTGGAGTATCGATCTTGTCAATTTACAGTATTCACCCTGTTAATTTTACAGTATTCATCTTATGAAAATCTGGAGGAAAGAGATGATAGAGAGATGATATGGAGTATTGATCTTGTTATTTTACAGTATCTACCATGTTAATTTTACAGTATTCATCTTGTGAAAATCTGGAGGAAAGAGATGATAGAGAAGCGATATGGAGTATTGATCTTGTCATGTTACAGTATTCACCATGTTAATTTTACAGTATTAATCTTGTGATTTTACAGTATTTATCTTGTGAATAATTACTAATGTTTAACAATGTGGTTGTGAATATTTGATGTATTGATAATTTATAGTTGGCATATATTAGTTTTACTGTTTATATCTTTTAAATTTATAGTATTGAATTTTGCAGTGTGTTTATCTCAGTTTTATAGTGTTTTAGATTTTAGATTTACAGTTTTATAGTTTACATTTAGAAATTTTACAGTATTGAAGTTCTATAGTTTGCATCTGTATGTTTTACAGTATGTGTAGTGTTAATTTATAGGATATAGATGCATATATAAATATTAATAATTGAAGAAAAAAATTAAAATTAATTTTAATTTTGAAAAAAAAAATTTGATTCAAAAAAATAATTTTGTATTAATTTCCGAAATTATTTTGAAAAAACTGCAAGTTTGAGAAATGGTTCAATTTTAAAATGTTCTATAAGGTTCTAAAACTGTCATTCACTGTAAGTTAGAGAAGTACATCAAATGGTCCCGCATCAAATACAGTTAGTTTGGCAAGTTATGCAAGTTGCAAGTACACAAAATAGTCTCGCTGGATGTTAGAATTTTAAAGTGCATTTTCTATAAGATTAATTATATAAGTTTATAGCATTGAATATGAAATTTTACAGAATTCGTGCAAGTCAAATGACTATTTTTTTGTGGACAAGACGTGGACAACTAGTTGTGAACGATTAGACGCTTTCAAAGAATTATCTGTTTTAGTAAATTAAAATTTTGGAGAGGATTTCAAGAGAGAGGAGAAGAGAAAAAAAAAAAAAGACAGAAATAATTTTTTTTTCTCTCTAGTTTAAAAGGTAGTTCCTCTTCTTATTCTTTTCATCTCTTTGTTTATTCCTTTTTCTTTTCTTTTCTTTTTTACTTCTGAAGCATATAATACACGGTAATGACTCAAATTGGAAAAAGATATGTTGTTGGTGTACTTAATAAGTTTAAAATTGTAAATTTCTATATTAAATTATAAAAACAAATTATTTTTTCTTTATTCCATTTTCTCCTTTCATCTATTATTAATTGTTTATTTAAAGAATATATTGATAAATTTACCCTTTTATCTAAATTGAGTAAATTCACACACGAAGGAATCAATAAATGCAATTAAGAACAATAAAAAATAAAAAAAGGCGATCCTCCGCCAAACTTCTAACGAAATTCCAGGATTAATTAACTGTAAACTTGATTTAACCTCCTAATTACATTCGAAATCAGAGAACTATTTAGGATGCTCTCTGTGGAATGTATTTTTCATTTTTTTTGGACAAAGAAGTGAGGAAATAAAGGTTCAATTAATAGTATTGTTTCATTATTTTGGAAATAAAGGTTGAAAGCTAACATACGAGCTCACACCCAAGAACCTTTTTAGCTACGGCTGATTTTTCTTTTTGAGTAAAGATTAGAGGTTAAGTCACTCGACTATTTAATATCTTTATAATACAACAAATGATTTTTTTCATCTGGGTTTCGAACTCATGACCTCTCACATAGAGACCATGTGCTTTTGCCACTAGACTAAATGCTAGTTCTTTACGTTTGATTTTTTCTATTTAAGATTACAAGTTTTTCGATTGCATTGTATGCAAAACTGGTTTGTATAATGCAGGAAAAATGAGTCTATATCATGGACGGAATAAAAAAATTGAGATTGAAGAACTGGATGAAAAAGTGTCATCTAATTTTTTTTATAAGAGAAGCTAACAATAATAATTTTTGCAAAAATATATTTTTTAAGGATAATGCAAAAAAATTAATTTATAAGGGTTCTAGTATCCTCTTCTCTGTATTTTTTTTTTTGGCTCCTGATTTATAACTTTTTTTTTTCCTTACCACCCTAATAAATCAGAATTAAATGAATATCACCCATTAATTTCAAATTCATATTCCACCACGAACTTGGACTCAATCCACGCATAGATCCCAATCGATGCGCGACTAGATATGCGTATCGAAATTTATTTTTTTAACATTTTTTTTGAATTTTTTAATATTTTTTTTGAATTTTTACTAATCCGTTCGCTTATCTAGTATGCGGACGGATTTTTTTTTTTGTAGTTCTGTTATGAATTGTTTGAAATATTTTGACTAATTTTTTTTTCTGTTATGTGTATATAATTTGTAGTATAAAATATTTATCAAATTGTGAGTGTAATTTGTAGCGATTTGTGCACCAACTTAGTACAAAATGCTGCTCAAATTGTGCGTATAATTTGTAGTAATTTTTAGTTCAAATTTAGTCAAAAAAATTATTTGTTAAATAAGTGTGTTTTATTCTCTACAATTTCACTGTCAAATTTTCTGTGTACATATAATTCTAAATACCACAAAACGAAACATATAGAGCAGAAAAAAAAATTTGATCAAAAAATTTCAAACAATTCATAACAAAACTAAAAAAAAAATTCCGTTCGCATGCTGGGTATGCAAATGGATTAGTAAAAAATATATTAAGAAAATCAATTTCGGTACGGATACCCAGTCCGCACACCGATTGGAATCCGTGCACGGACTTAGTCTGAGTTCGTGATAAAATCTGAATTCAGAATTAATGGATGGTATTCATTTAGTTTTGATTTATTAGGGTGGTAAGGAAAATAATTTCGGTGATTTATATAATACGCCAATTTAAAATTTATCTGTTCAGTATTGATCAGTCTGTTTAATACATATGAAGTTCTTTTTTGATAAATTTATAATTCGAAATAAAAATATCAACCTTTTTTTTTGTTGGGTAAACTTGTAGGTTCCGGTATCACAATAAAAGATAGATATTTGACATTGATTGCATGTTACAGAAAAAGAACCGTGATTTTTATTAATATCCTAAAAAAAAAAAAAACTCAAATCTGTCATCGCATTAAAATTAAAATTAAAAATGTTCTGACTGCTCAAACACTGGGCGGTCAGTTTTTTTCACCAAACCGTCTAGCATTTGGACGTGAGCTTTTTTTTTCCCACCAAACCGTTCAGTGTTTGAGCGGTCAATTACAATAGTTTTTTTTTTAAATCTTAATATTTTCATCTGAAAATGGGAAATAAAAAATATTCAATTTTATACCAAACATTCATTTTGATATTTTTCTTAATGTTCAATTTGGTACTAAAAATGAGAAATGTCAAGGCAATACCCATGTGCCGCGAAATCTCTAAGTAATAAATCTAACTTGAAATACAGTAAAAAATATATCAAAACATTCATTTTAATATTCAATTTTTATAGCAAACATTAATTTTATGTACACTAAACATCTCTAAAAAAATGTTTAGCTGACTGCCCCACAGTAGGGCAGTTTGTTATAATTTTTTGAAAGATGTTTAGTGTGTATAGAATGAATGCTTGCTATAAAAATTGACATTTTACATGTTCAAAAAATAAAAATAAAAAACTTAGTCGGAAACTTCAACTCAAGTTTAGAGGCTCTTTCCCTTGTTTTTTTAGCAACTTCGGATATGCATTTGTCAATTTTACGACTTCAATGGGTGCCTGACAATTGTTCAAGTTTTTGCAATCTAATATGATTGATATAACAGCACAAAATCTCTCTATGATTACAATCTACTCATTTAGGATAGGTATCGTATAATATACATTTTAGATAAAAATATTTAAATCTCTCTAAAAAAAAAAGTTCTGTTTGGTAAACATATGTAAAAAAAAAATCACAATCATTTTAAAACTAGTATATATTTGCTAGTATAAACTAATTTGTATCTTAGTAAACATCTAAAAATATTAAGATTTCTAAAAAGAAAGAAAAAAAATCGCTCAAACGCTGAGCGATTTGGTAAAAAAAAGCCGACCGCCCAGTGTTTGAACGGTCATGACATTTTTAAAATTAATTTCAATGCGAGGACTTATTTAATATTTTTTAGGGTATTAATAAAAAATTAAAATTCAAGGGAGAAGAATAAGTCGTACGTGTATATAGTTTTCTACTATTATAAATTTTCTTCTGCAATATCTAAATTATAAAATCTGTCTTTGAATTGTTTTTTTTTTTTTTTGATACACAATGTAAATCTTTTTGGAGGCGGCAAACGTTTGCCGCATTTTGCAAATTGTCAACGAACTTTGATATATCTCCTCAAATGATTAATATTTTGTTCCAATTAAATCTTTTACAAAATGTTACATGTGTGATGATATACATCGTTTCTGCTTATTTAAGCATAATTGATTTGTTGGTTAATATCAATACTAAATGATGGAAGGTCCGAACTTTTTATTTTAGTATTTTGGAAAATTCAAAGGTAGTCGACTCTTTTTTAAAAAAAAAAAAAGCTAATATGTTGAATTAGTCTGCGTGTCTTGAAGGTGGCATGCAAATTAAATTGGATATGTATTCGTTGTCTTTCTTGCTAGAAAATCAGCTTTCTGCTCTTCTTTTCTCTCTATATCTCTCTTCAAAAAAGAGAGAGAGAGAATCACGTGGGAGAGGAGAGAGAGAAAGAATAGTAGAGAAAGAGGAGAAATTTGAAGAGCACCGGATTCCATTCCAACTAAATTTGTGTGCCTCAAAAGATATAAATGTAATATGCGTCACTTCTGAGAGAAAAACTTTTTTTTTTTTTCAAAGAAGAGACCACTCAAGTCATGTGAATTAAAATCAAAAGAAAAATATACAAAAACTAATAAAAAGAGGGTGAGGAGAGAGGAGGAGAGAGCGAGAGTGACTGACAGTGAAAGTCAAAACAAAATAAAAGACGTACCTTTTCAAAAAGTACAAAAAAAATACATAACAGTGAGATACAAAAGAAAAAAGTAACAATAACATTCTATATTTTCAGGAGTAATACACAAACTAAATTTACGCATCTCCTTTGATATATACATATTTAATCTGCATGTCATTTTAACAGATATTCATATTTCTTAGGTTTGAAATAACATTTATCTTTAATTTGATTTTTTTTTAATGCTATCTATAAAAAATTCGGTAAAAAGTTAAGTAACATATCAAAAATCAGTTCCATACTTCCATCAGGGAATAAAAATATATTTGAAGGCCAAAGTGCTATATCATTAATTAAAATCCATTTGAGGGCTCTTTAGCAAATTTGCTTCTCTCCTGTTTGAGGAAATATTCTTTCTCTATTCTCAGATCGGGTCTCCCTCACTCCTCCCGTTGGGCTCGTTCACCCAAAACCCTAGATCGGTGTTTTGTTCGTCTTCTCCCTTCGCCCGTGCAAGGTAACCTCCTTTCTCTGTGTTTAGAATTCTCGTTCCTGCGATACTATTTGCGGTTTGCACCCATGTACCTCCCAAAGGTCATTACTGCCATTACTGGTACGATAAAGGCTGTACCAGCAACTCATGCGCTACCTGTATCCCTTCGATCTTTTCATCTTGATGAATTCGCTCATCTAATGTTCGCTTGGTCAAATTATTAATATATTTAAACAAGAAATTCTCAAGAGCACATTAGGAGGTCACTTGGTTATATTACTATAGTAGTAACTGTTCTTAAAAATGAAGGCTATTACTGTACTAGTATCAACCAAAACAACGTGATACTGTGGTTCATGTTGGACCCATGTATAGTATACAATTGTTGTAGTTCTAAGTAGATTATTTTGTAAAGAGTTGTATGTGATTGAGAAATCTAATGCTGCTTTTTGCCAGTACCATTTCTGTTTGTTTGGTGCAAATGCTGGTTTTCACCAGGGTTTACTTTCTGTTTTTTCTTGATTTCATTTCAAGCTTGATGATTTAGGTCAACATTTTAAATAGCTGTTTGCGGTCCATCACGGTAAGGTCATGAAAAAAGCTATAGCGGCTAGCGGCGGCTATAGCGAAAGTTAACCTACATAGCGGTTTCTATTAAGAATTATCTAAATTATAATTATATCTGAACTGCTATAAGAATTCTTATGTTCTTAATACATAAAATAAGTCTTGCATTGAAAATTATAACATGCTGAAATGTGTTATAATCCTTACTGACTTTGTCTATAATTACATACAAAATGATACAATACGTGATAAGTATTTGATCTTTTCACTCATCAATTTACTTGTGTTTTCCTGAAATCCAAATATTAAACTAAAATAATTGTCAACTGATATATTTCTCAATCTGTAATTGTTACAGCAGTCTGTTTTGCCTGCCACAAAAGTAATTGAGTAGCGATTACTAATACGATGTTTATTCAAGATATATATCATGAGGAAGTAATCGAGGTTGATTTGCAGTTCTTAAATATTATATCTATTCATTGGTTTGAAAATTTGTCCTTCTAAACGTACAGACTTAATGTGACCCCTAAAAATGGCCATAAGAAAGATGTGCAAGATACTAAATTTCTTATTTTAAGCATGTGTGACAATCACAGAGATAAGTCATGCTGTCATGCAGGATGTAAGAGAGGAATTGTACAACTGTAGAAAATTAGAGATAGGATTTTGTGTTCAACACATATTTCATTGCTGTGATAGATTAAACCAAGTCCGATTAGCCAAAAATATATAACATAATATCGAAGACGTTTATGAAGAAAACAAATATGGATCTTGCTTTAGAAATTCAAAAAATCAAAGACAATTGATGTAGCATCATGGACAGCTAGATGGCTATAGCGAATAGCAGGATAGCAGATTTAGCTGTTGGCTATAGCAGTCAGAGCTGCCATTTCCCAATTTTCTTCAATCGTGTCAAATTTAATGTCCAAAAAAGCTAGACTTTTCGCTTTGATTTGCTACAGCTTGTTGAGGGTTTATTAGCTGTATGTGCCGGTTCTAGTGTCAATTTATTCTTCTTTTTTACTCTATTAAATTGGGTTGAAAAGGGTAAATATTAGGCTAATCTGGGGCTAAATCACACAATTTAGTGTTCATTCAGGCTTAATTGGTACAAGTTGAGGTGTGCTTGTGCTGTGGAATCCTAAACTATTGCCAATTGAGGCTGTTCTGGTTATGTGAATTGAGAAACCCATACCTGTGAGCTGAAAGTTTTAACTCATATTGTACATTTACTTGTTTTGGCCACCTTAAAGGAGTGCCGCTTTGATCAGTTCCTAAGTTTTTGGGGTTCTTCCAAAAAATTAGTCTCCATTATAGTACAAGTTTCTGGCCACCTAAAGGGGTTATTTGAACAAAAATGCTTATAATTTTACGGTTTCAAACTTGATTAGAACAAGTTCTTTTATAATTTTACAGTTTCTAACTTGAGCTCCGTTTTTTATTTTTTTTTATTTTTTTAGTTATATTTTATTTGCCATGGGTGATTCATACACTGTCCAGATCAGCACCAAACTGATCAATCAACTAGCCCGAGAAGACGAAAAAAGATCACCTAGAAAAGTGAAAAAACCCAAACCCAAAACACCAAAAAGTACAAACCAACCCCAAAAAACTGAAGCCACCCAGACTCAAACCCAAACACCACTGCCTGCCCCAATATTTCCACCCCATTTTTTACCCTTACCCTTACCTGCCCCTCAAGTTGAATTACCTCCTGAGGTTGAATCCATTCGTGAAGTATTAAAAGAGAGTGAGAAGGTGTTGGAGAAACTGAAGGTGGAAGAGTCAGAAATGCTCAAGGAGTTGAACAAGAGGTCAAAGGAGCTACGTGAAAAGGAGTTCAAGCTGCCGTACCAGAATCCTATACCATGCTTGAAGGAGAGGTCTGATTGTCTGGACTGCTATAAGAACTATGCTAATGAACCCCTTAAATGTGCTGAGACTGTGAAGAGATTTGCTGACTGTGCACGGAAATCAAGGCAAAGTGGTGGCCGTCAATGAATAGAGAGGTTGATTGATGGCGTTGTTCCATTGTGTTTGCTGCAATTAAATAATGAGGATCTTTACGGGAGAAATTGAACCGGCATTTACCAATTTTGCATATACTTTTAGCTTTTTTTGGAAGAGGGGATGGTGTGTTTTACCCAATCCATTTATTTCTTGTTACTGGAAATTGTGGTGGTTTTGAGGCGAAGAAAGTTTACATGCATTTCATTTTGATCACTCTGTGTTATTCAAATCATCAACTGTAGTCTGTAAACTTCACATGAACAAGGATGAGAGCAACAAAAAGTTTGGAATGAGATATTAGTTCTGTAGCTTCCTATATACACCAGAATTCAGATCCCAGTGCAATACCTGACCTGAGTAGAATGAAAGATCTGAGTCTTTTCTTTTAATCTGGCACAAATCTCCAAGTGCCCTATATTCTAAATAGACTCTAAAATGATTTTAACTCGGTTGGAAGTATTCTATCCCCTACAGTACCGCGGGATGCACTGTACACCATGAACAAGAAATTTGCGTTAACTTTGCGTCTATGCCTATTGAGCACTTACCTTGTATTCATTAATCATTACCTATTTTATTGCTCATTACCGTTCGGATCGATTTTTTTTTTAAAATAGAATTGGTTATAAAGTTTTCAATAGAACCAGCCTTGCATGTGTAAGAATTTGAAGTATAGTCTCCACCGATCCTTAGAATCGATGGAGCAAAAAATCAGTACTCTACACCGATTCTAGAGATTAGTGGAGACATTTTTTATCCATTTTCCCATCCCTACCGCGAATTACCACAGAAAATCAGCAGAATTTCCTCTACACCGATCCCTAGAATCGGTGGAGGCTTGTTTTAAAAAATATTGGATAAAGATGAATTAATTGATCTAAACATTATGTATGTATGTATGATTAAACAATAACATAATAATATTTATTAATTATTATTTCTTAAATTAAAATTTTGTATATAAAACTAACTGATTTTTCAAAATGCATTAAATATTTCAAATTTAGACTTATTTTTTAATTATAAATTATTATTTCTTAAATTAAAATTTTGTAAAAAAAGAATAACTATTTTTATAAAATGCATTAAATAAGTCCTTGCATATAGACTTATTTTTAGTCATATATGTATTTCAAATCTTATATTAATAATTTTTAAACTATTAGCTTAATTACAACATGACAAATGATAAAATATATATTTTAGTTTTTTATGTACCACGGACAAGTTAAGAAAACATTAAAAAAAATTAATTAGTAGCTAAATCTAATTTGATATTAATAATTATGATAAAGTAGTATAATTATGCTAAGAAACAACAAAACTTGATTGTAATTTAGTTTAGTTTGTAATACTAATATTTTTTTCAACACAATGTTGATTTAACACAACCGGCCATGCAATATTAAATATTAATTTTAACATTGCATGGCTGGTTATTATTTTCTTCAACACATCTAGATAATATTCTTCAAAAGGGAGGGAGGGTTAATCAAAATGGCTGGTTGTGTTAACATGTATTATTTAGCCAACACAAACTATTCTTGTTTAGTATATTTAGAATGGAGGGTTAATCGAAATGGATAGGTTAATTGTAATTTAGTTTAGTTTGTAAAAATTATCCAGATTTTGAAGTAGAGGGTTAATCAAAATATTTAGAAGGGATGGTTAATCAAAATGGATAGGTTAATTGTAATTTAGTATTCTTCAACACATCCATTTTTTAATAAATAGTTTGTATTGGCTTAATATTTCATGGTTGTTAATTTTTGAAGAAAATAACAATCCAGTTTCCGATCTAAATATTTTCTTCAACACGACTAGCCATGCAATAATAAACATTAATTTAACAATAAATATACTGAACAAACTAATATACTAGCCGAGTTTAACAATAACTATTTTCTTCAGCACACACTGAACTTTTGACTGGCACACGTCTACACCGATCCACAGGATTCATGTAGGGGTCTGTTTTGGGGCTACATCGATCCATAGGATCGGTGTAGATAATTATGTGGCCTTTCGTGTGTCTTCGTGCGGTAGGTGGGAAAATAGCTCCACGCTCCACTAATCCCTAGGATCGGTGTAGAGTACCATTTTTTTGCTCTACCGATTCTAGAGATCGATGGAGGCTATTTTTCGATAAATTGCTCATGCAAGGCTAGTTCTATTGAAATTTTTATAACTAATTCTATTTTTTTTTTAAAATTCGTTCGGATCCATACATGATACCTACAATATCCTATCCCAACCCATACGGGTTTGGATTAACTAATTCTATTTTAAAAAAAAAATCGTTCGGATCCATACATGATACATACGATATCCTATCCCAACCCATACAGGTTTGGATCCCTAAAGTAACTCAAATTTTGAATTTAGATTCAGACCATTCAATCAGAATTCGGACCAAAACCTGTTTGAGATGAAATGTACAAAATCAGACAATTCGGATCCAAACTCAAAATTTGAATTACTTTAGGGGATCCGAATTCACACGGACCTCCAAAATTGGGAACCCGTATCCTCTCAGATATTGCACCATTATTGCAGAGGATCACTTACTTTACGGTTTGAGATTAAATCTCAACCGGCTTGGGATTCGGGTCACTGTAGGGGGCTGTATTTTTTAGCTTTGAGATTCGTGCCAAGTTAAAAGTACGGTTCAGATCTAGTAATTGTAAAAGATTCCCTTATCAGGTATTGGAGAGGATGTGAATACCAAAATTGGAGATACGTGGAGTTCTATGTACAAGGCTGCTAATGGGCCAACCTTTGTACAGTACACGCTACAATCTGGATCCGATCAATGAGATCCGTGAGCCGTATTGAGATCCGAACTCATTGGGCCTACTCTAGGAGATCTAACCAGATTGAGATTTCTTTTCACTGTAATAGTACAATAACCCTCCATTGTATATCCTCCATCAACAAGCATATATATCAACTGTCTATAGAAATGGAATTGAAGAAAAGTTATGTGCCAAAACAAAAAGGAATTGAAAGCTATTATATTAATGTATCTGCGAACCATTCTCTTAATTATTGTATAGATTGTGAAGGATTGAAAATGAACATCTCTAAATCTCTCTATGGAAATAAAATGTTTTGTATCGTAAGGTAAATATACTTCATATGTAAGCATGATTATGCCATTTAATTATAAGCACTTTTAAATTTATGAACTTTTAGTTCACTCTTAAGCAGTTGCTCTGTTATATCAGTCTCTCGTTCGATAATTCTGCCCTGTTTAATATATTTTTCACTTTTCAGCAACAAATGATCAGCCAAAGCTTTGTTTTATCAGAAAAGTGAACCGACTTCTTTTAAGTCTGTAATTTAAATTTTGTTTTATTTTACTTCCTTTCATAATATATCAGAACTTAACTAAAGGCTGCACCCGTATCAATCATGTAAACATCTTGCAAAGTATAGTAAATAAACAAAATGTAAAAAAAAAAAAAAAAAATTCTCAAACCAAAATTCCATGAAATATGCATATTACCAAACACCAATAAATATACATTATATATTTATATCCATAAACCACCCCTTTATGCATCAGCTTACAGTGTACATATTTACATAGAGAAATTGTTCATTTTAATTGGTGCTGAGTACTATTTCATATCTACAATTTGGTATTAACATATACAAAATGAACCAAGACTGATCACAAAGATGAAGTACCAAATTGTACAGTAAAATCTTCACTGTTGCCTATTCTTTTGCTTCTGTTTTTTCTATTTGTTTCCGATTTTTTCTTTTGCTTGATACAGTATTTTCTAATACTAGGGTTCATGGTAAGGATCAATCCAACAATCATCCTCTTCCGCTGCCTTTTTCCATCTCTTCTGGAATAGAATCAACTCCACATAAGACCGTCGTCTTACCTGTACAAGCAAGATAATATTGATTCCATAATCAAACTCTTAATTGTAAAATTATCTAGCATTATACTAAATATGTGACATACTGCGCATCTATCAGCTGTGGTACACAGTGCTGGAGAAACCTGAAAGACCAGAAAATTGAAATGAAATCCAGTTAACTAGCTAGTAAATTACAAATATAGAAGTGAAATTAAGGACTTAAAAGGAAATAATATCAGTACCAAGTACGAAGATAATTCGGATGACTGATCAACAGTTTCGTCATTTGTCTGTGTAAAGAAAGAAATACATTAATGAAGCGTACAGTAAATGGTAATAATGTCTTATATCCTTTGATTAAAAAAAAACACCTTTTAAACTCAATCGAGCTAGGTTAGTTGATAGATGAATGAATACGAAGATACAAAATAATAATCTTTCACCTTATTTTCAGGTAAAGAACCAAGAGTTGGTATACCAAAGTGAACTATATATTCACTGTCAACCACCCCTATATTTTTGCTCCGTTCACCCTGTTTTAAAAAAAGAAGAAGTAAAAAACAGAGAGTAAAAATGTAAAATGACATTATTCATCAATAGGAGACTAGCTATATTCAAAGGGCAGCTAAGTAAATTATGGTGTAATAAACAGACTAAATTTTATTTATTAATATTTGCATAATTAATCTAGATTAACCTCTCTAGTGCTTTACAATTTATGCTTAGATTTCAAAACAGATATCCATGAAAATTGTTAATTTATCATATACGTATATTGGATTTTTCATTGTTCTCACTAAAAGCAGAAGGCCTTGAAATAAAATACCTGCGCA
Organism: Carex pumila; assembly: GCA_033356055.1. NCBI lineage: Eukaryota > Viridiplantae > Streptophyta > Magnoliopsida > Poales > Cyperaceae > Carex > Carex pumila. The sequence continues at coordinate 26,988 of JARJHM010000126.1, read as the reverse complement.
CAGTAGCCGAGCTTCTTATCCAGACCCCATGCATGAATTAAGTCATTCTGCATAATGATAATAAGTCAACGAAAAAATAGGGGAACATATAATATAAATATTTATAGTTACCTGGATCATATGCCATACACACCGCCATGCAGCTCGAGAAAACACGGGAGCCATCATCTCCACCCATCTGTTCTAAACATACAGTTAAATAAAAGGATCAAAAATAGATAAAGCAACACTTTAAGAAAAAAGAAAAAAAACATATTAATGAACGACAAACAACAACAACAACCAAGTCTTTAGTCCTGAATAAGTTGGGGTAGGCTAGAAATGAAAACCAACCGGATTGCAAGTTTCTTTTCCATAAAAAAGGCTGTTTTTTAACCATTGGCTCGCGACGCCTTATCACAATCCTCCTCTTTTTTCTTGGCTTGGGATAGGCTATGTAGAAATTACGTAAGCAGAGTAGCAAGAACCTAATGAAATTGAATTTTTTCGGAAAGACACCGTACCCTGTGCATGGAGGTGCAGTGCTATTCTCATAACATCTCCCTCCACCCCTTGTCTTGTATATCCTTCTGTTCAAGAAAAGGAACAAATATTCTTTATGCATTTCATATAAAACTCTTCTGTCTTTTGTACCCAAACTCTTATTTGCATATCCTTGCAAAATTTTAAATCGCTAATAATGCTCCAACAAAACAAGAGAAAAATATTGTGCATGTCATGATATATAGTGGCAGAACAACATGTCCAACAGTCGGGTTAATTAATTCTACAGGATTTTCAAAAAGAAAAAGAAAAAGTTAATAAAAGTTTGATCAAGTTTGTTCGAAAAATCTTAAAAATCCTCTTAATTTGACATTGCAAAACAAAAATCTTGGCTCTGCCACTGATGCCGTATTTTTTTTTTCTTCGAAAGGATGACCAAACTATCCCTTTATCCACACTTTCTTTTCAATATGAACAAGAAAGAACTGACAGCCTGTGTGGTTTTTTTAACAAAATGAAAAGTGTAAATGACTGTTTTGGACATTTTCCCCTGTTTTTCATAGGGAAAGGATCATATCTACCAGATGCATGTATTTCTCTTTTTCTGATATATGCATCATAACATATGCAAATGCCACCCTTTGCTGATTCCTCTTTTCTCAATCAGACATATTTTTAATTCAATGACATACCTGTGTAGTTTTCCTTTCCTACCACGAGCTGTGATCTGATGATGCACTTCTGACTTGGCCATGTCTAGAGCCGGTTGTGATATCTCCAGGCTTTCCTTTTGAATTATTGATATATAACTACATACAAGAAAACCAAGGATAATAAAAAAAAAAAATTAGATAAATTTAGCAAGCTGTAGATGGTACCAGAACATAGTTCATATGTGCTCCATCATGTTAAATTCTTCAAGTGAAACATCACAAACTTGGATACGCATCAAGAGATATGGATCTCTATTTTCCTCTCTTTCTCTTCTTATTTTATTTATTTTAAATATAATTTCGTTTTGTCGCTATCATCTCTTCTTCTCTTCTCTTTTCTTTTTTTCTCTCCTCCTTTTTTCTTGCTTTACATTCTTTGGTGGCAAGGTTGCATGAATTATAGGTTCAATGTTTAAACAACAACAGAAATTACATTTCTAAATAAAAAGATCCAAAAAGCAGCAAAGAAGATGGCAATAGCAATATCATATTTACCGTTTTGGATTAAAATGGTCAACCCCAAGGTCTTCATCCCAGAGGAAGATGTAGCGGTACTCGGCCACAATATCTGGATGTAAAAATCTTTTTGCAAACCACCTATCAAATATCAGAGTTAAAAACACAATCAATTTGGATTAGCTGCCTTAGTTTTAAAAATAAGCATAAAGTTCCATCCAAAAACACACAAATTCCAATTACAGTTCACCACAACTCACTGATACATACAAAATAGAGTTATCCTTTAATAAGACAAAGTTTGGTAAGATCATCATACCATTTTGTCTGATTAATAGCTGAAACATGTATTGCGGTACTGCTCCATTCCAAATCACCCCAATCATCAATGACACCATCATAGTGGAATAGCATTATAGTGAAATCACTAGAAGAGAACTACATATGAGGGTAAAATGGGGAAAGCAAATGTTAAGAAACACCATGACTTTCACAATGAAGATGATTGAAGAGAACCAACAAAAACTTAATTGGTATACCATTTTGGATGGTTCTGTACCAGTTTGTGATGTCATATTCATCAAAGTTCAATGAAATCTGGTAAATTCGGTCTAATGAGTATCGGAGTGAGGCTAGATGAGACATATTTGCATGCTTTAATAACCAATTATTGGCACCATATCGTATTAAACTCGGGCTTATTGCATGGTCCAGGGTATCTGAGTGATGCTCTCATGCTGGAATGGATGGTTCAAATTAATTTAGGAAAGGATGACCTTGAAAATATGGTTCATTTAAAAATTCTTGGGAAATCAGTTCTACAACAGCAGTACAACTAACTACCAGCCAAATTTTAATTCTGGAAGAGATGGATTCAACATAAGGAAAATAAACAATAATAAATATGTTCTCATAAATCATGTAATTCAAATTTTAAATTCAGAAATTACCTTTTTAGCTATTTTATCAATGACCTTTTTCTGTTTTATCCCCACAGCAACAGCCAACAAGCTCTTTGAACTATTCTGTTAATTTAAGCGAAAGATTTTTAGACAACTAAGTTCTTAAAATTGTGACAGACCATAAGTTCCTGAGTTGAAAACACCACTTATGCTTAAGTACAGAAAATAAGTTGGAGTTCCTGATTTTTGGTACTTGCAGAAACTTTCAAATAGTCAAGAAATAACCTAACAGATGACTACTGTTATAAATAAGTTGGAGTTTATCATTTGATTTTGACAAATGTCTATAAATAAGTTAAATTGGATCCAATTTATCAATCCATCTCAGTTAGCTTAAGCAGGTGATCAAGTAAACTATTACAGGCCCTCATCTAAGGCTATTGAGACCATAATTTGCTCTCCCTTCATCAAGGATTTTATATTGGATGTTGGGATTTATTGAGTACCTTTCTCGGTTTAAAATTAGAGCCTTGAATTGACCGCATTTCTAGATTGGATTGTCTGCTCACTATCCCCCTAGGCAATGGTTCGCTCCCTGGGGGAAGACACTCATTCTGGGAAAATAGGAAAGCAAATTTGAGTTATAAAAAAATAATAGGAATTAAAATAGTAGAAAACAAAACTGCTTCAGAAAAAAAGAAGAAGAAATGAATTACATTACCATGCAATGAGTAGGTTTTCCTAAAGATCTCATTCTGAATCTCGATAATATGACCTACATTATTGTTGATTAAAAAAATTCAATAAAACAATACTGAGCAATAAAAGGAAAAGCTACTTAGCCTCTTGGCATGGTGTCGCTTGAATTAAATTATAATATGAGTTTGAAGCGATTCTGTGTGAACTAAATAACTTCAATAATACTATAACAGTACTGACAAAGAATCAGTTTCTGTCAGAATGGTATTGTACCAATCAGGACTCATGCTGGGCCAATAAAGGCATGCAGTAAACTAATAATACTAATTTGGTTTGGCTATCAATATATTTTCGGTTTCCAATAATTGGTTAGGTTTTAATACTATACAGCCAAATGAATTTGAGCACAATATTTTGTTACCTATGGAACAATAGTACAATACACATCATAGATTCCAAATACATTCCTCCACCATGAATAATGATATGGATCTATTTGTCTAAAAGTTGCACGAATATTAAGCTTCAAATCAATATACTGAATATTAATTGCTTAATTCTGTTCATTTCTGGTTAATTGTTCGATCAATTCAGTACATATTACAGTTGAAGACCAAATTTTGAGGCCTGAATTTTGCAAGATCTGAAAAATAACATGACAAGCCACCTATTGGTCAGCTTGCATTGTACTAATCTGGTATAAAGAAACTTACATGGTTATTAAAGAATAATGAACTCCCAAGAAGAAAGGCTATACAGAAGAAACATGTCAGGAGGGTTAAATTACAAAAGTACACCCTTGCATTGACTGGCTTTTTTATTAGTAAATCCTGAAAAAATATTCAAAATGAGAAATTAACAACAAGGAAAATCGAATGAACAAACAATTTACAACAATATGAATCATACCCTTAAAAAGGAACTCCAAAAGACCAATTCAATAAATCCCAATTTATCAAGCATAGTATACTACCTGAAGATTATTCCGATCAAGAATACACAGTATATCCAATAGGTAAAATATATAGCAAAAAAAAAAAAAAAGTTAGTTATGATCAGACACAATTGTAAACAAATATCGCTTACCAATCTCGGAAACTTCATCTCCTCTCTTAAATTCTCGAGAAAATTTTCAGAGAGAGAGAGAGAGAGAACTTGGAAGAGGCAAGGATGGGAAGTAGTAAGTGGGTAAGTTAGTTGTGTGACATAAACAGAGAATCGAAGAGAGAGAGAGAGAGGAGGGTACAAGCTGAGGTAGAGGGAGTGCGTATGCTCTGAGATATCTCAACTTTTGCGTGAACTACGTGTCCGGTGCCTATTCGGGGGTGATGTAGGCGGTCAGCATTTGGTGTGCTTTGAGATTCGTGCAGAACGTCCTTAAACGGATGGGATTTTCCATAAAATCACGCAAAGTTTGAGATATCTCAGAGGATATGAATTCATGTAGAGGTCGGTGGTACTAAGAAATTTAGTTGGTTATTTATTTATTACGTATCTACTGGTCAGGTCATAGTAGGAAGAGGGAACAGCGGAGAGAAGAGGGAAAAGGTGGTTTAAAAGGAAACAAAGAGTGCGGGTCCGGCTGCACGGTGCCAGTGCCCGTGAGAACTGAGAACTCATTCATCTAAGGTACCTCAAATTTTGAGTTTGAATCCGGGACGTCCGATCTGCTTTGGTAGTTGTATAATTATATTTTGGAAATTTCATTTCGAGTCGGATTAGCCCTCTGATCGGACGGTCCAAATCTAAACTCAAAATTTGGGTTACTTCATGGAATCTGGATACCGAGCGGCAGTACCAATTGAGACAGGCGCTATTATATGACTGGATTATTACTACAAGTACTCACCAAGTCCCCAGAGAAATATGCTTTGTTTCTATTTTTATAGATTTCCAAATTCCAATGGTGATAATTCTAATTATGACTTGCATTAGAAATCAAAGAATTATTAGTGTAAGAAAAGTTGTAAAAAAAAAATATATATTATATTTTCATATAATTCGCGTTTTTATAGTATAATTTTTTTAGAAGTTTAATGATAATCAAAATCATTATATCACTGGAAAACTTTTTAATATAAATTTTGACTAGAATAGGCAGAGGCAAATCTAAAAAAATTCAATGGGAGTCAATTGATTCCATTTAAATTTAATTTTTTTTGTATTTATGTTTATTTTTCTATATAATTTAGCGTAAAATGTTATAGTACGATAAAATTGACTCTATTCTCTGCATAAAATTTGTATATAATTGACTCCGTAGTTCGAATTTTTTTATATAATTGATCACATATGTGTTTGATCCTCATTGTTCAAAAGTCTAGCTCTGCCCCTGACGATAGGGTTCGAAAGTTGAAATATTGTGGCTCCGCCTTTATATTACATATAATGTTTATTAATTAGTCTATCAACTGTCATCCATCATTTCGCTTTGGTCTACTAATTATATTACTATAGCATCCATCTTTTTTTTTATATAATTAATTATATACATTTAAATTTTTAAGGAGTCCATACTTAGTTTTGTTATGTGTTCTGCTGAGAGTGTTGGACTAACTCCGGACAAAATTAACCCAATTTTAAAAAAAATGTTTCGTCGTTCTTTTAACTAAGCTGAAGAACAATATAAAAGTCTTGTAGTAATTAGAATATTATTTTGTACTTTCGTTTTGACAAAATAAGACAAGTATTAATTAATTAGTATAATAATTTTATGTAAATTTTGAGTTATATATATTATAACGAAATATTAAAAAGTTATCGTCAAACTTAAAAAATCTTCCGGTTCGTACAAATTTGGAAACAACTATCATACACAGCCGATATAATTTTATGGGTACAATTAGCAAGATGATCAATAGCAGTTTTGTTTCTTATGTCTATGCTGCTGCTTGAAAGTCGATGAAGGTTTCCTTCAAAAGTGAACGCATAAACAACTAATACCCATCATGAAACTACAAAAAGGTATAAATTGTGTTTCAAAGCGTCTGACCAGAAGATCTCGTCTGCCCCTCCTGCTGTAATAACAATGAAAACTATACTCTGTTATGAGTTGTTAGTTGTTACTCATGAGTCATGACCCGCAATGTTTATGATACAGAGAATCGTCGCATCTGATCTTTCCTAATATTCATTAATTAATTTGGGGCATACGCTCGGCTCGTCGGACATTAAGTAATTAATTGTTATGTTGCTGATTAAGAATTTTACTGATAATTTTGTATTTTAACTTTTTTTTTAATATTTATAATTATTGAAATGATTAATTTAACTCATCAAATTAAATAAATAAGATACAATGAGACCATTTGAACCCTCATCCATTACATATACATGGGTCCTCAATTTTTATATACAAGGGTTCATTTTAAGATTCTTGTCAGATTAAAACATATGATTGAGATTTTATTCAACTCGGTCAGATATTACAATTGATTTGAGTTCCAAATGTTGTCGCCTTGTCGCTCTTAACAGAGGCGAAGGAAAGAAGGGTGAATGGGTCAATTAATCTTCATTTTTTTAATATAAAGTAAAATGATTTGGAATTAAGAAATTGACTCCTATTTTCTGTATAAATATTTTATATGATTAACTCTTATATATATTTGATCTCTATAGTTTAAAAATCTGATACTGTTCCTAACTCTTAACATATTTAAAGTAATGTATATTCACATTAAAATTTGTGAAATCTTTAATTAAATGGTTCAGATTTAATCTGATCATGTTAGATATTTTACATAATTCGAACGCTAGCTCCCGGTTAAGGATCCAAATTTCTGACAATCCACTGCAGCAAATATAAGAATCAACTAAACGAATATATATATATATATATATATATATAGAGAGAGAGAGAGAGTAAGACTTGGGTGCTATGGATAGCATCGAGGCCTCTATGTTACGGCTCAATATTTAAGTTTTCAAAATCCAAACGGTTGATCCGAATCGTTCATCTTATTCTCCATATTAATATCTACTTGGAGACAAAATTCTATATTTTTCTAAATTTTTTTTTACTATTTATTAAGCCACTTTGAAAATTGCTAATTCAATGGTTTTACTATTTTGTGCAGCCACTGTTGGATCAACAATTTTGTAAAATACTTAGTAAATAGTAAAAAAATTTAGAAAAATATAAAATTTGGTCTCCAAGCAGATATTAATATGGAGAATAAGATGAACGGTTCAGATCGACCGTTTGGATTTTGAAAACTTGAATATTGAGCCGTAGCATAGAGGCCTCTATGCTATCCATAGCACCCAAGCCTTACTCTCTCTCTCTCTATATATATATTTTTATATATAGATGGGCTATGGTGCATTGCAATGCATAGGTCATGGTGTGCATTGGACCATAAATCACCGATTCAAAGTCCAAATGACCAATCAAAACCGTTCATCTTGTTCTCCATATTAATATGTGCTTGGAGACCAAATTTTACATTTTTTGGAAATTTTTTTACTATTTATTAAGCCACTTTGAAAATTGCTGATCCAATGGTGACTTCTGATTTTACTGTTCCAAACAGTCACTGTTGGATCAGCGATTTTCAAAGTGGCTTAATAAATAGTAAAAAAATTCCAAAAAATGTAAAATTTGGTCTCCAAGCACATATTAATATGGAGAACAAGATGAACGGTTTGGATCGGTCATTTGAACTTTGAATCGGTGATTTATGGTCCAATGCACACCATGACCTATGCATTGCAATGCACCATAGCCCATCTCTCTCTCTCTCTCTATATATATATATATAGAGAGAGAGAGGAGGAGGGATCAAGTTACAACAATTTTTGAGTTACCACAATTATTTTTTATATTTTCTATATCCAAATTGTCGATCCAAAGGTTTATAGTGTCACTGTATGCAAAAGTTTGTTTCTGAATTCATGAACAAGAGGTTCAGTTCTCTGCTTTTCAAAGTTCAAACAGTCTATCCAAAACGTTAGATATTCAATATATTGGTCTCCAAGCACATTTCAATATAAAGAGTAAGTTAAGAAGTTTGAATTGACTATTTAAACTTTAAAGTTAGAGATATGAGTACAAATTAAAACACTCACTTTGCTTTGCAAAGCAAGTAGCCTGTCTTTCTCTCTATATATAGCAATGATAGCTTGACTGCTTGAGTGATTAGATCACAATCTTTCAAAATTTAAAAGTAAAATAACAAATTAATATGAACTTAGGTTTATCAAGTGTATTAATTTATTCAAACTTAAAACTGGTATGATCCAAAGTGCATCAAATGCATTTAATAATAAATTTGTAATATTTTTTTATCTATTGAATGACCCAGATATTTATGCCTCAAGGTTCTAATAATTTGGATGCGCTTTGTACAAAGAGTTAAGTAATAACAAAAAAAATGTACATCGTAAATGATTATTTACAGCAAACACACACCCCTGTTTGTTAGATAAAACAAGAAATCCAAGCCGAATTTAATTTTGAATCTAGGAGTTGGTCCAGACTCCAGATCATTTGGGCTAGTTTCGGCCCGGTAAAAGATATCCAGCCCAAATTGTATTTCTTAAGAACTTTTAACATCAGTACAATTCAGATCGAGACCCGAATACCCGATATGCTCAGCTTCCATCTCTAGCCGTAAAGCACGCTTCTTCCTCTTCTCTCCCTTTCTCTTTATCTTCCTCTTCACTCCGATTCTTAAAGCAAATCATTCTCTCATCGCAAAACCCTAGCTTGCGCTTGGTTCAGGTTCGATTTCTCTCGTACTTTTAGTGCGCGAAATCTAGGGTTTTGCCTCACTGTTGAAGAGCATGTACGCCGATCAGATCACGACGGGGCGTAAGAGATCCGTCCAGGATCGCGTCGATGGAGAACCCCCTCGCGATTTAGCTAGGGGTCGATACAACGGTGCAAAAAGGTTGTATCATTACCAATTTTTTAGCTTAATTTTGGTTTTTTGGGCCTAAATACACTTTAGGACGGAATAGACCCGATTTTGACAGTATTTTTCGTAAGTTACTGCTTGGATTGGCGATAAAGTTTAACACTTTCTTAAACATAAGCTTTGTGAATCATTCTAACAGTTTTTTTTTTTTTTAACACCCAGTTGGGTTGTCAGAGCATTTCATAGAGTAACTAGAGCTTTTTTGATACTGTGCATGTTTGAATACAATAGTTAATTATCAAATTAATTTTATTGAGTGATTTGGCATCAAAACGATTAGGGTTTGGACCAGCGTAAATTTGATTCAGGATTGCTTAATTTCCTGTTTAATATCATAAACAAAATAACCACAAGTAATACTTGATTCCTGACAAAGCTTGTGCTTGTTCACATATGGGTTCTGTTTCCATATGAGTTTGTGAAACTAAAAAAGGGAATTAATAATGATAGGTTGAAATTATTACCTATTTTCTCCAATTCTGATGTCACTGTATGTACACATGTTGTAATGTTTTTTATATCATATTTTGTATAATATAATTGCTTTTAATGTCCTAGAAAATATAATTTCTCTGATTAAATTGAGGGATTTTGTACCTGACAGAATACTTTGTTTTTCTACTTTTTAGGCAACGACAAACGAATGAGAAATGGAAGCATGATCTCTTTCAGGATCAAGAGAAATCTCAGAGTTCAAGTAAATGTTTATATATTTACTTTGTAGTTTTGAATAGCTGTGGAGATGGATCAATCTTCAATTTCCTTGCACAAGATAGGCAAAATGTGGTCCCTAAACTATTTCTATTCTTCAGGGACCAATCCGAACAAATGTGTTACTGGCAATTATTTTGTTTTACAAAATATTATTGCTGTTGGAATAAACTCAATCACATTAAAAAATTTTGGGTTGTTTTTGATAAATCCATTACACCACAAATATGATAGTCATTGTTGTGATAATTTGGTTAGGTGTTAATTGCCATTATGATAGCTATTGTTATGATAAGCCATTGTTCAATAATTTTTGTGTGTCAGACTATAGATGAAACTGTATCCAGTGACTTTTAGTTGTCACATCAAACTCATCCATTTCTCTCTTTATCTTGAATGAAGATATTGGGCCCAGGGACCTTCGATTAAAACTCCAAAAGAAAGAAGAAAAGCAAAACTATGGTGTTAGAGATCTGCGTGAAAAGCTATCAGGTGTTCAATCTCGACTGCAAAAGGCAGAACCTGTACCAGCACCCACAAGGCCCAAGCCTGCATCACAGATTACCAAGCCTGTGAGATATGACCCAGCTATTGGTGCCAAACAGGCATTACCCCAGCCCGCTTCTTCTAAAGAAACGTTGAAACAGGTATGAAGCATCATCATCTCTCCCTCCTCCCTCCCTCTGTCTCTCTCTAGTATGTTAATGTGTGTGCTTGTGTGGACATGCATTGTGTGTGTAGGTGTGTTTTTTGATGGAGAGAGAGATAATTAAAACTTGTACCAAAGAGGCTACCGTTATTATTTACAGACATTATTAAATTGTACAGGTGGAGTACTGAAATATTTACTATCATTTTTGTGCTTTATTTAGCTTATTTATTTTTTATTCTATAATCTACTGTTTATATATATGGGATCACTTGACAATCATATATTTGACAATGTTGACAGTACTTACCAAGTCCATCCAAAATAAGGTCAAAAATTAAAAAGAAAGTTTGTAGGTGTGTTGTTGGACTATAGCCCTATATGTTGGATGTCACGCTACTTGTGTATTTGGAAAATTTAACTGTTAGATGAACAGCAAAACATCCACAAACGAAATGCACTGTATAGATCATGCCTGAAGTGTGGATTTCAAATTAAATTTTCTCTGAGAATGTTGCCAAGATTGTCGATCCATGGTCCTGTTATCCTATTTTTTAATCTTTTCTTATGTTCTATTTCGATTATTTGTTGCCTACACCTGACAGTATTCGTACAGAGCAATGCTGGCTTTTCCTAGTTCATTTACTTGATTATTTTTGTTCCCAGAGGTAGTTCTATCTTTTAACTTGATGCTTGTTTGCAGCCAGAGACATCATCAGTTGACGGCTTCCTCAAGTCACTTGGTCTTGAGAAATATGCCCTCACTTTTCAAGCAGAGGAGGTATGTCACATTATTCTTTTTAATGTAGCAGTAGTGTCACCTCCTGACCTTAACCTAGAATTTCAATATATTTGGTGCAGTCAGGTTCACATATATTTTTTTTTAATTTGTTGCTTTTCTTTCTTTTGATTAATTATGCAGGTAGACATGACAGCTCTTGTACATATGACCGATGCAGATCTTAAAGCACTTGGAGTTCCCATGGTTAGTTTTTACTATTACTGTCTATTTTTAGAAATTACACATGCCACTACCATGGCAACAACTTGCGTATTTGTGCACAATGCACCTCTTTGTGTGTTTGTCTGTTACGGGGCAGCAACATCTTCCATTTTCAGTTTTATGATTAAATTATTTGATTCTCTTGTATGCAGTTTAACAGTTTATGTTAATTTTTGCTACTTCCTACATACAAAGAGGTTGTTCATGATTTTTCTCCTGTTTCTTAGGGTCCAAGGAAGAAGATCCTTTTGGCATTGGAATCAAAAGCATAGCACTGCAAATAGCGAGGTTGTATGGTGACAACATCATCAATTAAATTGGAAAAAATTTAGGGGTAGAATGAGATTTAGATTAATGTTTTTGGGTGCATTTTGTTTCCTGGCCAGGCAAGGAGATCAGTATTTTAAACCAATTGACCACTTTACATTGCAAAATTGAGCACATGGACGTATGTAAAATATTATTAATATTAGTATCAGTTTTCTAGACTAGGAGTGAGAGCTATGATCTGTGAAATTCCTCTTCCCTGATGATGTTTTGTTTCCGAGACATTTTAAACAGAGTCCTATAGTTGGGCTGTGTATAAGCTGGTGTTTATTTAGGTTTTTTCTGAAGATTAATTTATTTTCTTAGTGCTACTGTCTTTTGTCTTTCCAATGTAGAGGCTTTCATCATTTAATTTGTTGTTGCTGTTGTTGTTGTATGTCCCATAATGCTAAATATTTATAACATAAACTTGGTCAACAACAAGGCAACTTTGTTTTTTCTTGTATTAGATTGCTGAGTTTGCTGAGGTTATCTGTATCTGCTAAGTTCTCTGTAAGCACATATATAATAATATATTTGGAATCACTACCATTTTTTATGTTAATCTGGTGGGTTGTATTTTTATAACACCACCAAAACCCTCAAAATTCTTCTGAGAAAAATTTGACCGAAGGCATTTATCCTGCAAGTTTTCTTTTGTTGCTTTTTATTTGGTTACAAAGTTCTCATATTCAACTGACAACTTCTGAATTCTTCATAGCAAAATTGATTGGCTGACTCTGCCCCCGAGATTTTAAGATTTTTGAGATAATTTTCGTTTCTGTTTTTAATTCGAAGCTTTGAAGTTTCATTGTTTCTCTTTGTTATATACACGAATTGTAGATGAACTGGTATAGTTGTATTAGACTGCAATCTTAGTCAGCGCATGTCATTTAAATTTTCCTCTTGAATGAAATTTAATATATTTATTCTGAGACCCAAACTTATAGTTTTCAACATATAAAAAGTATATGCAAGTTGGAAACTATGAATATTGTTAAAATTTTAATTTTTCTCACAAATTATTGATACAAGAAATTAAAAAAAAAATGGTAATCAGAGAACTATTATGGAGAAAAAAAATAAGCTGTCTTGCATGAAAATGAAGAAGAGAATGTTCGAGAAACAAGATAAGCTCTTATAAATTCGAGGTGGTACTGTATCTGTAATTTTTTTTTTTTTCTGTTCTTAATCCAGGAATTTTTAGGTGTTTTATAAGAGGACACAGATCCAACTAGCTTTTGTGCAAGTGGATTATACATTTCAAGAGCAAAATTTATTTGAATTTCTAGATGAATCCATTAACTTTAATCAACTTTTTTTTAGTTGCAAATTTTGAGTTAACTAGGTCATATTGAAAAAAAAAAAATTCAAACAACATCATTCTGAGCAAGTAGATACAAATATATTAAACAAATTAATAACATCATTGACAACTAGCCCTTTAATTTAGTGGCTAGGGATACAAAATAATTTCAAAAATATAACTATAAAAAATCATAGAGCTGCCATCTTTCAAATTTTTTGACATGATTTATTAAAATCACAAGATATTAATAATTTTCCAATGACACATCTGCAAATTAACCGTGATGTAGCATACAAGAATTAGACAGTATCTGCGAGGGTATACCAACATAAAGGTGTTTTTTCTATTAGCGACGGTAGATTAACAGTATCCGCAAGGGATACTGTCCCATTCTTGTAGTTTATTCCTCACATCTACTGTTCTTTCAAAATTCTATAATATATGGCTGGTTTATTTCTGACATCTACTTTACTATTCAATTATTAAATAATTGTAACACTATATATTGTTTTCTGAAATATATATTTTTTTAATATGAATATGCATAATTTACCTCTAGAAAGATGCTGACTTCTTAATAAGAAGTAACGATGAAAAATAAATGAGTCAATTACATGCTATAAATTTTGTATTTATAGAACGATGTTAAATTATCAAATTTATATATGTGAATATAAGTTCTAATTTTTACAGACGCAGTTTCTTATTTTTAAATGGCTGATATGTCCTATGAAAATTAAATAATATAACAATATTTTTAAAATTTTTAGTTTTTATTCTAAAATATTTATGCTTTACTGTAAATGAAAGTTTGTATGTAGTAATCATTCATCATTGATTTCAACTCTGTACCCGAATCATTATTTGTCAATTATTCATTTTATTTCTCTATCTTTTTTAAGTGTCAATTGGTTTTTACTTCTGATATGTTTGACAATACCAAGTTATCATAAATAATTCATACTTGAGGAACCAATCGCATATACACTTGAGAGGATCTTATTGCGCTTCTAGAAGCAAATAATATACATTTGAGAAATATTATAAAAGAGATATATATATGGAAATAATTAATGTCTATTAAATGAGTGTATCTTTGATAAATCTTTAAGCTATCCTACTAAAATTTCTATAAGTCACCACTTAATTTCTTTATCCAAACCACAAATAATTCTCCTGAGCTCTATATATTATTTATTCTTTTTTGACTAGTTAATGATATGAAATAGAAGATCGATGATGATTAATATTGACGGAAAATAATGAGTTGATACAAATCATTAGCATGAGCGGTCTAGAAAGCTAATACAAAACTCTCTTAAATTATTGAGAATATAATTAATAGGAGTTAGCTTTCATAAACCCTCATACGTACTAAATATATATTTTTTCTCAACCACCAATATTCTTTTCACTCTATTCTATTTTCTGTTGTCTTTTGATGGGAATAAGTATGAGGAGCAAAGGTGTTTATATAGATGAATGAAAGGTAATTTGATAATATCACTTCACAATATTATGGTCATTAATTGTTTAGTTATATTTGATGTGTTGTTTTTATTAAACAATTGCAGAAATTTTCGAACTGATACATTCAATTTTATATTATTGTTAGTTCAAATTCAATAAATAAAGATATATTTATTAAAAATATACTCATTCAATGGACATATTTATGATTTCTATATCTCCTTTGTAATACTTCTCATATATATCATTTGCTTCTAGAAGCACAATAAGATCCTCTCAGATGTATATAATGACTGGTTCCTCAAGTGTGAATTGTTTATGATGACTTGGTATTTATTGTTGAACATATCAGAAATAAAAACTAAATGACACATAAAAATATAGAGGAATAAAATAGATAATCAGCAAATAATAATTCGGATACAAATTAATTTAGAATCGATGATAAATGAATACTACATACAAACTTTCATTTAAAATAAAACACAAATCTTTTATAACAAAATAAAAAAATATATATATATATATATTGTTATATTCATAGTCGATGTCAATCATTTTAAAAATAAGAAACTGCATCTATAAAAATCTAGAACCTAGCTATATTCACATATAAAAATTTGATAATTTGATATCGTATCTGTATTCATGGATAATTTGCTCTATATCTGCATTTGTTTAACATATTTGGTTTTTAATTTTGACATCCATTTATTATATATTCATATTCTCATTTGTATCCGCTTATTAAAAGATGGATACAAATTTAATATTAGCACGTACGCTCCGGCCTCTTGTAATTGTACAACTCACATATATACGCCAATGAATTATCCACGCACTCTTCACAATTTGTTCATTGTATCATTTGGCGGTTAGACTATACTCACATATACTATACATTGAATTATATACTGATGTTAATTGGTACAATTTTATCAATAATATATATATATATATATATATATATAGGCTGTGGCTAATTTGCTGCCGGCAGCATTTGAGCAGGAGGTGCTGCCGAATTTTTATTTATTTTGTGAAGTCCAAACAACAAATCTAAACCGTTAGATGTTTAATCTATATTATAATATACTTGGAGACCAAATTTTACATTTTTTGGAAAATTTTTACTATTTATTAAGCGGGTTTGAAAACCGCTGATTTCAGTAAATTTCTGCAGCATTGAAATCAGCGGTTTTCAAACCAGCTTAATAAATATTAAAAATTTTTTCCAAAAAATGTAAAATTTGGTCTCCAAATAGATTATAGTATAGATTAAATATCTAACAGTTTGAATTTGTTGTTTGGATATCACAAAATAAATAAAAACCCAATAACACCTCTGACTAAAATGTTGCCGGCAGCAAATTAGCCATAGCCTATATATATATTAGAATTTCTGCTTTTTCAACAGACATTAATGCTTTCCATATTTTCTTTAATAAGAATGAAGATAAATTTAACCAAAAGATAGTTTTAACATTTCTCATATGTATATAATTTGATTTTTTTTAAGCACAATAAGATCCTCTGAAGTGTATATGATGTTGGTCCCTAAAGTGTGAGTTGTATGACAATGTAGTAGAGGTTAACCTATTGTAAATTTTAAAAAAAAAATGAACAAAATAATATTAAAATGAGAAAGAAGAATACTCAAAATCAACTCCTTAGCAAAAATTAGTTTACTCAAAAGTGTGAGTTGTATTGAATTGTAGTACCCTTTGATTTTAACAAAAAAAAGTTTTTTCTCAAAATTAGTTTTTAAGACTGTTTATACGGATAATTTTCATTATCTTTTTTTCTTTCCATATTTTTATACACTGTATTTTTTTTATTGGTTGCTTGATTTTTGAAGAGGGAGTCGAAAACAATAAAAATTAGCATTTAATTATTTAATTTTTGCTTATTTTGTATACAAATATTTTGGAAATGTCTTTTGTTAGCCCATGCGGATGAATTTAATTCTACCTTTTCTTCATCTATCAATTTGGATCCTACTTTGTATTGTAATTTGTAACTTACATTAGGTAATAATTATTCAATATGATGATTATTATTAGGTAATCACGTTTGGAAGGAAACAAAATTTAAATATTGAAAACCACCTTTTTAAATTTTTAAGCAAAAGCATTTTAAATTCATGTTGTAGTGCATGCTAGAGAATATTTATTGATAAAAGCATGCTAGAGAATTATAAGATAGGAAATTTGAAATTAGAAACAATTTAAACTTCTCTTATTTTTGTTATTTTTTTTAATCTTTTAATTTAGTCCGTGGAAATGTATTAGCAAAGTTGAAATTTTTTTTACTATTTATTAAGCCACTTTGAAAATTGCTGATCCAACGGTGGTTTCTGATTTTACTGCTCCAAACAGCCACCGTTAGATCAGCGATTTTCAAAGTGGCTTAATAAATAGTAAAAAAATTCCAAAAAATGTAAAATTTGGTCTCCCAGCACATTTTAATATGGAGAACACATCTAATGGTTTAGATTTATCATTTGGACTTTAAAAATCGGAAAATAAATCGGTTGCACGGGAGGCGTGGTGCAAACGTTTTGATATTAGTCTCTCTCTCTCTATATCTATATCTATATCTATATCTATATCTATGAGTTAGGCTGGGGTGCTATGGATAGCATAGTGGCCCCTATGCTACGGCTTCATATTCGAGTTTTTAAAATCCAAACAGTCGATCCGAACCGTTCATCTTATTCTCCATATTAATATCTGCTTGGAGACCAAATTTTACATTTTTCTGAATTTTTTTACTATTTATTAAGTATTTTACAAAATTGTTGATCCAACGGTGGCTGCACAAAACAGTAAAACCGTTGGATTAGCGATTTTCAAAGTGGCTTAATAAATAGTAAAAAAATTCATAAAATTATAAAATTTGGTCTCCAAGCAGATATTAATATGGAGAATAAGATGAATGGTTCGGATCGACCGTTTGGATTTTAAAAACTCGAATATAGAGCCGTAGCATAGGGGCCACTATGCTATCCATAGCACCCCAGCCTAACTCCTATATCTATATCTATATCTCTCTCTCTCTCTCTCTATATATATATATATATATATCTACATAAATTAAAAAAAAAATCATCATATGTACTTCAGTACTTGTACTGCAGTTATATTGTTAAAAATATATAGTTAACTTGCTGATTACTAATTGCCTATTGTTTAATTTCAAACAATGAAACAAACCATATATATGCAGTCATGAAACCTGACAAATTATTGTCCTTTTTTAAGTTTTGTAACCGATCGACATGATTAGAGGACTCCTTTCGGTAGTACTACAAATTAAAGTGGATTTAATATATATAATGTGTGCTATATATCCACTTGGATTATATTGCGAGTTCGATTTGTCATATGGCGTGTCATTTAATAAAACAAATTTCATGCAGGATGTGCATGCGCGCGGTCCTCGAAATGTTGTGTCCTATAATTCGACTCGAGTGATGATGTGTATATATATAAATATTTCTGACTGAGCTATATATATATATATATATATATATATATATATATATATATATATATATATGATATTGTCTATAGCTAGCGTTCAGATTAATTGTTTGAACTTGAAAAATAAGGATTTGTATTCACAGTACGGAGCAATATGTGATATATATGTATAGTACAATAATTAACCTGTCTCAATATATATATTTTTTAATTCAGAAGTGATGTGCATTTTACAGTCACATGTATTAATGATGCTTTTTTGTTTTTAGTAAATTACGAGATTTGCAAATCCTAAAAGGCATAAAATCATGATGGCTTTAAAAATATGCATATCTTCAGTTGGGCTTTACGAAGGTGGGTTAAATATTGTCATTATGCATAAAATGAAAATTTTGGATGATTAATTAATTGGATAGTTTAGTTAGCTAGCTAGCTTATTCCCGTACGTGATATAATAATGGAAATTTGTATGCACAACAATAAAGTAGGCACTTTTCGCGAGAGAAAAAATACATTTATGACTGTACTCTGTTGCGAATAGAAAAAACATGTTTATGATGGTATTCCGTTGCGAAAAATGACTTTTTACCCTCACAAAAAATACCAGTCTTTTGTAGTGATGGTTCATCTTACAACAACAAATGGCTTCTATTTTGTTAGCCAGTAAATTATTTAGAAGTTACAATAACTAAGTAATCAATCAATTCTTATAAAAAGTTACCAATTAGATGTGATGAATCTCGTTAGAATTATAAAATTTTTTTGAGGAGATGCATCAATCACTATGTGCACGGTACTTGGTTAAACAATCAATTTGAAATGAAGAGTAATGATGTGAAAGGAAAACTGATCAGGAGAATAATACAATTTTTATTTTTATAAATTAAACAATAAATTTGTTGGACACGAGACATATTATTATTTTTTTTCTTTTTTAAATAAAAGGAGGTCTAGTCTATCAAACTCTTTCAAATTCTTATTATATTACAAATGATTTTCTCACTTTGTGGATTTTGAAGCCATGACCTCTTACATGAGAGTCATGTGCCTTTGCCACTAAATCAAATGTCGGTTCTCATTTTTCTTATTAATAAATGGATGTGAACGAACTAATGATTTGATCTCTCTGAGAAGAGAGGCCAATGAAACTGAATCAACTGATTTCTATAATATACCATAATGATTACACAATGTGAAAAATCAATATTTGGTGTCATTAGTCTCTTCCTAATGCTGGTTTTTTTAAACTCTACTGGAACTAAATCAATGGTTCAGATCTAGTAATTTTTGAAAAAAAATTTTTGTAGGAAACATATGCTGCAATACATAATTTTTGTATTTTTTATTTGGTCCCTAAAAATACCTTAATCATTATGAAATCCAAAAAGAGAAATCTCATCTTGTTTCCAATATTTTTTTTTCAAAAAATAAAAATGGAAATAAAATCTCCTTTAAAAATTAAAACCATGACAATACCTTTGCCGTGTGTTATCCTCTGCAAAATGTACAGTAATTAATGTACCAGAAAAAAAAAAAAAAAAAAAAAAGCCAGGCTACTGAATTCAAGTACAGTACAGGTCGAGTTGAGGCGCAGAGGTACCTCTCATAGCATTAGCATCATAGGTACGTAAATTAATAGGCTACTGTTACTAGGTATAGCAAATATACGATCAAAATCAATTCACCAGTACCAGTACAAATTGTACAATGGAAGAAGTTAAGCTGCCTTTGATGGTTACTGTGCATCGGACGGCTAAAATCAATAAACCAGTCCTTTTGTACGACCGTGATGTCTTTTCAGCTTATTCCTTCGTCGTGTTTAGCACATAATAACCTTGGAAATTTACAATAAAGAGGTACACAATTTCGTGTGCATCCGTGCAAATTATGAAACAGTTGTATATCAAAGTCAGTCATGTCAACAAATTTACTAAACCGTGAAAGATATATAGATAATATCAGCGCACCAGGTAGTCAAAAGTATACAGTAAAAAGATAATTTATTCTATAAGAAAAAAAAAAAAAAACAGAATCTAGATTAATAAAATGGAAAAATAAGAAAAGGGATTTTGAAAGATACACTGTTGAATGAATAAGTTCGGCTAAAACATCAATGCCAAAATTTAATGTCTGATCTTTATTATTTTCAACATATCATTCAATTGCATATGACTGTAGAAGTTTTCAACATTTGAGCATGTTTTCTAATTTGAATTTTTTTTCTTTTGAATAATCATATCATACATAATGAACAAGACATTAAAAAGGTTGTGTTTGAAGTTCAATATCAGTAGTGAAAGTGGGCTAAAAAAAAAAAAAAAAGGGAGAATTTCAAGTATCTTCTTTAAAAGTTTTAATATTACATATTTATTCTTTAAAATTATAAAAACTCACATATTTGTTCAATCCATCATATTTAACATTAACTTTATATAAATTCCATTTTATCATTCTTCTTCTCTAATGAAGCGCTTCTGTCAATTTATTGTCAGTAACGAGGCGCCATTTTTGGAGTCGAATGGAGGATGACATGTCATCTGCCAGCTCGTCTCCTCTATCTAAGACGCAACAACTGGATTTCACCGAGGCGTCTTAATTAGGCAAACATATTGTAAAGAGAGAGACTTCTAACTCCTCTGTTTCTTCAACATATGGATTTATTTGTAGACATGATTTTTATATTTATGAGTTATAAATGGCAATTTGTTGAGGTAATTTTGGATAAGTCATGGCTTTTGTAGATAGAGTTTAAAGAATAATGTTTGAACTTGTCTTGTAATTTTTCTCAAAAATGACTGTGGACTTTCTGAAAATTCAAGTTATATATGTTGGCGAACATAATTTAACCTATTTATCTGACAAAGAAAGAAAGGAGAGAACACACTCATAAGAGGGATATGAGGGAAGAAGGAGAGAGAGGAAAGGGTGTATAATAGTTTATAAGTGAATTTTAGAGTTATAAATATTATTATTTTATTGCTTTTGAATATATTTGATATATATATTATAGAATTATACATAATAAATACAATTAATTATTGCAATTTTAAAAAATAAATATATAATTACTGATTTTGGAAGAGAAAATATGTATAATTGAAACTTTTGAAGAGAATATATGAAATTCTGCGATTTGAGATCAAATTACAAGTTTTGACTTTAATCCAATATTCTATAGAGATGTAACTATACTGTTTTTCTTTATCTTATAATTTCTCTATTTTGATCTGACAATTAAGAGCAAAATATTTTCGAGTGGGAAATTTTCATCAACACATCAATTAAACAGTTGATAGAAATTGTTGGTTGCATACAGAATAATGTGAACATCAGAGGTTGTAAATTCGAAATACAAATAAAAAAATCTCTTATAAATATTAAATCGTTTGATCATTTGAGTTCTAGCTTTAATAAAATAGCTCGGTGCCATAATAGTGTCACGATTCCATTATTGATACTCTCTAGTACAGCATGCATGCGTTCAAAAAAAGTTGCACATTGATGTTATGACTTATGATTTTCTGTATTTTAAAATATAAATAATGGGGCTGTGATATTATTTCGGTTTTTTGTTTCAAAAAAAGAAGTAAAAAACTATGGTAAATATTGCGGTTCTCTTATAGTTTTTTTTACTCTCCAATGTCTTCATCTCATGCAATCTCTTTTCTGCTCTCGTCGATTTGTAAGTTGTAACGAAGACGATGGCTCAACGGCTGTATGCAATAATTAATGACATAATTTCCACAATCTCTTTTCTTCATTTTTTTTTTCTCTCTTTTCAAGCACAATACTCATTGTGCTTGTACGGGATTCAAACAAAATTATTCAAACGAGAGGGGCATTGTCGCATTGGACGGAGGATTTTTTTTTTTTTTTTTAAAAAAAAAGTCCACTGGTGGAGGCGGAATGTTTTAAAATTGAGTAAAAAAAACATAAAGAAGAACTTTCTAGCTACCTTGGAAAAAGTGAGTAGTTGAGAAAATTGACTCAAGATTGAGGTTTAGGGGCAGTTAGCAGGTCATTATTAACAAATTGTAACTTTAAATTGTTGATTGTTACATCTTATTTTAAAGAAATATAAGAAAGATAATAATAGAGAAAATGTAATGTTATTTGGACTATAGTCTTTTGAAAATCTCCGTGTATAAAAATATTTTCTTTTTAACTTAGTTTTGACGCACTTTCAACTACTATAATTTCAAGTACAATATGTATGCTTACATGATAATATGTGTATGTTTATAGAATAATATGTGTATGTTCACATGATACTATGTGTATGTTCATATGATGTTTGTGTATGTTCACAGAAGGTGGCCACCAACAGCTGTCACACATTTTTAATAGCTTTCACAATTTTTTATGTTGATAGGATTTGTTTAATTAGTTTACATGATTTAGTATTGATGTTTGCAGGATTTAGTATTAGTGTTTACAGAATTAGTTGAAAATATCCGAAAATTTTTGGAAAACTGAAGTTGGGTGAATATTATCTTCTAATTTTATTTAGTTGATGCGGTTGACGACAAAGAATTAGTTGGATAATAATACATGATAATTGTTAAAAGCAGTATATAATTTTGAAATGTAATTAATTATGCAAATTATCATGTATAGTTGAACTAGGTTGTGTTTTTAATGAACTAGTGTTAAAATTTATCAGATTGACTTTAAATTATTGAAATCGATTTAAATATATTTACATGTAAAACTTGAATTATTTTTTGTACAAAGTCTAGCGAAAATTTATAAATTTTGCATATAAATGTATTACTCATAAAGTAGTTTTGTTTTGATGGTTTAAATTTTGTTATTTAAAATTAATTTAATAAGTTTTGGAGTCAGCATCGTTAACAAATTTGGTGAGCTTAAAAACATTGTAGTTCTATACCATTATATAAAAAAAAAATAGTGAAGATTGATGCAAGTATCTTAATTCATCAAATAACATAAAATTTATAATTATTCATATCTAGTGATTTTTAGTGGTATATAGAAAAATCAATACACTACTAATCTATAAAACAAACAATATATATACTAATATAAAACAAACAATATATATACTAAGAGTAGAATTAGGGTGTTCTTATGTTCACTAAGTTATTTGGTGAGCTTAACTTCAAAATCTATTAAATTAACTTCAAACAATAAATTGAAACCGTTGAAATTGATTTAATTCACGAGTGACGAATTTACATGTAAAATTTGTATAAAATTAAATGGTAATAAAATGTTAAAAAAATAAATGCACTAAAAGTAATTTATAAACTTTTTAATTTTGACCGCTTGACTTTATACTAAAATAATTCAAAAACTTAAAATTTTTTAATGTAAATTAATTACTTGTGAAGTAGATGAATTTCAATGGCTTGGTTTGTCATTAATTTGAAACCGATATAATATATTTTGGAGTTAAATTCATCAAACATCTTGTGAGCTTAAGAATACTCTGGTTTTAATCTATATACTAATTTTTTTAATTTTTTTAATTTTATTTTTTTATTGAAAGTCCGTAAGCAATTGCATTGATTCAAAAAAGTTACAAACTAACTGGTACATGATATTAGACAGCGAGTGCCTTTAAAAACATTTAGCTGAAAACAAATAAAATACACAGAGAGAGTGTGCATCCTGTGGATACAAATTTAATTATTCTTACTTAATTGTAATGATAGTAGCCTAGATTATTTCCACTGTATGTATATTTGTTTTGATCCTTATAGCAACCTACACCGTATATTGAAGCCTTTCTTATACATGACTGATACAACACTAAATCAAACTAAACTAGAAACTGAATCAATCGGACCAGAATAGTTACCACTCAAAGAAGCGTGTAGCCGAGATGACAGCGAATTAAAATGGACCAGGATAGTTGTCTCTAAAAGAAAGAGTTGTCAGGATTGGAGCTAAAGAAGTTTTTTAGAGAAAGAGAAAAAATAAAAAAGCAGAAAATATCAAACACAAACAAATCAAGCGCAACAACAAACAACAACACAAACAACATATTCAAAACGGAAGGTATATTTTATGTATATAGACGAGAGACCACTCGTTCTTTTTAATCTTCGAAGAGAAGAGAAGAAGACACCCGTGACTGAGCTGCAAAAATATGAAATTGACTATTGCACAGGCTCCATAGGTGAGATACTGAGATCAATAATCTGAGAAAGAGAGCGCCATGATTTTGCTTATTCTTTTCGTTATTGTTCGCGCCGCTGTTCGCAGTTCGCACCGCTCTCTAACGTTGTAACTAAAATATTGTTGAAATTGTTAAAATTAGCAAAAACAAAAAACACGGTAATTGGTAAAGGACTAAAGGATAGGAGCAAAAACATGAGCGCTACAGGAGTCTTGGATAAATACATGTGACCAAAGGAGACATGTCCCGTCACCAGCAAAAGTACGGTTCTCATCAACTCATCGTACATTTTATCAGAAAGCGACAGTGGCACAACCGTGAATCTTTCGCACTAACAAGGGCACTTTTGTATACCCTTACTAACACAGACACGTTTCGACTCCTCAATACGCTTAGGAGCACTATCAAGGTCCAGCGGTCGACACGTGTCTAAGACCCTCTGTTTTTACTGTGCATAAATGGAGAAAGCGGTCGGGATTTGCAAATTAGGATCGTACCGTCCGGTACGTGGACCCGATTTCCTGGGGTTTAAGCGGCTTATTACGTACTACGGTACTAGTGCCTTTCTCGTCTCTTTTGTTTTTCTTATAAGATTCCTTTTTATCTTTTCTCGAATCAAATAGACGCGGTGTCAATTCAATTTAGTGCGCGGAGAGCAGTTTAGGCAAGCGCCTTTCGTTTTGTTAGAAGATGGAACCGCAAAATAATTATCGCTAAATACAGAAAAACACTTTCATTGCAATTTTTTTTATTTTTTTATTTTTATATATCCGCTATTTCATTTTGGGATAGGAATATCTTTTCAGGTCATCCGTTTGCATCGAGCTCATTCTGCAAACACATCTCCAATTATATGACTGGGGGTGTAAACAGAGCGGATTCGGAGTGAATAATGCTTAATACCATATTCGTATTCGTTTTTCAATGAGCAGATACGGATACAGATAGTAAACGGATATCAAAATTTAAAACTATATCTGTCTTAAATAGATACAGAGCGGGTAATCAACAGATATTGATTCGAATATGGATACGAAACTAATAATTGCCGGATAATTGAGTTATACACTTTAAGATATATAAAAGTGACTTGTCGTTGTCTTGAAATAATGACTAAAACTAATTTAGCAAAGACTAAAAACATACTACATTTACGGACTAAAGTCTTGAATGGAAAAAAATTGAAGAAATGAAAGTAAAAAAGGAAAGAAAATTACATTATTGTAGCACCATTATCAGCAAAAAAAGAGATTAAATTGAAAACCATATTGTATTATCATTTATACCACAATTAAGACTGAAATAAATATGGGATAATATATAACAACTTCTATCCGGAGCAGTAAAGTTAAAGCTAGTTGGAAATAATTTCGGATTCAAATAACTGCGGATAAAAATACATATATTCACCTTCTTGAAATTATCCGTATCCGTATTCGTCATTTTTTCACCATATGCAAAAATTATCCATATTCATATTTGTATCTATTTAATACGGATATGAATAATCTCCAGATACGGAGCGAATACCTGTTTACACCCCTATTCCTTATGACTCCAACTTTATAAAAAAGAAATCTCTACATAACTTTCTATACATCTTAAAATAAAATATACGTTTGAGTGTATGTTATTTTATAATATTTTCTATGAATAAAAATGTATCACAAAAGTCAGTTATAGTGGTCTAGTATTAATGTGTAGGACTTTTGCTAAGAGCATCTCCAATCCAGCAATTGAAATTAATTGCTAAACAACAGTTATAAAAATTTTAGAAATTAAACAATCAACCCCTACATTGGTACAATTAACTAAGCACTTAAGAATTAAACAATTGGCCAATACCAACTCATCTTTGAAAAATAATTTCTTATCAAGTAATTATCTCCGACAATTGCTAAATAAATAATAGCCATATAACCTAACAATTATATTAGTAATTGAAACATCATATTAGCAATTCAAAAATTACCATTACAGACGCTCTAAATAGATTTAACACCAAAAAATTTGGGGCGGCGCAGCTCGGTGGACATGGATTGATCCTCATGGAACCAAATTCAATATGATGTCTAATTAAAGTTGTTTGATCCGTTTTAAAATTTTTAAGTACAATTTTAAAATTTGCGTATATTAAGTGCACACAAATTTTATTGGCAATCGAATAGCTCCGATTCAATATCAGATCAACTTTAGTTCAATGTCTGTTGAACAGCAAGCTCCTGACTCTCAAGAATAACATGTTATATATATATATATATATGTTTTCAAGAGCTCTTTTTTACGGAGTTGTCCATACTTATATAGAGAAATATAAAGAGTATATATCTTAATTCGATTTTTGTTGTATAGAAGGACATGTAAAATTTACACCGATTTAAACTTTGAACCAGGAAAATCAGCTCCCGTTTTTTTTTTTAATACCACCCAAATAAATCGAAATTAAATAAATAGCACCGGATTTCATAAATTTAAGATTTCGCCACGTTCGCAAAATGAATTTGCGCACCGATCCGTTCCCGACTGACCCGTTTCTAGACCCGTTCACAAAATTATTTTGCGAACCGACCCATTTCCGACTGACCCGTTCCATGACCCGTTCACAAAACCATTTTGCAAACCGACCCGTTCACAAAACCATTTTGCGGACCGACCCGTTCTCAAAATCATTTTGCGGACCGACCCGCGAACCCGTTTCCGACATGACCCGCCCGCCCGACCCGCTCCCGATGACCCGTTCGC